>CP139504.1:114113099-114713099 GCA_021014915.2 Artemisia tridentata subsp. tridentata
TTTATCTGATGACGTATAGTCTACACCCGGGTCACGAACCCGATTAGTAAACAATACTAATACTTAAGCCCACTACGTGTGGGGCGCTATGGCGATAACGGGACTACCAGTTATGCGGTTTGGGCCTACAAGGCCCAAGCCCAAAGTTATTTCCGGATGGGATATTGAGTATCTCCTAAATAAAGGGGATATATACCAAATATCCAAAGTCGGCGAATACGCCGAGGAGTAGGGAACACGAAACCTACTAGGGTTTCATATGTATATAAAGGGCACCCAAGCCCTCGGTAAAGGTACGATCTACTAAAACCCTAACTCTTCACTAAACCCTAAACTTCGATTACTTACTCTCACGCCGGAGGATAATCGGGGGAGACAATCCCTCGATAAGCCTAACGGTGTTTGTTCTTTTTCTTAGTGCGCAGGTTCCATCAAGCATTAAGATCTAATTGGTACGAGAATAGGAGTCTTAACAAGGAACGCCCAACTTTTGTATCAACAAGTGGCGCCATCCGTGGGACACTACACTAAGAATTTTACCAAGAACTAGAATGACGAAACACGGAAGTCACAAGAGTCCGCATGGGAAGAAAGCGCACGATGACCCACTAGGGAAGAAGCATCAAACTGATGCGGCATCTAAGCAGGCCTCTGGGACAACCAACACGCCTGGAAGCTTAGGAGCGTACTCAAATCTGGTCTTTCCTACAGTGGAATCACTTACCAGGACTACCCCCGCTATTACAACAAGTACTAGCGCGATAGAACTGGAGCGCACTCCTCTTACCATGCCAGAGGTGAACTTCACTGAACCTCCCAATGCGCCTATCCGAAACAAGGATCCTGCCTTGGAAACAGACTCCATCGCACTAGAAGGAGTCACTTCCGAATTGGCGCCAAGCGACTTTGTATCTCAAAACTACGAAGCCTTGACTGCGCTCATGCGAGAGGAGGCAAAGAAGAGGTCAAGCCAAAGTCTGCACGCCAGACTCAACTTTGACCCTGAGCATGAGGCGTCCCCACCGCGCTACCGAAAGGAAAGGCGCGAGAAGGATAGCTGCAAACAACCAGTGTTTACCAGGATTGGAAAGAGGGTTATGGATGATGAAGCAGCCGATCTTCAACATCTGGAAGAGCCTGAAGAGGGGGAACGGCGCGCCAATGTCCACGCTAGGCTTGGCAGTCGCAGGATTCAGGATAGGCTTGGGCGGCGGTGTTCCCCAAGTGAAAGCCCTTCAAGCTCTGATTCTGATGATAGTCGGCGCAAGCGCCGCAGAGGAACAAGCTCAGATTCTGATAATAGTCGGCGCAAGTATCGTAAAAGGATGCGCCCATCCTCAAGTGATTCCTCGGACAACGAGGACAAAGAAACTGGACACTGGAAATCAAGAGGAAAATATCGCGACCAGGAAGACGAAGACATGTCTCTTCCCTGGCGTCGCCAAAAGGTTGATGCGTTCACTAGACGCATCAGCGATTTTTCGGAGAATAAGAAAAGGCACATGCCTGCTAACGTCAAAACATATGATGGGACAGGTGATCCTGATGATCACCTAAAAATTTTCGAATCAGCAGCCACTATCGAAAATTGGCCACAACCTGTGTGGTGCCATATGTTCAACTCTACATTAGTAGGGAATGCGCGTAACTGGTTTAGCAAGCTTCCACGTAGAAGCATCGGTGGGTTTGAAGAGTTACGCAAGGCGTTTCGCTTAAACTTTACCCAAAGGAAGAAGTGCGCCAAAAACCCTGTCGAACTCGCTAGGGTTAAACAGCGACAAGGGGAATCCACAAGCGCTTTCATGGAACGCTTTAAGGACGAATGCATGCAAGTCAAGGCGTGTCCAGAGATACTAAAAATATCGGGTTTTATGAATGCGATCAATAACCCAGATTTGATAAAAAAGTTAAACGATAAGGTTCCCCTAACTTTTGACGAACTCATGAAGCGCACGAGGTCTTTCGTCCAAGGAGAAGCAGCCGCCGCGGATAGCAAGAAAGGCTACGCGAACCATAGACCACAAGAAGAGTCAAGGAGACAATCCAATGACCAGAGTGGCAATCGTAATAAGAGTTACCGCACCCAAGGCGGTGGAAGGGGAAACGACAAGTACACCCCATTAACAAAATCTCCAAAGGAGATATTCGCGACGGAGGGGGCGAACTTCCCGAAACCACCACCAATGCGCACCCCAGAGGATCGGCGCATAGGGAATGGTTATTGCGAATACCATGGACAGAAAGGTCACACAACCAACGAGTGCGTCCAACTGCGCCAATTGATTGACAAATTGGTAAAGGAAGGAAAGATGGACCACCTCGTAAAAAACATCAGAGAAGGGAAAGACAAACCAAAACCAGGGGCCAAGAAAGAGACATCAAAAGAAAAGGCAGATATCATCTACATGATACAGCCATGGCAGCGCGCGACAAGACAGAAAGTCAGTCAACGGTTCTCTAAAGGAAATGAAATTTCTTTCCCCTCCCTGACTGCGAACAACGCAGTAGTGGATCCACTTACCATTGAAATACATACGGGGGGTCACGACATCCGTCGCATGTATGTAGATGGAGGTGCATCCGCTGATATTATATATGAACACTGTTTCAAGAAGCTACGACCTGAGATACAGAATCAGTTGATCCCAGCCACAACGTCGCTCACTGGCTTCACAGGGGAGAAGATATGGCCCATGGGGCAATTACGTCTATTTGTAGAAGTTGGTGACAAACCACACTCTACAGTCACCTGGATGAACTTCATGGTAATCAGATCCCCCTCTCCGTACAACGGCATCATCGGGAGACCTGGAATATCATCCATCCGCGCCGTGCCATCCACAGCGCACGGGATGCTCAAGTTCCCAGTGGAAGGAGGTATCGTCACTCTTTACAATACCACCATACCACCCAAAGAATGCAACGCAGTGACAAATGACGTAGGCGATGTTCCACAACAGCGCGCAATCAAAGTCCCAAACCTAAAGGTCGCCATTCACCCTGACTACTCGGATCAACAGGTATCTATTGGCGGGTCTCTGTCTGACAAAGGCAAATCAGCTATATGCGCACTCCTGCAAAATAACTTAGATATTTTTGCATGGGAACCAAAGCATATGACAGGAGTGCCACGCTCCATCACGGAACACAAGCTGCAAATCCGACAAGGATATCCTCCAATACGACAGAAAAAGCGCGGACAAGCCCCAGACCGCGCAAAAGCCATCCTGGAAGAAGTACACAAACTAGTAGACGCAGGCATCATGCGGGAAGTATACTACCATGACTGGCTCTCTAACCCAGTAATGGTAAAGAAGAGCGATGGCAGTTGGAGAATGTGCGTAGACTTTACAGACCTCAACAAAGCATGTCCACAGGACTGCTACCCGCTACCGGAGATAGACTGGAAGATCGAATCTCTGTGTGGATATCCCTTCAAATGCTTCCTGGACGCATACAAGGGATACCACCAAATTCAAATGGCGGAGGAAGATGAAGAAAAAACGGCCTTCCACACAAGTCAAGGGGTCTATTGCTATACAAAGATGCCCTTTGGCCTAAAGAACGCAGGAGCAACATACCAACGATTGGTAGACACTGCGTTCGAGAAACAAGTAGGCCGCAACTTGGAAGTATACGTCGATGATCTCGTCATCAAAAGCCATACTGAGGAAGAACTAGTGCGCGACATGGAGGAAACGTTCAAAACACTGAGGAGAATCAACATGAAATTGAACCCCAAGAAGTGTACATTTGGCGCTACAGAAGGCATGTTTCTCGGGTATCTGATAGAACCCGATGGGATCAAGCCTTGCCCAGAAAAGACCCAAGCAGTCATTGACCTTCCCTCACCGCGCACACTGAAGGAGGTTCAGTCACTAAACGGCAAGCTAGCCGGACTGAACCGATTCTTATCCAAATCAGCGGAAAAGTCACTTCCCCTATTCAAAACACTCAAGAAGTGCACAAAAAAGGGAGACTTCAGATGGACCGCGGAAGCAGAAGAAGCCTTCCAACAGCTCAAACAACACATAGCAGCACTCCCAAAGCTTGTTGCGCCCCGACCAGGGGAAGAGCTGATCATGTACCTATCTGCGACTCAGGGAGCAGTCAGCGCAGTGCTACTGACAGACAGGAACTCCGTCCAGACACCCATCTATTTTGTTAGTAAGGCGCTCAAGAAGACAGAGATTAACTACACTGCAATGGAAAAGTTGGTCCTAGCCTTAGTGTTTGCAGCGAAAAGACTGCGCAGGTATTTCCAGGCGCATCCAATAGCTGTCATCACAGACCAACCCATCAAACAAGTTATCTCGAAACCCGACGCATCGGGACGCCTACAAAAATGGAGTGTGTTACTGGGTGAGCATAACATATCATACAGACCGCGCACTGCAATCAAAGGGCAGATATTGGCCGACTTCATCATTGAGAAGCCAGATACTGACACTACACCTGCGACAAGCGAGGGGGAACTTCAAGAACCATGGATTCTATTCACTGATGGATCCTCATGCGTAGATGGATCAGGAGGTGGTCTTATTCTCACTAACCCAGAAGGAGACGAATTCACCTACGCACTGCGTTTTGAATTCACAGCCACGAACAACGAGGCAGAATACGAAGCACTCCTGGCTGGGCTACGCATCGCAACTCAAATGGGTGCACGCAACCTAGAAGCGAACGTCGATTCACGGCTAGTTGCTAACCACGTGTTAGGCGAATATGTAGCAAAAGAGGAACACATGATCCAATACCTCGAAAAAAACCAAATCTCTGATCCAGAACTTCGATAGGTTTACCATCAAGCAGGTTCCCAGGGGCGAAAACAGGAAAGCAGATGCGCTGAGCAAGATTGCATCCACCAGTTTTGCACATTTATCAAAACAAGTATTGGTGGAAATCTTGAAAAACAAGTCAATCGTAGAGATGGAAATATCCACGGTGATAGAAGAAGAAGGCCCTACGTGGATGACACCAATCATTGACTTCATTAGCAAGGGCATACTCCCCCAAGAACAGAAGGAAGCTCAAAGAATCCGGCGCACAGCGCAGCGATTCGAGCTTAGAGATGACGTCTTATATAGACGCTCATTCCTACAACCATGGCTTAGGTGCATTGGACCTCTCCAGGCAGACTATGTACTTCGAGAAATCCACGTAGGCTCATGCAGCATGCACTCAGGACCACGGTCCATTGTAGCGCGCGCCCTAAGATCTGGATACTATTGGCCAACTATGCACCGTGACGCGCGAGATTTGGTACGGAAGTGCAGTGATTGCCAAGTTCACAGACCCATTCCACGCCGACCACAGCATGAACTAACGCCTATTACATCGCCATGGCCATTCCACAAATGGGGTATCGACATCGCTGGACCTTTCCCTATTGCCGCAGGTGGATTGAAATTCCTTATTGTGGCAATAGACTACTTTACTAAGTGGATCAAAGCAAAGGCAGTAGCGACCATAACAGGTAACCAGGTAAAACGATTCGTGTGGGACAACATAGTATGTCGCTTTGGATTACCTGGTGAAATTATCTCAGATAACGGAAAACAATTCCGTGATAACCCGTTCAAAGATTGGTGCGAACAGCTGAACATCACGCAACACTTTACATCAGTAACTCATCCACAAACCAATGGTCTGGTTGAACGCGCAAATAGAAGCCTAGGTGAAGGAATCAAAGCGCGCCTGGACAGACACAAAGGAAAATGGGTAGAAGAACTATCACATGTTCTCTGGGCGCACCGAACAACCATCAAGGTTAGCAACGGGGACACTCCCTTCTCTCTGGTCTATGGGACAGAAGCTGTAATACCAGCTGAAATTGGAATGCCAACTATCCGTACTGCGGAAGTTAATGCGGCAACCAATGATGATGAGCGGCGCATAGACTTAGATCTATTGGAAGAGCGACGTGAACGCGCAGCAATACGCGAAGAAAAAGCCAAGTCAAGAATGAAAGGATACTATGAGGCCAAAGTACGCAGCACTTCATTCAGACCAGGTGACTTTGTATACCGCGAAAATGACTCAAGCCGCGCAGAAGACACTGGTAAGCTAGGACCAAAGTGGGAAGGACCTTACGAGGTCATAGAAGCACTTGGCAATGGAGCGTACAAGCTACGCAACAAGGATGGACATGAGCTACAGCGAACGTGGAACGTCCGCAACCTTAAGCGGTGCTATCTTTAAAGCAGGCTACGGCCCAGCATGGACACTCACGCACTTTAGAAAGTGCCCCCAATAAAGATCCATGTAATTTTATTTTTTAAGAATTATCTAGATAAGTATTCTCTTTTACAACTTGCAAGTATTAATAAAACGTTATGGTTTCTAGCTAACTCCATAACACATTTAACTCTATTATTTGCATCTTTCATTATCGTGTTTCAATATTGTTATAATCTTGCCTACATGGCGTGCATGCACACACTAAGACCCACAATGGCAGAAAGGATGAGTAAACCTAATAAACAACTCGTTGAGTAAGAGGGTTGCAAACCCATCAACTTTGGATCACGAATCCTTGTTAAACACCTTGCGCTCAAGACGTTGGCGCAAGTTCCTTACGCAACCCACGACGGATGCGCACTAGGGCACACTGTGCGCGTTTAACAACTCAATAAATCAAGACTCTTGATTCCTTACAGTAAAATACGACAAGTAAACTTACAAAAATGCATAGACGACTATGACTCCCTTCTTTTCATTAAGTTGGAAAAATTCAATACACGACTACGGTCCTTGCTTAAAGAAAATTTATACATAATGATGATTCTTCTTTTCTAAGTACGCTTAGAGACTTAAAGATATCTTCACGAAAGGATACATAAGAACTACGAGTTCAAAAGCGTAAATATTTGGAAGTTGTAAAAACACTAAGTACAAAAGCAAAATTCCAATATATAGAAATACGTTTATACAAAAGACTTGTACAAAAAAGCTAAATGCTATATGTACGCCTTAGCTGGCTGGAGCCCCCACTCATAGCCGCTTCCTTCGCATCCTCGAGCCGCTTCAACAACTCCGCATCATCAAGGGAAACAGTGGCCACGGCGACAGGCACACCGTCGGATCTAGGCTGATGCGCAGCGCCTATGCCGCACAGAATGGCCTTCCCTTTCACGCCTTTCTTTCTTGCGACTCTGGAAACATGAGCATTTAGAGACCTTTGCAAAGAAATCTCTTTCTCAATACGGAAAGGATTCAGAATGTCACGAGGCTGAGCAAAAATGGGTACCTTCAACTGCGCTACGTCAGGCTTCAAGTAGAAGTCCAATTGCTGATCTGCATCATCCTGCAGATGCCTGGGAAGAGTGAGCCCCGCCATGATCACGCTGATAGGCTGATCCTGATCACGCTCCAAACGAGCGATATGCGGAAGCTCAAGCTTTTTTAGCTCTTCCATGGCAGCAACAAGCTCAGCACGGGCATTCGCCTTGTACCCAGGCACCTCGGCAAGCGGCACGGTCAACAACTTGGCCTCAGCAAGCTTGTTTGCGGCCAAGGTCTCACCGTGCGCAATAGCGCACTCCACAACCTTTCCAAAGGACGTGGTGACCTCAGGATGCTCCAGCGTACACATGGCGGCCAGGCGAAGACCATGACTGATCAACCACCTACGAAACTCCTCAATGTTGACACAAGTGTTGCTCCTATTCTGTTGCAAGTACTTCAGCGCCCATAAAGAGTTACGCTTCTGACGGTCCGCATCAGCACGCTCCCGCTCCAGCTCAGCCATCACCAAGAGCTTCCCCTCAGCCAATCTTTGCGCAGACGCTTCTGCGCGCTCCAGTTTAGCCTTGGAGCTCAGCTGCTCAGCTTTAGAGCTTGCTAATTCAGCCTGCACAGACGCTAACTGCGCCTGCAGTCTGGAAACTTCCTCGGACTGGCACACCCTGGCTTGCGCCACCAGCTCGGACTGACGCACAGCGATGGAGGCCAGCTCCTCCATCGTAGAGTCAAACGGACTTAACCCCTCTCCAATATCCCTTGGTGAAGGCACCTCAAAGGGACTCACCTTGGGGGGCGCACTCCCATCTATGGCGCCAGCGTCCTCCACAGGCTGTTCACTGCATGAAAGATCAAGAAGCAAGGTCAGCGCACGAAAAACAGTCAAGCATATACAAAATCCTAAGGGATTACTACAAAATACTTACATGGGGGGAGGAGACGAGGACACGTCCTTCTCAATCTCAGGCATGGACGTACTCCCACCAGACTTCTCATCCACACTAAGGACACGAAGAAACAAAGTTAGAATAAAGTATAACTTGACAAAAGTTCATAACTAATACCTAAGATACTTACTTCATCTGCACTTCAGCAAAAGATAGACTCTCCTCAGCCCCAGGTCGCGGCCTCTTGGAAGACCCTTCACCATCACCACCAAGAGCTCTCTTGCGCGTCAGTTGGGGGCGCTCCTCCATTTCACTGTCAGTCTCCTCTAAATCGATCAGCGTTTCATTGGGAAGAGGCTGCGCAGTGTCAGGACCCTGCTGCACAGGAGGAGCCACCTCCTGCAGCGGCTCAGCTACCACCACATCAGGGAGCCCTCGGACTCTGGAATAACCATATCCACGACGCGCCCTGCCGTCTTCTCCAGAATGGTCATCTCACCATCCCCCAGAGGACGCACCCCCACTGCCACGGAACGCGGTGTCTCCAAGTTAACAACCGCAAAAAGATCCATCTCTGCGTATAAAGTAGACAAAGAGAAGCAAGTTACATAAAGTATGGAAACAAAGAAACGCTTACATTAATAACGACAGAAGGAGCACCCACCCGTGCCATCCGCATCCAAGAATGTGGGAACCTCTGTCTCATGCTCGAAGTAGTTGCGACTGATGCCCATATGCACCAGGAACGCTTCCGGATATGGCTTGATGGGAAGACGGTTCTCATCAATGATCGCCGCATGATCCGCGTTATACCACGTCTCGGGGGGGCGCTCATCCTTGGGCAGAGTGGCACGGGTGTAAAATTGAAAATTGGAAGGAAAAACGGCGGCGTCAACCCAAAAGAATTTCTCCCTCCAGTCCGCGAGTTTATCTACCTTCTTCACATAGCATTGTAACTTGCCTACGCGCTTAGAGAAGGTAACCCACCCATTTGACCACGTCGCGTGATAGAACGCGCGAAATAATTGGAGGGTCGGGTGAATCGCTAACAAGCGACAGTTCACCTCAAAATTGGCAATCTTCCCAGCACCAATACAATGCAACTGGGAGATGTGGAGCTCGTAATAATTAAGTATATCACTTAATAGCACGGATATGGGGACGCGATGATTCGCCCACTCGAAAAAGCGCGTATATAACCCCACCTTCCCTACGGGGAAATTCGCGATGGTGGCATTGGGACCTGGTACCTCTGGGTGCAGACCCAAGGGGATAAAGTAATCCGAGGTGAACTGATTCAGTTCATCTTCGGTTATGTTAGAAGTGAAATCCTGAAGCTGCAACACCATTTTGTGTTTCAAGAATATGCGCACGCGCTATTACCTTCGAATTATCGTTTTTCTTTTAGCAGATTCGGAGATGTAAAAATGGTGGAATTGTGATTGTTTAACTGTGGATATCACAGTGAATAGGAGGCGGTAGTTTATATAGTTTTCCACCCACCACAGATGACTGACACGTGTATCCCACTAACTCAAATCGTGTGGCTGGGAGATGTGACGGTACAGGACACGTGGATAGCCTCTCCACTTCCCAAGGTACTCGAATTGCACTTTTTTGGACTAGATACATCATACGTGCGTTTTTTGGCGGTATATTTTTGAAATCTTCCCGCGTACGCGTAGGGAATAATTTCGACACGACTTTAGTCTAGCATCCGCAGGTTTTACCCTGCGCACACTAGACTGGGGGACATGATGACGTATAGTCTACACCTGGGTCACGGACCCGATTAGTAAACAATACTAATACTTAAGCCCACTACGTGTGGGGCGCTATGGCGATAACGGGACTACCAGTTATGCGGTTTGGGCCTACAAGGCCCAAGCCCAAAGTTATTTCCGGATGGGATATTGAGTATCTCCTAAATAAAGGGGATATATACCAAATATCCAAAGTCGGCGAATACGCCGAGGAGTAGGGAACACGAAACCTACTAGGGTTTCATATGTATATAAAGGGCACCCAAGCCCTCGGTAAAGGGACGATCTACTAAAACCCTAACTCTTCACTAAACCCTAAACTTCGATTACTTACTCTCACGCCGGAGGATAATCGGGGGAGACAATCCCTCGATAAGCCTAACGGTGTTTGTTCTTTTTCTTAGTGCGCAGGTTCCATCAAGCATTAAGATCTAATTGGTACGAGAATAGGAGTCTTAACAAGGAACGCCCAACTTTTGTATCAACATTATCATATAAATTATAACCGATGAATGATATCACAACTTACAGATTCTTTGGCATAGCTAAGATGATGTGCTTTTCCCTCTTTTCCCATTATTTCTTCCATTTCTTTGTATATATCCAAGACTACTCGTATAATACTTTCATGTATTCTGGAAGCATATCTATGCATGTAATCGACCACCTATAATTATTTATGCAAGAGATGATCATGATTAGCTTGATTAAAGATTTTGTTTGAAGGACGTCAGTCGAAGTTCATGTCTGTCTACCAAATGCACATAAATTAATACCTTTGAATTGCTTCAGTAAAGATCTTAAGCTCTTCATAGGTTCCATAAGCATCATAAGTATCATCAAGAACAGTTGCCAGCGAAATTACTTTTGCTAAAAAGATCCTAGCTCGAGAATATTTTGGCTCAAAATAGACACCCAGTGCCCAAAAATAACACTCAACCATTCTATCTCTTGCATAAGGTAGATTCTTTGGGACATCAAGACCTTTCCACCACCTATAGTAATTTAACATACATATATTGACGCGTGCAACTGGAAAATAAAGTGGAGAGGATGGGATGCCGGGGTATATATATGTGTATATATAGTATACCTGGAAACTTCGCTAAGCTCCTTTCTATGCAATGATTGAAGTAAGTTGAAACCTAGCTTCGCAAGTTTGAGTAAAGACTCATTATGAGATGCTAGTTGTTCGTACATAGGAATGTAACGTAATGCCTCTAGTCGTGTCAACCTTTTTTGTAACGGCTGTTTTAGCGCTTCTTGTATGTGGGTAGATAGTGTAGGGTTGCTGGGAACAAGATCCTTTGCTATTTTGTCTAGAAAAGTCCTTGTGAAAACAACAGCATCATCTAGAACGCCTTCGCCTTGCACCCTGAAATATGTTGCCTCATACAGCTCAAGCAAGCCTTCTACATCGTTGGTGAGGGATTCCTTATAAGAACCATCCTCTTCTTTATAGGTTTTAAAAATATCTGTCTCGATCACAGAAAAGATCATTAGCTTCTTTCTTATGATTACCATATTAAAGTCATGCATGCATACTCACCACAAGAAACATGAAAACCTTGTTGCCGAAGGATTCGAAACCAAAGGGAAGGGCTTCTGCCTTTCCAGTCATCACCATATGTATCATAAATATGTTGTAAGGCTTGCTCAATCTCCTCTTCAAAATAATACGCTATACCAAGACGTTGGATAGCTTCAATAAGTTTTAGCAAATTTGTGTGCTCCGCTTGAACATCTAAAGATGACACTATATCTTTTCTCACATCTTCTCTTAACTCGTTGACTACTTGTGCTAAATTGGCTTGCTCTGCTTGCTACATACATTGATACATGGATGAATCACCATCAATTTTATCGTTCATATGCAGACACACAAAAACTACTGTTATTTTTATTGAGTTATAATAATTAACTTGTGTACCTCGTCGTCGAAGATGTGAAACTGGTCTGCCCAAACGCTAGGAGAAAAGTGGACAATGGGACGAATTACTTTCTCTTCTTTAGCACACATGTCTATGAGAAGTTTGGAAGTTATGTGTTCAAAACCAATTGCTACTTAGGAATAAAGGATGATATGGTACTATTTATAGCAGCAAAAAAATTATCATACATACGTGTCAACTATTGAAAAAAACATTGGGCAAAGTAACTCTCTCCTTTCTATCTCCTCTAGCTAACTTCATTCCCCGCCACTTTCCACCATTAAAATTCAACAATAAAGCTTCAAATCGTCACCAATTAAACCCAAATCAAGAATCTAATCCGTACAAAGTGATCGGTTAAATTGATATATCAATGTTTTGTGGCAGACATCTTCATACTTTTCGAGTTATTATATGTTCTTAAGCTTAATAAGTTTATTTGTATCTATGAATCATATGAGCCTTTTTTTTTTTTTTAAATTTCCATCAACATGTTATACAAGTTGTATGATTTTAATTCTCACATTGATTATATATCAATGTTTCGTGCATGCACTTTTCATTTACATCTATATGTTAATATGTTATACAAGTATGATATCGATTTTCATAAGGTTCGTGTTACTTTTCTTGACTGTCTCTTTTCTTTGCATTACAAATTCAATAAATGGCTCCGAGTTCCCAAAAATTAATGAACGGAGTTAAAACTTTGAATACCATATATTTGCAACACTTTTAATATTAATATTGAGATTAACGAGGTTCAAATGTTCTAACGTTGCGCCAGGATATAATTCAAATCTCATATAGTATAAAGGTACATTTAGTTTATAAGTGGGGTTAGAATAAGATTTGGATTTGGTGTATGTTTAGGAGAGAGAAATTGTATTTATTTATATATATTTTATAAAAAATTAAAATGAAAAGTATTATTTAGATATTAAAATAGTTAAAGATGTGAGTGAAGATACAAGAGCCCCACAGGTTTAAACCAAAACCTGACCATCTACCCAAGATTTGAACTTCTATTAGGGTTTTGAAAAATTAAACCCCATCAACCAAACATCAATTTTTGGACTTAGCCCAAAACCCCTCTATAAACCTTCCAACCAAACGCACCCTAAGTTCCATCAACTATTTTTTATTTATAAAATTCTTGTGGCTTCACCCGCTTTTAAACCCAATATGTGATGAAGGTGCAAATAAAATAATGACCAACGAAATATGATGTTATTATAATAAAACTTGGTGACCATCGCTAATTGTCATCATAATCTTTAATATAATAAAAGAAACAAAGCATTTAAGAAAATCAAATATTTGATAAAAAAATAAATTGGATTATTGAAAAGCTCAATTTTGTCAAGTAGGATTTGAGCCACCTGATTTGTCAGTAAAAATCAAAATGGGACACTCAATTGGCTCAAATTCGTTTTCAAAAATTTCTATTAAATAAAAACATATGTGTCTAAGTTGCACAAAGAAAAAAGTAAAAAGAGGTGTGATTTATAAATTTTTTGTTGAAAAATATAAAATAATGTTATATTCTTATTACCCAATAGAATTTACGATCAAGTCCAAATTTTTTTAAAACAATTTAATTTTCAATTTCTTTCTACGAAGTTAAGCATAAACTTCTCACATAATGTAGCTCGATCGACCCAGGGTTCCAGAAGAAGAAGAAGGCCGTGGTCATAGCTTATTACTCGGAGCTTATAGTTTGCAGGAACAAGTAAGTAATCCTATAAACGCTCTATATACGTGTTTAGGCTTGAGTTACATCTCTGTTCATGAGATCATGGTATTAGAGTTTTCCCATATGATTTTATTTATGTTATATTTTCTGTTGTGCATGTTTTATTAACCATGTGAACCTCATCAAAACCCTGCATTGTAATTCTTACGAACTTAAATATAAAATCTTTTATTTATAAATTCAAAACTCTACTTTAATGAAATAGATATATCTTAAAAAATAAATAGTGTGATTTTAAACAAATTTAATTGGAAGAAACTAAGATCATAACAATAAGATACTAAAATGAAATAAATTCAAAACTCTACTTTAATGACATAGGTAGTTGAATATTTCAAACATAAATTTAAAACTCTACTTTAATGAAATAAATATTTCTAACTAAAATTTCGTTATTCTAGCTCTACAAACAAATTATATTGAAAAAATGTAAAAGTATAATTATAGGGTACTAAATATAAAAAAGAATGCAAGTTGAATAAAAGGTATATCTTTGAAGTTTGAACTTGGCTTGTGTAACTGCATAACTATTGTAATTTGATTTACACAACACATATGTTTTTTTTTTTTTTTTTTTTTTTTTTTTTTGAACATATGATATGTTAAAATATCAATTAATTGAATATTATATTATTACTTATGAACAGTAAATGCAAGCATACAAATGTAACAAAAGGAAAAACCTATTTGTTGAGAGAATGAATTCTTATTTCATTTTTAGTAAGTGAAATATATATCCATCCAAAAAAGAATTCATGGAGATCTTACGGTTATTATACCATTTCCTTATGGATAAGAGATTTGTGGCGAAGGTGCAAATAAAGAAAATACCAATCAAACATGATGCTGTTATAATAAAACTTTGCAACCGACGCTAATTGTCATCGTAATCTTTTATATACTAAAAGGAAACGTCACTTCAAAGCATTTAAGAAAATCAAATATTTGATTAAAAAAACTAGACTAATAGAAAAACTCATTTTTGTCAAGTGGTAATTTGAGCCACCTGATTTGTTAGTAAAAGTATAAAATTAGACACTCAATTGGCTCAAATTCGTTTTCAAGAAATTTTTTAAATAAAAACACGTGTTTCTAAGTTGCAAAAAGAAAAATAAAATAAAAATAGGTGTGATTCATTAAAGTTTAGTTGAAAAATGTAAAATAATGTTATATTCTTATTACCTAACAGAATTTACGATCAAGTCCAAATTTTTATAAAATTATATTATTTTAAATTCAATTCTATGGAGATAAGCGTAAACTTCTCACACAATGTAGATCGACTGACCCAGGGTTCTAGAAGAAAGAAGAAGGCCGTGCCCCTAGCATATTACTCGGAGCTTACGGTTTGCAGGAACAAGTTAGTAATCCTATAAACACTCTATATGCGTGTTCAGGTTTGAGTTACATCTCTGTTCATGTGATCTTGGTATTAAAGTTTTTCTAAATGATTTTTTTTATGTTATATTTTTCGTTGTGCTTATTTTATTAATCACGAGAACCTCGTCAAAACCCTACACTGTAATTCTTACAAACTCAAATATACAATGTTTTATTTATACATTCAAAACTCTACTTTGATAAAATAGATATTTCTTAACAAAATAGTGTGATTTTAATCAAATTTAATTGGATGAATCTAGTTATTCACTGTGGGCGATTGGAGGCATGGGAGATCGGCCCGATCTCGCTTCTTCCCGCTCAACATTCTCGCATATCCTTTCAACATTCTCTGTTGATTCATGGTGATGTACATACATACTTCTCCACTCCTTCAATTCGGTACTGTTTTTCGTTGGTTTTTTTTTAGGGTTCCTTTTTGCATGATCGCTTAAATTAGGGTTTTCATTCTTTTTCCCCTACTCGGTTTTCATTGGCTGATACTTGGGCCCTTGGTATTTCTGTGGTATACCTATATTGGTACTGGTGTTTCTGTGATCTGTGGTATTTTGTGTTCTTCTGGCTCGGTATCTTTGGGGCATCAGTTTCGTGGGTATTCTGTGGTTCATTTATGTAGTTGCCGCTCGCCTGGTTATTCTGCTGTCTGGGTTATCGTCTGGTTCTTCTGTGGTACTGTGATTCTGTGGTATCCAGTGGTATCCTTGCTCGGTATCTCTGTGGCATCAGTTTCGTGGTTTCTGTGGGTAAGTTAATACAATTGCTACATGTCTGGTTATTCTGCTTGCTGTTTTTGCCGTGGCCTGGATTCAGTGGTATGATGGTATTATGGTTCTGAGGTACTAATGTGGTATAACACGTTTATGAGGTACTAAGGTTGTGGGTTTCTTTCTTCTGAAACAGTTTGCTACGTACAGTTGTTTTTGTTACTTTCTGCAGTGGTATTTATTTCTTCTGGATAAGTTCTTAGCATTGTTTGTGTGTGGATATTCTTCCTATGCCTATTGTGAGATTCCATTGCCCCTTCGCGGGGCTAAGCGGGTGTCATGATGGTAGTGAAAATGGCCTTACCAAGACTTCATTGATCACACATCTTCGTGATAGACATTGCAATGGCGAGGCTCAAGCTATTACTAAACACTCTCTTGTCTCTGATTTGGTTATTTTTGAGAGGGCTGAGGTTACTCTTAAGCGTATGGGACTTTGGCTATGCGGTGTTTGTTTTAAAACGCATACTCTCTGGGCTAAGTGTCGTCATGGTTCTGAATTTGTGGCACCCCCGGACGGTGGTGATGGTGTTGTTAGGTTCGTATTTTACGGTCTCAACAAACCACATATTCCTTCTTCTGTCCATGTTGAAGATTTAGTTTTGGATGAGCATGTTGGTTTTGATTTACCTCTTCTTGATACTTTGTTGTCTAAGGGGTTGCGCACCGTTAAATCCATCCCTCCCAAGTGTCGCTTAGGGTTTTCTCGGGTTTTGAAAGCAACTCTTGATAAGGTGATTTGCACGCCTGATGACATTTCTTGCTGGGTTAGTTTATTGGTCTTGCCTACTTGTATCCTTAAAACCTTCTGCCCGAGGAGTAATCAAGAGTGTAGGTCTGCTATTAAACGTCAACGCCAGGAAGAGTATATTGTTAATGACATTCGATCTTGGGACATGTCGGGTGGTAGTTTGCAGCTCGTGAGGGAGGCTTTAGCCGAACCGGCTAGAACCCTCCCCATCATGGTCTAATATTGATGAGGATAACTTGGACTTGGGGGAGCGTAATGTCAAGCAGTGTAAGAGGAAGATTTGTGATGGCCATTATTCTGCTGCTGTCAGAGTTCTTTCTTCTTCTGGCGTTGCACCTTATAATGATGCAACTCTTGAGGACTTAAAGGTTAAGCACCCTTTCAAAGCTGCTCCTTCTTTGCCTCTTTTACCTATTAATCATCATCACCTCATTGCATCTTCTACTGTGGTTCTTGACATGATTAAGAGTTTCCCTCATGGTACGTCTTGTGGTCGGGATGGTTTGCGTGCCCAACACCTTTTGGATTGTTTTAGTGGTGCTGCTGTGGCTATTTCTGATGAGTTGATCACTTCTATCACCCAAGTGGTGAATCTTTTCCTTGATGGTAAATGCCCCAGGGCGTTGGGTGAGTATATTGCTAGTGCTCCTCTCACGCCGCTGGTCAAGCCGGGTGGTGGTATTCGTCCTATTACTGTGGGGACCATTTGGAGGCGCTTAGTTTCCAAAGTTAGTGCCGCTATGATTGGCCATTCTTTAGACGGTTATCTAAACGATCTACAGTTTGGTGTTGGGGTATCTGGAGGAGGAGAGGCTATTTTTCATGTCGTGAATCGGGTGATTGAAGAGCGTGGAGATGATGTGGGTCTTTCGATGTTGTTGGTAGATTTCAAAAACGCCTTCAACTTGGTGGATCGTGAGGTTATGCTTCATGAGGTTCGTCTTCGTTGTCCTGCTATTTCACGTTGGGTGGAGTTTTGTTACTCAAGCCCAGCTAGATTATATTATGGAGAACACACATTATGGTCACATCAAGGCGTACAACAAGGTGATCCACTTGGGCCTTTGCTTTTTTCTTTAGTGTTACATCCTTTGGTATGTAAGATTAGAGACTCTTTTAGCCTTTCCCTTCATGCTTGGTACCTGGATGATGGCATTATTATTGGAGATACTTTGGTTGTGGGGGAGATTTTAGAGCTTATCATGGTGGATGGACCTCGTTGTGGTTTGCACCTCAATGTTGATAAAACTGAGATTTTTTGGCCTAAGGAAGATCCCAGAAGCAGGCTTGTGGGTGTTTTCCCACCTAATATTGCCCGACCTTTGCATGGTGTTAAATTACTGGGTGGGCCCGCAAGTGTAGACTTTGATTTTAGTAGTGAGCTTGTTATGAAACGATTTGCAAAAACCATTGAGCTTATAGATGCTACTGCTAAGATTAATGATCCCCAGTGTGAGTTATTACTCCTTCGTGCTTGTGCTGGTATTTCCAAATTATATTTTGCTATGCGCACTTGCTCTCCTCGGGTCTTTGAACGTGCTCAGATTTCTTTTGATGGGGCTCTTCGCTCTACTCTAGAGCGTATTGTTACTGCTTCTGGGCCTGGTTTTGGTGATTGGCAATGGAGACTTGCTACATTACCCTTTGCGTTCGGGGGGCTTGGTTTGTATTCTGCAGGTGATGTCTTGAACTATGCATTTCTTGCGTCTAGACTTCAATCTGCTAGCCTGCAGACTAGGTTGCTTCGACATTCTGGTATCGTAACCCCTGGGCATTCCTTTGATGATGCCTTGTGTGCTTTTAATGTGAAAATGGAGATTGATCTTTTGAGTAATCCGTGTGAGATCGCTGCCCCCAAACTCATGAAGAAACTGGCAGATATATATTTCACACGTGTTACCCGAACTGCTGAATCTACATTTTCTTTATCTACTCGACAGATGGCGTTGTGGAAATCGCAAATGGAGGATTACACTTCGGACTGGCTTAGGGTAGTTCCGATATCGGGGTTGGGACAGACTATGAACGCCAGGACTTATCGTTGCGTGTTATGTTATCGGCTTGGTGTCCCCCTATTTTCTGTTCAGATGTCGTGCTCAGCCTGTTCCAGGGTCTTTGCTGGTGATATTTATGGGGACCATGCTGTATCTTGTGCTGGTATGATTGGTATTAAACATCGGCATAACATGGTTCGTGATGTTCTTGCTGACATATGTTCTCGATCTGGGGTTTCGGCTCGTAAAGAGGTTGACATTGGACTTTGTGGCGAACGGGACAAATCTTTACGTCCTGCTGATGTGTTGCTCTACTCGTGGGATGGAGGACTTGATGTATGCGTTGATTTGACTGGATCATCGCCCTTGACGCAAACTGGTATGGTTGATTTCATGCCGGGTCGTGCGGTGATTGAGGCTGCACAACGTAAACGCGTCAAGTATGAAGCCAAGTGCGCAGGTATGGGATATGGGTTCCTCCCCTTCTCTTTCTCTTCTTTTGGGGAACTTGAGAAGGACGCTGTGACTCTATTGATGCGTATTCGAAAGTTTTCGATGACTCAAGACATTGGAGCACGTGTTGCTGCTCATATTTTTAATAGGATTAGCTTTTCTATAGCTAGAGGAGTGGGAGCCCAATTAGTATCTCGGCTCCCTACTAACTTCTTGTAAATCCTATTTATTTCTAATAAAGTGATGTTATTAAAAAAAAATAAATAAATAAAAAATAAAATAATAATAATAATAATAATAATAATAATAATAAATTTTGGTTTAAAAATAAATAAATAAATAAATAAATAAATAAATAAATAAATAAATAATAATAATAATAATAATAATAATAATAATAATAATAATAATAATAATAATAATAATAATAATAATAATAATAATAATAATAATAATAATAATAATAATAAAATAAAGGAGTCTGTGTGGGCGATTCGGTGACCCTCTCCTTCACCCGCGTCCCCGATCCTTCTCCTTCCCATGATTCCTTTGTTTCAACGTTGCTTGTTGGAGTGTGTTTCATAGTCCTTCTGGTGCGTCGTCTTCTTTCTTCTTGTTAGGGTTTGCAGCCAAGTTTACTCCAGTACAGTGTTTACTCCGGTTTGTGATCTTCTCCCTCTTGGTGGAGCTCTCCTTGCCCAGTTTCCATGTTCTGGTTTCATTGATTGCGTTTTTACCCCTGTGGAAACGAGTTGCGGTGTTTTGTCCCCTGGTTAAAGGTGTAAAACCTCAAAATTAAAACAATCCAAAATGACCAAAATACCCTCTAATTTTGAACTTTTAATAACTTATAAAATACGCTATAAATTAAAACTTGAGTCATATACCATGTTATGACTCGAAACCATACGATATGAACTTATAACCTAAAGTAATATACGAAAATATATATGAACCTTATAACAAAATGTATGGCACGTTTAAAGGTCCATATGGGCCGAAAATAATCAGACTTGTACACAAATAATTACAAGAGATAAGTATGGAAATTGGGCTAATATTGGAAAGTGCAAATCAACCCAATACACTCCCTAAATTTCGTGATCCCTCCCCATGAAACTCATGAAACCGTGTATGTTTCATCTCCCAAAAGAAACCCTAAACTCTCCTCCTCCTATTCCAATTGTACGGCAAAATCAAAAGCAAGCAAACCCTAAAAAAAATACTTGATCTATTCGGCGCAAGAAAGGAAGAAGAAGAAGCAATCATCATTGATCTTGATCATTATTCAATTCATATCATAAGGTAATCAAATACATATAAAATATAATCCATTCGTGTTTGTTGATAAGAACCCTAATCGACCTATACATTCTTTTTTGTGTTTCTTTCATTCGGCCACACAAGAAGAAAGGAAGGAGAATTGGTGATTCGATCGTGTGTGCTCTTGTTCTTGTGTTTTGATCACGCTACGAGGGCAACGTGTATCTATTCTTGTTCTATATCACCTTTGTTTGATTCTTGTTCGTATTCTTGTTGATCTTGTCGAGTATGATCACATAAAATAATAAGAAGACTACATAAAATAATGATTCTATGTAACCCTAATATGAAATCGACACATTGATATTTGGATTTGAGTTTGTTATGAATATGTTAAGACCTCATATGAATCGACATAGATATGTTATAAACTCAACAATAATCGTTTTGTACCAAAATATAATCATTGGAATGAAAACCCTAAAAGATTACATGAAATAATGAGAACTGCTACTGATCAGAAAATATAGTCCGAGTTTAATCGATTGTATCTAAATGATGGTAACGTGTATTTGGGTGTTTCTGGAGTTTAGAACTAAATTCAGGAAAATAGATTTCTGTAGAAGTTAACCTTGTAATTTTTAGAGGCCGGGAAGGCAACTTTTGATTTTTGAAAGTTAAAGTGTCAAACTGAATTCGTATGTCTGGAAAAATAGTCCGTGTTTTTGAATTTTACTTTTCAAACCGTGTCGAATTAGAAGATTCCCTTTGAACGGAGTAATATTTAATATGTCTATTAATTAATGGAATTTTTTTAGATTTTTCTGAATTTTTCTGAAGGGGTTACTAATTACAAACTTTTCGTATGTCAAAACTGATCAGTAATCTGAGCGAGTTGGATTAAGTGATTTTTAATCTATAATTGTAATACTTAATAAAATCTGGAAAAATTATGTAAAATACCTAAGACATTGAAGTATCTCTGAGAATTTTTGGGGATTTTATTTCCGAGTTCTTATATGATTCATAAATTAGACAAAACATAACAAATTCGTACTTAAAAACTGTTAAGGTTTAAAAAGGTTTTAAAAAGGGTGCTATGTGTTTAAATTCTAAACTAAAGGGTTTAAATTGTTATTTTCTAAACTAAAAGGACTTAACTTGTTAAATTATATAACTTTAGAACATTTACATTTCATACCCTATCTTACCATAATGACACTATAATCCTTAAACTTGTGATACTTGCATAATAAACCCTAAACTTATGAAAATGACATTATGAACCTTAAACTATCAATATGATCATCTTTAATACTTAAATTTGATTAAATGATAAACTTGAATGTTTACAACTAATATTACTAAATATGAAAACTTGCTATTTTTGGAAAGTTACTAAATATGGAAACTTGCTATTTTTGGAAAGTTACTAAATATGGAAACTTGCTATTTTTGGAAAGTTACTAAATATGAAAGCTTGCTATTTTTGGAAAGTTGCTAAATATGGAAAGTTACCTAAAATAGAATGAAAACTAAACTGAAACCTATATGACTAAGAAAACTATGAAACTTATAAGTAAACTTATAATTCGTGTAGATTCGCTGAAGAAGGAGTTTATTCCGATCCTTATGTTTCTAGTGTGTGTTTCCCTGGCGGTTTAAGGTACAGATATTCTACCCTTTTTCAGTAAGGGTGCTTTCATTCTCATGACTTACGCGATTTTGATTCATTAGGATTCCCTATGCCATTGCTATGTTCCCTTATACCTTGATTCGTTATTCATGATCCATTTGACATTCGTTCATTATGATCCTTGTGTTATTATACTTGATAAAATTCGTTTGTTACCCTGTGATATTAGTATTCAAATCACCTTACACTTAGAAGGTTCATTTGATTTTGGTGACTAGATGTGAAAACCTTCCTTAATTATACCATGGAATTGTTTTGAGAAAAACTATTTTAAAATGATGTTTACGAACAATGCGATACCACTTTATTATGGAATTCTACTATCTTTTATGAAAACTAATTTTAAAAACTACCTTTATGAAAACCGTTATTAAAGATCATTTTTATGAAAACCAATTGATAAAGATTTCTTTAAGTAAACCATTTGATTTTAAACCTTCTATTATGAACCTTTGGCGATGAACCTGTGATACTTTGATGACCTGACATTTGACCTTGATATGATTCCCTTAGTTGACTCATGACTTTCATTGTATGATTGTCATTCTTTTAATCCATTCTGACATTTATTTAAATGTCTCTGCTATGTTATGATTATGCTTGCCATGCTTATTAGAGTTATTATCTTGTTTCTCTTGCCATGTTAGATTACGATTTGTTGTATGATATGATAGATCTGTGCCTGAGCTTAACTAGTTCTGGAGGTACCAGGACCATGTCTTTGATGGCACCTTAGGCATGACACTCCCGTAGAGGTGTGATAGATCTACGGCGTTCCCCCCTTATGTATATGTATTTTATCGCGATTCACTATTGGCCAACCTTTTATGTGTGCTTAGTCTAGAGCTGACACACATACTTATGTTAGGGAGCGTATGGATGCATCCTAGGTTTTATGTATATGTAGTTATGGTGACCAGGTGGTGTGTGCCTTGCACTCCTTCTCACACTATTATTATTTACTTAGAGGTCTCCCCTCTTCGTATACTTGTATTTGCTCTAGTTTGATTTGACGGATTATGTATGGAGTTCTTATGGCACATCCTTATATGAACCTTTTCATTATTTCTTATTCTTTCTCGATTCAATTATTATTCTGTTTCCATGCATTCCTGATTGTTAGTTCTCCTTAAAATTCGTAAGACTTTCATAATTATACTTTCGTTGTGTATTCTTACTCTTTCGTTACTTATGCTTATTTACCGTTCTGTTATGTTATATATATCTGTTCACTGGGCTTTTTAAGCTCAGCCGCATTTCTTTTCCTGCGGCAGGTTTTAGTTGGAAGCTGGGTTATGAGTGAAGAGTATTTTGGACTTAGAAGACCTTGATAGTCATTCCGGATTAGAGATGACTAGAAGAGATTATTTTTAGACTTAGTACTTATTGTAATTCTCATTGTAACCTTGTATCTTCAGATTTTTCCCTTGTAACCATTGAAATTCATTTTGTATTATTTATGTCATATGCTTGTGTTTGCTTTGATATGTCACCATGAGAAAAGTTCTATACGAAACAACATTTAGCTAAAGTACAAACCAAAAGATCTCATCCATCCATTCCCCTTCCATCCAACGGTGTAGATTAATTACAAAAAAAAAAAAAAAAAAAAAAAAAAAAAAAAAGCGGAGGGGCATTTTTGTCAATCCACCCACACACTTTTTTCACTCCCTCCCCGTACTCTCTCTCTCACACACACACACACACACACACGTTTTACACTCTCTCTCCCTCCCCGTTTACCCCAATTCGTAACCCTAACCCTAACCACCCAATCCACCGTCAAACCACCGTTAAATCACTGTCAAATCACCGGTAAATCATTGAAATGGACCTACGAGAAGAAATTGCTCAATCTAAAGACTCTTCATTGGCGGAATCGGATCAAAATAAGCTTCTAAATGTCGATTCTGGTATATTCTTGTCTCATTTTTTTAAATCAGTCATTATTTAGTGATAGTGAATGATTAAAATTGAGGTTAAGCTGTTGTATCAATAAGTTGATTAAGTGATTAACTGAGCGTGTTTAGAGTTAAGTTTTAGTAGTTAAGTTTAGAGTTGATTTGATGATATTGATGTTTGTTGAGTTTTCATGTATCGAAATCGTTATCGGCTTTATTCGTGTGGTATAATCACCTCAATTCTGCTACTGTTTGTTTTTCAGCTTAATTTGTGCTTATTTAGTGATAGTGAATGATTACTTGAGGTAAGCTGTTGTATTAATAAGCTGATTAAGTGAATAAGTGAGTGTGTATGAGTATGCTTCAGTTGAGCGTTGATTTGATGATATTGATGTTTGTTGAGTTTACGCGTATCAAAAATCGCTTCGCATTCTGTTATTTGAGCTTACGTATGCATAATTTGTGCTTATTAACGGTTAAGTGAGTTTGTTTGAGCTTTCTTTATACTGTTGATTTGTGTACTGTTTGATTGAGTTTAAGTTATGTGATTTAAGTGAGTGTGTTATTCAGTGCTTTTGAATGCATAATTTCGGTTAATTTTACTAGTATTTGACCTTACGTATGCTTAATTTTAGCATTGATTTGATGATTCTGATGTTTGATTAGTTTACGTGTTCGATCGTGAGTGATTAATTGAGGTTAAGTTGTTGTATTAGTGAGTTGATAAGTTGATAAGTGTTTAAGTGAGCGTGTTTGAGCTTTGTAAGCGTAATTTTACTGTCTCAATGATGATGTTGATGTTTTGTTGATGTTTTCGAGTGAAGAGTGATTATTTGAGGTTAATTAGTTGTTACTAATGAGCTGATTGAGTGAGTATTTTTGAGTTTGCGTGTGCTTAATTTTCGTTGATTCGATAATTTTGATGTTTGTCGAGTTCATGCAGTGTGTTATTTATGTTTATGTGTTTAATGTATGATGTTTTGGATTACGAGTTATTAGTTGCGGTTAGTTTGTTGTGACAGTGAGCTAAATTAAGTGATTGAGCCCTGTAGCGAGTGTGTTTGGTCGTTTATTCAGTTAAGGTTAGCTGATTAAGTGATTAAGTTAGTAGTTAGTATTTGGTTGTTGAGCTGATTAAGTGATACAGGCTGTGTGTTTTATTTTTAGTTTGCAGTGACTCTGAATGTTTAAATTTGGTTAGCTTTGCTGTACGAGTGAGCTAATTAAGTGAGTTTGTTTCTTAATTGTAAAGTGTAAAATGACTGTAAAGGTGCAATTGCAGACCTTGAACAGTCACCATTGTGCTGTTGTTAGTTTCTTATATCTAAAATTTGTCTCAAGACTAATATTATTCTTTTCATCTTAAAATTGATATAGGTTTAATTTTGAACCCAACACCGCTGTCGCGGTTTAATCCGTATGATAAGAAATCAAAGAAGGATGTTGGTAAGTCAACCAAACCAGCAGATGTCGATGTTGGATCGATAATTGCTGATGTTGTTACGGATTTGTCGAGTGAGAAGGATGTTGTTTTGGCGAGTGAGAAGGATGCTGATGTTGTGGTTGGTAAGTCAACGGCGAGTGAGAAGGATTCTTTTGTTATTAAAATTAAGTCGAGGGGTCTTGTGTATGAGAAACGGAATAGTGATCGTCGGAAGCATAAAGCAGAGGATAAGCAGGTTCTGTTGGTAATGAATACAGTGAATCCCATTATGAATTCCATAGGATTCACAGTGAATCCCATAGGATTCACAGTGAATCCCATAGGATTCATAATGGGATCCCATGGGATTGTATGTGAATCCTATGAGATTCACTGTGAATCCCATGGGATTTGATAATGAATCTTTTTGTTATCAAGTTGTTTATATTATGTTTTTTTCTTTTATGTAGATGCTGATGAAATCAAAAAGGCTGTGTTGGATAAAGGAGATCAGATTAAAAAGAAACCGAAGCTGGTGTTTGAAAAAGGTATAGATCTGTTTATTTTTTTTTTATTATTTTATTGTTTTATGTTTTTGTGATGAATACAGAATGCCATTATGAATCCCATAGGATTCACAGTGAATCCCATGGGATTCACAGTGAATCCTATGGGATTGTATGTGAATCCCATAGGATTCACTGTGAATCCCATGGGATTTGATAATGAATCTGATTGCGTGGTTTTGTGACCTTACAACAGGTTTTACCTCTCGAGGGATCTCAAGAGGCTTACAACCCCACCAGGCAGTGTACCTGACCGATGTAGTATAGTGTAGTGGTAAGTACGGGGGATTGATCGTTCTCCACAGGGAATAGTGTTCGTTAGGTATGAAAGGCTACTCTAATTAGGTCTAAGGGTTGAGGAAGATTCTTTTTATGTTTTTATAGTTTTTATGAAAGCAAGTAAAATCTCGGGTTTGAAGGAATGGGCGGAATTAGTTGCTAGTCAACTAACCCAAATTACTACGAATGCAAATAAAATAAAATAACAAAAAATAAAATGTGGTGATAAACTTATGTGTAGAGAAATGTGTTTACTTAGATTTCCTTACTCCCTAACTATCTTTTACCGGTTAATTAGTGTGTATTAGTTGCGTGGATGACGGGTGTATTCCTTAATACCATTCGTGGGGTGGCGTACTTACTTCCCCGACTCTACAAGCTCCTACTTCACTCCTATGTCGAGCCGGCTAGGAAGCTCCTAACATGGGATCACTAGAATTCGCTTGTGCATTAAATACAACCATAAAAACCTTTAGTACGCATTTGGTTCATGTTTCTTAAGACGTTCAAGCAAGTTACCGAATAGGAAGTTAGCCAGTTTTCTTAAGCCTAACATAGATAAACAATCATCCAATATAACTAATAACACACTAACAACCAATAATCAATAGCTAGGTTTCATTAGATCTAAGCAAACACAAGATAAAATTAGCCTAACATGTTAAACAAAAGACAAGAATAAGATAGAATCAAACAACACATAGACATATTGAATGATTAATTGATAACTTATCTTTCAATGAAACATGGAAGATCTCAAGGCAAAAAGCCCTGAAAAAGTAGCTAAAATCGTCTTAGGGTTTTCTCTCAAAATTCCACACACTAAGCTCTCCCTAATGACAAAAAATTAGAAAACTATATATAGATTTTTGGATCTGACGGCGTCACCTTATGGATTGTGACGCCGTCACCTCGCCGCTTTTAGGGTTCCCGGATGACCTTCTTGACGCCGTCCCTCTTTAGCTCTTCAAAAATCCATTCTGGCCTATCAAGGCTTGACGCCGTCGAACCTTGAACGTGACGCCGTCCCCTTATGATTTAAGCCGTGACGCCCTTGATCAAGTTAAAGCGTGACGCCGTCAGAATTCACATGCTATTTTCACTGGCCCGTCATGAGTAAATTTCACGTCCAACTTTTCTTGCCAAGGCATGACGCCGTCCAGAGTAAAGTCTGACGCCGTCAAGAGTAACTTTTAGCCGATTTTTGAGACTTTGCCGTTTTCTTCACTTTAATGCTCCAAAAACGTCCAAAATGCCTCCTTTTCCAGATTTCTCCTCAAAAGTACCTAAAATGACAAAAGGAACGATTTAGGGCGATATTTGATCAAATAAATACGATTTAAGGCTCAAATGACCCCTTAAAAGCGGTACACTTTTCGCTTCATCAAATACCCTTACACTTGAGATTTGCTTGTCCTCAAGCAAATGTGCTTTTATTCTAATCAAAATACAAGTTAGGGGTCATTTAATGCAAACATAAAAGTAATTACAACAAATAATCGTTCCACTTCAATCATAATAAGCACGGAGATTACATACTAGCACCTCACAAGTAGTGTTTAGATACTCACATCTCTCAAGTGTCATCAAAATAAATCTCATAAATGAAAACGGATAATATCTCTCACTACCTGTCATAGCAAATAGATTACCATAGGCTTGGGAAAGGATCGAAAACCTCCTCCACTAGGCGTAAGCACCAAAGATAAACTATCAAAGAGGGCTTTTAAATGGGTTATAACGTTAGGTGTAGGGAAAAGGAAAACACGGTTTTGTTGGATACGGGATATTTTACTGGTGGCTAGTTAAAGATCTTGATCAATTACATGTACTATACAATGTTGCTAAGCCAAGACTAGACTCGATCTTAAGCTAGAAACGAAATAACAAAATAACAAAAATATAAAACAAACATAAAATGAAACGGGATGGTAGTCCGTATGTTTTTTTCTATTTTTCATTTTCTCATTTTTTTGTATTTTTCTTGATTTTTTTTTTTTTTTTTTTTTTTTTTTTTTTTTTTTTTTTTTTTTTTTGACATACACTTTTGCCCTACCATCCAAAATAATACATCTTAGGGGCGTTGCATTCCCCTTACACTTGAACTTTTACATAACTTTACAAATACTAATCTAATGACTCGAATCAAGATAATTGAAAAACTTGGAGTACTTTTAAAACATTTAGCACATATGGGGGTAATAAATGATGTTCATCCCCATTACTCCATTATACTAGTACTTTACCCATGAGTCCCAATCGTCCCAAAACAATATGTACAAGGATATGACTCGACTTAGCAACCATGTAATCAACTAGATAATTAACTTGGGTTTAAACAAATGTTGTCACAATAATGCACTAAAAATGAGTGCATACAAGGTAGGCTAAGGCGATTTGGGTGTACATTTAAGTGGGGTGTAACAAATTCTTCCTTTAAGTAAAATGCTTAAAGGTCGAAACGAAAAGATAGGCTCTGAGGGGTGTACTAGGGGTATCGTGTACTAAAAATGAGTACAACGCAAAGGGTGTGGGAGAATTACTTGACCAATGTAGCCAAAGTAATTATAACAGAATCACAGGTATAAAACAATGGGTTAATCCTAATGCCTCTTATCATGTAGTAAATCTAACTACACGAATGTAGTCTCACTTGTGGCCTTGGAATGGTCCTAACGCAAGTTCTAGAATCTAAGTGCTACCGGTACACACATCATAGCATAAATGCTTTTCCTACCAATTCTAGGGGCGAACCTCACATATTTGGGGGTGGAAAATTTTTTAGTGGTACGGTTTTTGTGCTAGTCATATAACTCCTATCCGTGAGACGCTCATTAAGATCAAAGTTTCACTCCTATATGTTGTAAAAAATTTTAAATTTGGCACTAAAATTACCCTAACAAGTATTTCTCTCAGTTTTATTACACATCTACTATTAAACAAACAAAAATCAAGCGCAATTGTATTTTCTAAAATCGTACTTTTACCCTCCCCTTACACTTAAGATGAACATTGTCCCCAATGTTCAAATAACAAGATGTAAAAGCATAAAGTAAAAGAATGAAATCAAATACTCCCCTGATTCGTTCGGTGGATAATGAAATTACACGGTTAAATCTTCCTCCAAAGAGAATGTTGAAGCTCCATGACTAATGCATCGCCATAAGCTTGATTCCATAAACATCTCCTTGTCCAAAATAACCTGTTAAACCTGAGAAAACAAACACGAAAACCTGCATAACATCGGCGGGATAAAATCTATATATAAGGATATAATGCTTGTGGAATGATAATTTTGCAGATTCCTGGAGATTATAAGTTGGAGATTTTAATAAAAACTTTTTAAAAACAAAACTTTCAAAAATTTCTGGAAATTAAATCTGACGCCGTCAGGTTATAACCCCTGACGCCGTCAGAAATGACCTGACAAAAATTTTCATTTTAAGTTTCCGGAAAATTTCTGGAAAAACCTTTACCTTACTTCCTGAAAATCCTGCAAAACATCATTATGACTCGATACAAGCATTTGACTCAAACAAATACTAATATGTATGCTAATTTATTATTATTACGATTCATGTTAATTTGTGTTCTAATAAACCGATTTAGATTTCCCTTACACTTATCTTTTGCAAAATACCTTTATATGTAGTTAAGACGAAGTTAAAAACAACATAAAGCATTTTCACAAATTACTTTTGAACATGAATCCATAACAATAAAAATTAAACACACATACGGAAATAAATAAAACAAACAAACAATTAAATAACACACACAAAGCAAATAAAACAAATAAAGCTTGGGTTGCCTCCCAAGAAGCGCTTTTCTTTATTAACGAGTCTTGTAGCTAGACTCAAAGTCACGGGGTCTACGTTTTTCCGTTTTGCTTCTCAATTGCCCCTCTAATCATCCTAACAACCTCCATATCAACTTTGTATTTAGGTCCAAGGTTTAAGCAATCTTTATAATAAAGGCTTCTCTTATTCCAAACATGGTCCATGCCTTTTTCTTTATCCTCTTCATCGATGTCCTCAATCGCACCAACGTTGTCCATGTCAAATCGAGGCACAAAACGAAACTCATTAACCCGATAAGGCATCCTATATGTGATCCTATCTATGTGATTAGAAAATTGAACCGTGCCTTTCAAACGGTCATACCTTAAATTGGATGCTTCGATAAATGGCTTACCTAACACAACGCGAGATAGGCGGCAGTCAACAACACTTGCCATATCTTCTAAAATCATGAAGTTGGTGATAAAGGTAAAGTTCCCAACAAGGATATGTATATCCTTAATCCTTCCAACGAAGTTACAAACTCCGCCTGGACACTTGGGGTCCATCCTAGGCTCAAGTGGTGTGTTTATGATTTGGCTATAAAGGCCTGAGGACATAACGTTGATTGGGGATTCACAGTCAATGTAAGCATGCTCAACGTATTGGTACCCAATCATACATGGTATCTTCACATTCCCGGGATCACCTCTCTTAATCTTTGGGTCAATTCTAACAAAAGGTGGTCGAGGGTTATCAACTAGGTTGTTATAGTAAGCAATCTCCTTCTTAGTGGGGTATTCATCGAAACAATCATCCAACCTAGGATCTACCTTTACTTCCTCAATTTTCTCAATCAACTTATCAACCGTAAGATTATTACGTTCTAAGTAATTATCTGAGTATATGGCGGTCCCTAAGTTGTTCAAGGCATAATCAAGCTCTATATCAATCATTCTACTGAGCTCCCTGAGCTCACTAATCTCATTCTCAAGTTGGCTACGCAACAAAGCCACGTCGCCAGGTGTAAGGGGTGGATTCGCGTTTTCCATAATGGCAAACTGAATAGTTAATGAAAATCTGTTACGAACAAAAGCACAAAGAAAATAGATAGACTAAAGAAAACCTAGAAAAATAAAATAAAAATCTCACTAGAAAGGAATCTAGTGAGTAGACCTAATAGAAATAAAAATTCAACCTAAACAATAACTATTCCCCGGCAACGGCGCCAAAAACTTGATTGCGTGGTTTTGTGACCTTACAACAGGTTTTACCTCTCGAGGGATCTCAAGAGGCTTACAACCCCACCAGGCAGTGTACCTGACCGATGTAGTATAGTGTAGTGGTAAGTACGGGGGATTGATCGTTCTCCACAGGGAATAGTGTTCGTTAGGTATGAAAGGCTACTCTAATTAGGTCTAAGGGTTGAGGAAGATTCTTTTTATGTTTTTATAGTTTTTATGAAAGCAAGTAAAATCTCGGGTTTGAAGGAATGGGCGGAATTAGTTGCTAGTCAACTAACCCAAATTACTACGAATGCAAATAAAATAAAATAACAAAAAATAAAATGTGGTGAGAAACTTATGTGTAGAGAAATGTGTTTACTTAGATTTCCTTACTCCCTAACTATCTTTTACCGGTTAATTAGTGTGTATTAGTTGCGTGGATGACGGGTGTATTCCTTAATACCATTCGTGGGGTGGCGTACTTACTTCCCCAACTCTACAAGCTCCTACTTCACTCCTATGTCGAGCCGGCTAGGAAGCTCCTAACATGGGATCACTAGAATTCGCTTGTGCATTAAATACAACCATAAAAACCTTTAGTACGCATTTGGTTCATGTTTCTTAAGACGTTCAAGCAAGTTACCGAATAGGAAGTTAGCCAGTTTTCTTAAGCCTAACATAGATAAACAATCATCCAATACAACTAATAACACACTAACAACCAATAATCAATAGCTAGGTTTCATTAGATCTAAGCAAACACAAGATAAAATTAGCCTAACATGTTAAACAAAAGACAAGAATAAGATAGAATCAAACAACACATAGACATATTGAATGATTAATTGATAACTTATCTTTCAATGAAACATGGAAGATCTCAAGGCAAAAAGCCCTGAAAAAGTAGCTAAAATCGTCTTAGGGTTTTCTCCCAAAATTCCACACACTAAGCTCTCCCTAATGACAAAAAATTAGAAAACTATATATAGATTTTTGGATCTGACGGCGTCACCTTATGGATTGTGACGCCGTCACCTCGCCGCTTTTAGGGTTCCCGGATGACCTTCTTGACGCCGTCCCTCTTTAGCTCTTCAAAAATCCATTCTGGCCTATCAAGGCTTGACGCCGTCGAACCTTGAACGTGACGCCGTCCCCTTATGATTTAAGCCGTGACGCCCTTGATCAAGTTAAAGCGTGACGCCGTCAGAATTCACATGCTATTTTCACTGGCCCGTCATGAGTAAATTTCACGTCCAACTTTTCTTGCCAAGGCATGACGCCGTCCAGAGTAAAGTCTGACGCCGTCAAGAGTAACTTTTAGCCGATTTTTGAGACTTTGCCGTTTTCTTCACTTTAATGCTCCAAAAACGTCCAAAATGCCTCCTTTTCCAGATTTCTCCTCAAAAGTACCTAAAATGACAAAATGAACGATTTAGGGCGATATTTGATCAAATAAATACGATTTAAGGCTCAAATGACCCCTTAAAAGCGGTACACTTTTCGCTTCATCAGAATCCCATGGGATTTGATAATGAATCTTTTTGTTATCAAGTTGTTTATATTTTTTTTTCTTTATGTAGATGCTGATGAAAACAAAAAGGTTTTTTTAAAAAGAAAGAAGGGCGATTCTTCCAGTTCTGCTAAAGAAGATATTATACACAGAAGATGTTTGAATTAGCACAGGAAACGTTGTTTGCCCGTCATCTGAAGTTGTATGGTCACAACAAACATGTTAGCATTCGTAAAGTCAAGCCAAGAATCGCAAGCCTCAAGTGGAAGACCAAGAACAACTTTATAGATTGTGGTGTTTTCACTATGTTACATATGGATAATTAAACCGGTGAAGCTCCTGGAAAATGGGATTGTGGTTTGGTTGCCGAGTCTAAAGAGCAGTCTGACCAATTGAGGATATTGAGATTCAAGTTTGCCACCAAGATATTGTTACACAAGGTTAATGTTCATGCGCGTAGGATGTATGAATTAGCATTGGAGTTTGATAAACTTCCTGCTGGTGAAAAGATGTCTATAATTCTTTCAGCAGTTAGGAATAGGAATGCACGTGACCGCAATTCTAGAAGTTCGTCTTTTGTTAATGTTAGGACAATAGCTAACATTTTGTGAATTGTATAACAATAACTGTTGAAGTAATTGGTTTACATAGATTTTCTTTTATGATATTATCATATTTTTATGATATTTTATATAGATTTTCTTGTGAATGGTTGAAGTTATTTTAAACGAACTTCAATGAATCCCATGGGATTAGGGAAATAATCCCATGGGATTTTTATACAATATAGATTTTCTTTTAAGATATTATCAGATTTTTATGATATTTTATATAGATTTTCTTGTGAATGGTTTGTTATTTTAAACGAATTTCAATGAATCCCATGGGATCAGGGAAATAATCCCATGGGATTATGTCCCTAATCCCATGGGAATCATACAGAATATAAGTAAGAAACAAGACATATTCAATCCCATGGGATTATGTCCCTAATCCCATGGGAATCATACAGAATATAAGTAAGAAACAAGACATATTCAAAGTAAACAAGAATTTTCTTTGCAAATCATCTAAGTAATCAAGTAAAGAAGAAAAAATAACTAACATAAAACCAGAATATAAAAAGTTTGTTCAAGAAACTATTGGTTTCGGCTTTCGCCTTGCTTTTGGGTTATCCGGACAAGTTGTTTTTGTGTGCAAGTTGGTCTTCACTCCACAATAGCCACAAACCTTCTCTTGTTTCTTTTTAACCTTCTCTTGTTTCTTTTTAACTCCAAGTGCTTTTTCTTTCTCACTCTTTCGCCTTTTATTGCGTTTTATCGCAAATAACAGACAACTTTTGTTCAAGATTGTTAAGCAATTCCTGGAGAAAAAAACAAATAGGAATATTCATAATAAGATAAGCACATTGAATCCCATGGGATTCACAGTTAATCCCATGGGCTTAAATGTGAATCCCATGGGATTAACTTTGAATCCCATGGGATTGTGTATGAATCCCATGGGATCCTAAACATGCTCACACATAAAGAAGTATCACAAGAAAATAAAACAAGGAATTAACAGTTAATCCCATGGGATTGTGTATTTAATCCCATGGGATTCACAGTTAATCCCATGGGCTTAAATGTGAATCCCATGGGATTAACTGTGAATCCCATGGGATTGTGTATGAATCCCATGGGATCCAAAACATGCTCACACATAAAGAAGTATCACAAGAAAATAAAACAAGGAATTTACAGTTAATCCCATGGGATTGTGTATTTAATCCCATGGGATTCACAGTTAATCCCATGGGCTTAAATGTGAATCCCATGGGATTAACTGTGAATCCCAATAGCCACAATAGCCACAAACCTTCTCTTGTTTCTTTTTAACCTTCTCTTGTTTCTTTTATTGCCAAAAGTCCTTCAAAACCAATTCTTTCATCGCAAATAACAGACAACTTTTGTTCAAGATTGTTAAACAATTCCTGGAGAAAAAACAAATAGGAATATTCATAATAAGATAAGCACATTGAATCCCATGGGATTCAAAGTTAATCCCATGGGCTTAAATGTGAATCCCATGGGATTGTGTATGAATCCCATGGGATCCTAAACATGCTCACACATAAAGAAGTATCACAAGAAAATAAAATAAGGAATTAACAGTTAATCCCATGGGATTGTGTATTTAATCCCATGGGATTTACAGTTAATCCCATGGGCTTAAATGTGAATCCCATGGGATTAACTGTGAATCCCATGGGATTGTGTATGAATCCCATGGGTTTAACTGTGAATCCCATGGGATTGTGTATGAATCCCATGGGATCCTAAACATGCTCACACATAAAGAAGTATCACAAGAAAATAAAACAAGGAATTAACAGTTAATCCCATGGGATTGTGTATTTAATCCCATGGGATTGTGTATGAATCTCATGGGATCCTAAACATGCTCACACATAAAGAGGTATCACAAGAAAATAAAACAAGGAATTAACAGTTAAACCCATGGGATTGTGTATTTAATCCCATGGGCTTAAATGTGAATCCCATGGGATTAACTGTGAATCCCATGGGATTGTGTATGAATCCCATGGGATCGTAAACATGCTCACACATAAAGAAGTATCACAAGAAAATAAAACAAGGAATTTACAGTTAATCCCATGGGCTTAAATGTGAATCCCATGGGATCGTAAACATGCTCACACATAAAGAAGTATCACAAGAAAATAAAACAAGGAATTAACAGTTAAACCCATGGGATTGTGTATTTAATCCCATGGGATTCACAGTTGATGACGTGAAAAGTGTACCGCTTTTATTAGGTCATTTAAGCCCTAAATCGTATTTATTTGATCAAATATTGCCCTAAATCGTTCCTTTTGTCATTTTAGGTACTTTGGAGAAGAAATCTGGAAAAGGAAGCATTTTGGACGTTTTTGGAGCATAAAAGTGAAGAAAACGACAAAGTCTCCAAAGTTGCTGGAAAAGTACTCTTGACGGCGTCAGGGATTGTTCCAGACGGCGTCACGGCTTGGCAAAAGAGGTGGATATGAAAAAATACACATGATAAGCCAGGGAGTTTTGCAATGGAAAGTCTGACGGCGTCACCCTTTAAGGTGATCAAGGCCATCACGGTTTAACTTAAAAAGAGACGGCGTCAAGCCCATTTCTGACGGCGTCAAGCCCATTTCTGACGGCGTCAAGCTTTGATAAGCCAGAGCGGATTTTGGAGCACTAAAGAGGGACGGCGTCAAGAAGGCCATCCGAGAACCCTAGACACGGCGAGGTGACGGCGTCAAGATCTACAACGTGACGCCGTCAGCCCCTAAACTCTATATATAGTTTTGCAATTTTTTGTCATTAGTGTGCAACTTTGTGAGGAGAAACCCTAAGACGAATTTCTGCCATTTTTAAGGGTTTTCATACCCTTGGATCTCCCATGTTTAATTGAAGATAAGTATTCATTTAATCAATCAATATGTCGATGTGTTGTTTGATTATATCTTGTTCTTGTCTTTTAATTAACATGCTAGGCTAGATTTATCTTGTGTTTACTTAGATCTAATGAAACCTAACTAATGATTATCGGTTGTTAATGTGTTATTAATTGTATTAGATGATTGTTTATCGATGTTAGGCTTAAGAAAACTGGCTAACTTCCTATACGGTAACTTGCTTGAACGTCTTAAGAAACATGAACCAATGCGTACTAGGTTTATATGGTTGTATTTAATGCATGAGCGAATTCTAGTGATCCCATGTTAGGAGCTTCCTAGCCGGCTCGACATAGGAGTGAAGTAGGAGCTTGTAGAGTTGGGGAAGTACGTACGCCACCCCACGATTGGTATTAAGGAATACACCCGTCATCCACGCAATTAATACACACTAATCAACCGGTAAAAGATAGTTAGGGAGTAAGGAAATCTAAGTAAACACATTTCTCTCCACATAAGTTTCACAACCTTTTCATTTTCAGTTATTTTATTTTATTTGCATTTGTAGTTATTTGGGTTAGTTGACTAGCAACTAATTCCGCCCACTCCTTCAAACCCGAGATTTTACTTGCTTTCATAAAATATAAAAATACAAAAAGAATCTTCCCTCACCCTTAGACCTATTAGAGTAGTTTTTCAATCCTAACGACACTATTCCCCTAGAGTATGATCAATCCCCCGGTACTTGCCACTTCACTATACTACATCGGTCAGGTACACTGCCTGGTGGGGATTGCAAGCCTCTTGAGATCCCTCAAGAGGTAAAACCTGTTGTAAGGTCGCAAAACCACGCATCAAGTTTTTGGCGCCGCTGCCGGGGAATAGTTATTGTTTAGGTTGAATTTTTATTTTATTAGGTCTACTCACTAGATTCCTTTCTAGTGAGATTTTTATTTTATTTTTCTAGATTTTCTTTAGTCTATCTTTTTTCTTCGTTTATTTGTTCGTAACCATTACCATCCGACATCATGGAAGGTGGTAATATCCTTGATCCCAACAACCCACCACCACAACAACACCCGCCTCCTAGAGCCCGTACCTTAGGAGACTACTCCCGTCCTAGCCACCATGGCTATCGAAACACCATTGAGCTCACTCAAGGAGCCAATGTCACTCCCTTGCGATCCGACACCATCCGGTTGGTGCAAAGCGGATGCGCATTCCATGGACTTCGTTCCGAGGATCCTAATCAACATCTCAAGGACTTTCTCAAAATTGTAGACTCCATAGACCTTGATGTTGCCACTCGAGAGACGACCCGACTGCGTCTCTTTCAATTCTCTCTGCGGGACCAAGCTAGTCAATGGCTAGAGCGTCTACCCGCAGGATCCATCACCTCTTGGGACGATCTCACCACTCATTTCCTTGCTCAGTTTTTCCCACCAGGAAGAACTACCAAGCTAAGGAATGATATCTTGATGTTCCAACAACGTCAAGGCAAAACCCTCTACGAGGCATGGACTCGATTCAAGGACTTACTCCAAAAAGTCCCTCACCATGGCATAGAACTTTGGCTCCAAGTCCAAATCTTCTATGACCATATCAATCTCTCCACGAGGCAAACCATTGACCAATCGGCCGGTGGTAAGCTACGTGATCTAAGTGCGGAACAATCATGGGCTCTCCTAGAAGATCTTGCTCTTTATGACAACGAGAGTTGGAGTGATCCCCGTGATTTGAATAAAACGGTCAAGGCAATATCTTTGCCTTCGAACAATTCAAGCACTTCCGACCGTAGGATCATAGAACTTGAAGACCAAGTCAAGTTTCTTATGAAATCCTACGAGGCTCCTAAACCTTCAAGCCAAGTGAACAAAATCACTTCTTCATGTGAATTATGCAGTGGTCCCCACGACACTCGTGATTGCATGGAACTCCCCGAACAAGCTTTTGCGGACTACACATCTTCGTGTACCGACGGAGCGGGAGACAAGTGGTACACTTTCAAACCCGAGCCAAACCCCTACGGTGATTCATACAACCCCTCATGGAAAAATCACCCAAACCTTAGGTGGAAACAAAATCAAAACGCACAACAAACCAATTCTTCCAACCCACCTAATCGTTTCCAATCAAGCGGTTCCAACTCGAACCGTACTTTCAACAACAATCCTTCCAGCAATGGTAGTACCAATAACTTTGAAGGATTGATGTCTCAATTTATGGCATCTCAAGAAGCTCGTTTGGCCAAGTTTGAATCCGAATTCAATCAACAACAAACGGAGATGACCAATAAAATTGACAACTTATTGAAAGCCCTCAATAACCAAGTGCTATCACCTCCACATAAGGACGCTAGGAACACAAATAGCGGACCCCAAGTAAAAGACCCCTCTTCATCCAAACACGTCCACTTCGTCAACATTGTCACTATCAAACCAATTGATAGAAATGAGGATAATGGTGAACCTGAGGATGAGGTTAAGAAAGTCGAGGTTGATAAAGAAGTTAGGAAAAGTGAGATTGAAGAAGTAGATGATGATGAGGACTACTTCAATAGGCTACCCACTAAGGAAGAGCGCGCATATCATACAGACTTATTCGATGACCCCGAGACACCATACTTCCTAGGTAGACCAATTATAAAAATAGGCGATCCTTCTAACCTCAACATACCATGCAACATCGGACATTTGCATGTGTGGAAAGCTTACATCGACCTTAGATCGCCCATAAACATCATGACTAGAGCCCACTACAACTTAATAATGAAAAATCAACTTGGGTATAGGATGTTCCCTGATAAGGGTTGGATGAGTAACTTCACGGGAAGAGTTAAGGGATTACCGGTTTATGTAGGAAACTTCACCTATGTCACCGACTTTGTAATTGTAGAAGATATCCGCCCAATAGTCGATGCATCCTTAACTCAAGTAGTTTTTGGAAAACCATTTGTTGAGGTCTCTAGAATGACTTATAAACCTTCCTTAGGGATAGTTAGATTTAAGGATGAGACCGATGAGGTAAACTACCAATTGCCATATAAGATAGAGCAATTCCAACACTTGTCAAATGTTGAGAAGGAGCTTAAACAAGCGGTCTACTATAGGAATGATGAGGATAGAAATAAAGGAGTAGACTATGTTATGGAAAGGATATCCGGTTTCTACAAGGATTGTTTGAAATTAGGACCGGAATATAAAACCGGAAATGAGAATGGCCTAGGAACCGTGACCAATGATGGAGTCACGTAATGTACGGTGACTTTGAGTCTAGCTACAAGACTCGTTAATAAAGAAAAGCGCTTCTTGGGAGGCAACCCAAGCTTTATTTTCTTTGTGTGTTTATTTATTTGTTTGTTTGATTTTATTTGTTTCCGTATGTATGTTTAATTTTTATTATTATTGATTCATGTTCAAAACTAAATTGTGAAAATGCTTTATCTTGTTTTTAACTTCGTCTTAACTACATATAAAGGTATTTTGCAAAAGATAAGTGTAAGGGAAATCCAAATCGGTTTATTAGAACACAAATGAACATGAATCGTAATAATAATAAATTAACATACATATTCGTAATTGTTTGAGTCAAATGCTTGTATTGAGTTATAATGATGTTTTACAGGATTTACAGGAAGTAAGGTATAGATTTTTCCAGAAATTTTCCGGAAACTTAACATGAGAATTCTGTCAGATCATTTCTGACGGCGTCATGATTTACAACCTGACGGCGTCAGGTATTAATTTTCTGAAATTTTTGAAAGTTTTGTTTTCATAAAAAGTTTTTATTAAATCTCTAACTTATAAACTCCAGGAATCTGCAAAATAATCATTCCACAAGCATTATATCCTTATATAGAATTTATCCCGCCGATGTTATGCAGGTTTTCGTGTTTGTTTTTTCAGGTTTAACAGGTTATTTTGGACAAGGAGATGTATGTGGAATCAAGCTTTTGGCGATGCATTAGTCTTGGAGCTTCTACATTCTCTTGGAAGAAGATCTAACCATGTTACCCCTTTATCCACCAAATGAATCAGGGGAGTATTTGATTTCATTCTTTTACCTTATTTACTTTTACATCTTGTTATTTGAACATTGGGGACAATGTTCATCTTAAGTGTAAGGGGGGGGGGGGGGGGTAAAAGTACGATACTTTAGAGAATGCAATTACGCTTGATTTTTGTTTGTTTAATAGTAGATGTGTAATAAAACTGAGAGAAATACCTGTTAGGGCAATTTTAGTGCCAAATTTAAAATTTTTTACAACATATAGGAGTGAAACTTTGATCTTAATGAGCGTCTCACGGATAGGAGTTATATGACTAGCACAAAAACCGTACCACTAAAAAATTTTCCACCCCCAAATATGTGAGGTTCGCCCCTAGAATTGGTAGGAAAAGCATTTATGCTATGATGTGTGTACCGGTAGCACTTAGATTCTAGAACTTGCGTAAGCATTTATACATGATAAGAGGCATTAGGATTAACCCATTGTTTTACACCTGTGTTTTTGTTATAATTACATTGGCTACATTGGTCAAGTAATTCTCCCACACCCTTTGCGTTGTACTCATTTTTAGTACACGATACCCCTAGTACACCCCTCAGAGCCTATCTTTTCGTTTCGACCTTTAAGCATTTTACTTAAAGGAAGAATTTGTTACACCCCACTTAAATGTACACCCAAATCGCCTTAGCCTACCTTGTATGCACTCATTTTTAGTGCATTATTGTGACAACATTTGTTTAAAACCCAAGTTAATTATCTAATTGATTACATGGTTGCTAAGTCGAGTCATATCCTTGTACATATTGTTTTGGGATGATTGGGACTCATGGGTAAAGTACTAGTGTAATGGAGTAATGGGGAAGAACAACATTATTACCCCCATATGTGCTAAATATTTTAAAAGTACTCCAAGTGTTTCGATTATCTTAATTCGAGTCATTAGAATAATTATTTGTAAAGTTATGTAAAAGTTCAAGTGCAAGGGGAATGCAACGCCCCTATGATGTATTATTTTGGATGGTAGGGCAAGAGTGTATGAAAAAAAAAATCGAAAAAATCAAGAAAAATACAAAAAAATGAGAAAAAGAAAAGTAGAAAAAACATACGGACTACCATCCCGTTTCATTTTATGTTTATTTTATGTTTTTGTTATTTTGTTTTTAGCTTAAGTCAAGTCTAGTCTTGGCTTAGCAACGCCATATTGTACATGTAATTAATCAAGATCTTTAACTCGCCACCAGTAAAATATCCCTTATCCAACAAATCCGTGTTTATCATATCCCTACACCTCACATTATAACCCATGTAAAAGCCCTCTTTGATAGTTTATCTTAGGTGCTTACCCCTAGTGGAGAAGGTTTTTGATCCTTTCCCAAGCCTATGGTAATCTATTTGCTATGACAGGTAGTGAGAGATTTTATCCGTTTTCATTTATGAGATTTATTTTTATGACACCTGAGAGATGTGAGTATCTAAACACTACTTGTGAGGTGCTAGTTTGTAATCTCCGTGCTTATTATGATTAAAGTGGAACGACTATTTATTGTAATTACTTTTATATTAGCATTAAATGACCCCTAACTTGTATTTTGATTAGAATAAAAGCGCATTTGCTTGAGGACAAGCAAATCTCAAGTGTAAGGGTATTTGATGAAGCGAAAAGTGTACCGCTTTTAGGGGGTCATTTAAGCCCTAAATCGTATTTATTTGATCAAATATTGCCCTAAATCGTTCCTTTTGTCATTTTAGGTACTTTGGAGAAGAAATCTGGAAAAGGAAGCATTTTGGACGTTTTTGGAGCATAAAAGTGAAGAAAACGACAAAGTCTCCAAAGTTGCTGGAAAAGTACTCTTGACGGCGTCAGGGATTGTTCCAGACGGCGTCACGGCTTGGCAAAAGAGGTGGATATGAAAAATACACATGATAAGCCAGGGAGTTTTGCAATGCAAAGTCTGACGGCGTCACCCTTTAAGGTGATCAAGGCCATCACGGTTTAACTTAAAAAGAGACGGCGTCAAGCCCATTTCTGACGGCGTCAAGCCCATTTCTGACGGCGTCAACCTTTGATAAGCCAGAGCGGATTTTGGAGCACTAAAGAGGGACGGCGTCAAGAAGGCCATCCGGGAACCCTAGACACGGTGAGGTGACGGCGTCAAGATCTACAACGTGACGCCGTCAGCCCCTAAACTCTATATATAGTTTTGCAATTTTTTGTCATTAGTGTGCAACTTTGTGAGGAGAAACCCTAAGACGAATTTCTGCCATTTTTAAGGGTTTTCATACCCTTGGATCTCCCATGTTTAATTGAAGATAAGTATTCATTTAATCAATCAATATGTCCATGTGTTGTTTGATTATATCTTGTTCTTGTCTTTTAATTAACATGCTAGGCTAGATTTATCTTGTGTTTGCTTAGATCTAATGAAACCTAACTATTGATTATCGGTTGTTAATGTGTTATTAATTGTATTGGATGATTGTTTATCGATGTTAGGCTTAAGAAAACTGGCTAACTTCCTATACGGTAACTTGCTTGAACGTCTTAAGAAACATGAACCAATGCGTACTAGGTTTATATGGTTGTATTTAATGCATGAGCGAATTCTAGTGATCCCATGTTAGGAGCTTCCTAGCCGGCTCGACATAGGAGTGAAGTAGGAGCTTGTAGAGTTGGGGAAGTACGTACGCCACCCCACGATTGGTATTAAGGAATACACCCGTCATCCACGCAATTAATACACACTAATCAACCGGTAAAAGATAGTTAGGGAGTAAGGAAATCTAAGTAAACACATTTCTCTCCACATAAGTTTCACAACCTTTTCATTTTCAGTTATTTTATTTTATTTGCATTTGTAGTTATTTGGGTTAGTTGACTAGCAACTAATTCCGCCCACTCCTTCAAACCCGAGATTTTATTTGCTTTCATAAAATATAAAAATACAAAAAGAATCTTCCCTCACCCTTAGACCTATTAGTGTAGTTTTTCAATCCTAACGACACTATTCCCCTAGAGAACGATCAATCCCCCGGTACTTGCCACTTCACTATACTACATCGGTCAGGTACACTGCCTGGTGGGGATTGCAAGCCTCTTGAGATCCCTCAAGAGGTAAAACCTGTTGTAAGGTCGCAAAACCACGCATCAACAATTAATCCCATGGGCTTAAATGTGAATCCCATGGGATTAACTGTGAATCCCATGGGATTGTGTATGAATCCCATGGGATCCTAAACATGCTCACACATAAAGAAGTATCACAAGAAAATTTATCCTGAATCCAATGGGATTCATCCTAAGGGATTTATCCCATGTGATTCATCTATGAATCCCATTAAACAACAAAATCAGAATCCTAAGGGATTCATCCATGAAAAAACAAAATCAGAATCCAAAATTAAACAACCAAATCAGAATCCTAAGGGATTTTACCATCATCTTCCTTCATAGCAACATTTGTGAGTACATCATCTACATCATCATCTTCATTCATATCAACATCTGTAACCACATCATCTACATCATCTGTAACTATATCAATCAGATTTGTTGATGAATCCGGTGTTTTTTATGACGAATCCGGCAAGTTTGATGACGATTCCGACGGTTTTGATGTCGATTCCGACGGTTTTGATGAAGAATCCGGTTGTTTTGATGACGAATCCATCGGATTCATGGTGATTCCGGCGAGATTTGATGATTCCGACTGTTTTGATGAAGAATCCGGTTGTTTTGATGATGAATCCGTCGGATTCATGGTGATTCTGGCGAGATTTGATGATTCCGACGAGAGAGAATGCATAGATCTAGGGTTTTGATTTTGATGAGAGAGAAAGTAATTGATTAAATGAGAGATGATTGAGATATTTTCTTCCTTTTATGTAGACATGTAATTTTACTATCTTGCCCTTCTTTGTAATTTTTGGTTTCATCTAAGCCATTGGATGGAGGGGGAATGGATGGTTGGGATTTGATTATTTGTACTTTAGATACTAGTTGTTTTGCATAGATCTCACCTTTGACATGTCACCATAACGTAATACTTCTACCCTTTTCGGGTTGGGGTGTTACAAAAGGAGTCTGCGTCTTGCCTAGAGGATAATTCTTGTGGTTGCGTTTTGCCCGAGGGACCCACCAGCTGCGTTTTGTCTTTTCTGTGACTATCATCTTGGTTGCGATTTGCCGAAGGGCCCACTTCTTGCGGTTTGGCCAGTGGGTTTTTAGTGGGTTGCGTTTTGACCAAGGGGACCACACTTCGTTTGCATTTTGCCAGGGGGCCCATTCTCTGCGATTTGTCCTTGTTACCAGCCTTGCGTTTTGAGCTTTTATTAAGGGCATTGCGATTTGGTGTAATGTTTTTTGATAAGTACATTGCGTTTTGTGCTTTTTTTAAGGACATTGCTTTTTGAAGGGGTATTGCTTTTTATGGTTGCGTTTTGGGGTGGCCTCGTGTTTTGACTTATTATTAGACTGCGTTTTGATCCCTGTGGTTGGAGGAGAGTCCTGTGGTTGGCCTTGCTTTTTGTTTGTTATGGTGATTATGCGGTTTCATTGTCCCTTTGTGGGCCTAAGTGGTTGTCATGATGGTAGTGGTAACGGGCTTACCAAAACCACGTTGATCTCCCACCTCCGTGATCTTCATTTCAATGAGGATGCGTTAGCTATCACAAAACATTCTCTGGCTACTAATCTGGTTGTTTTTTAGGCAACTGAGGTTACTCTGAAACGTATGGGGCTTTGGCTATGTGGGGTTTGTTTTAGGACGCATACTCTTCGTTCTAAGTGTCGACATACTTCTGATGTTGTATCACCCCCGGATTGTGGTGACGGTGTTGTTAGGTTCGTGTTGTTTGACCTCGCCAAGCCACAACTTCCTCCCCCGGTTCAACTGGCTCGGAATGATGATTTGGTTCGAGAGGAGCACTTTGGTTTTGATTTAACCCTACTTGATACCTTGCTCTCTAAAGGGTTACACACTGGCAAATCCATCCCCCCCCCAAGTGTCACTTAGGGTTCTCTCGTGTGTTGAAAGGGGCTCTTGATAAGGTGATATGCACACCTGATGACATCTCTTGCTGGGTTAGGCTGTTAGTCCTGCCTCTTTGTCTCCTTAAGACCTTTTGTCTGTGGAGTAATACCGAGTGTAGGTCTGCTGTTAAACGCCAGCGCCAAGAAGAGTATATTACTAACGCTATTCGTTCCTGGGGTATGCCTGGTGGTAGTTCAGAGCTTGTTAAACAGATTTTAGCTGAACCCTCCACATCATGGTCTCATATCGACGAGGAGAAATTGGACCTGGGAGAGCGTAATGTCAAGCAGTGTAAGAGGAAAATTTGTGATGGCCATTGCACCGCGACTGTCAGAGTTCTCTCCTCTTCTGGTGTTGCTCCTTATAATGATGCTACTCTTGAAGATCTTAAGGCTAAACATCCTTTCAAGTCGGCTCCATCTCTGTCGAATGTATCCCTTGAACATCACAACCTTGTTGCTTCCCCTACTATGACTCTTGACATGATTAAGAGTTTCCTTCGTGGTACATCTTGTGGTCGGGATGGGTTGCGTGCCCAACACCTTTTGGACTGTTTGAGTGGTGCTGTTGTGGCTGTTTCAAATGAATTAATCGCCTCTATCACTCAAGTAGTGAATCTGTTTCTTGGTGGCCAATGCCCCAGGGCGTTGGGCGAATATATTGCTAGTGCTCCCCTCACACCGTTGATTAAGCCTCGAGGTGGTATCCTTCCCATTGCTGTGGGGACCATTTGGAGGCGCTTAGTCTCCAAGGTTGGTGCTTACTTGATTGGTCATTCTTTAGATGGTTATTTGAACGATCTACAGTTCGGCGTTGGGGTGTCGGGAGGAGGTGAGGCTATTCTTCATGCTGTGAATCGGTTCCTCGAAGACTGTGGGGATAAGGTGGGCCTTTCGATGTTGCTTGTGGATTTCAAAAACGCTTTTAACTTGGTGGATCGTGAGGTTATGCTACAGGAGGTTCGCCTTCGTTGCCTTGCTATTTCGCGCTGGGTGGAATTCTGTTACTCCAGCCCAGCTAGACTATATTATGAGGAACACACCTTATGGTCACACAAAGGAGTGCAACAAGGCGACCCACTCGGACCTTTACTTTTTGCCCTATTGCTACAACCCTTGGTACGCAAGATTAGAGACTCTTTTAATCTTGACTTTCAAGCGTGGTACCTGGATGATGACACTATTATTGGTGATACTCTGGTCGTGGGGAAGGCTTTAGAACTTATTATGTCAGATGGGCCTATTTGTGGCTTGCACCTTAACGTGGATAAAACCGAGGTTTTTTGGCCAACCGAAAATCCCAGAAGCAGGCTCGCGGGTGTCTTCCCGCCTAATATTGCTCGCCCTTTACATGGCGTTAAATTACTAGGTGGCCCGGCTAGTGTGGACTTTGAGTTTAGTAGTGGGCTTGCTATGAAAAGGGTTGCCAAAACCATTGAGCTTATGGATGCCGTCGCTAAGCTTAATGATCCCCAATGTGAGTTGCTCCTCCTCCGTGCTTGTGCCGGTATTTCAAAGTTATACTTCTCTATGCGCACATGTTCTCCTCGGATCTTTGAATGTGCCCAGATTTCATTTGACGCGGCACTTCGTTCCTCTATGGAGCGTATTGTCACTGCTTCTGGACCTGGGTTTGGGGATTGGCAATGGAGACTGGCCACGCTACCATTTGAGTTTGGGGGGCTTGGCGTATACTATGCAGGTGATGTCTTGAATTATGTTTTTCTTGCGTCTAGACTCCAATCTGCTAGCTTACAAGCTAAGCTCCTCCGACAGTCTGGCATAGCAAATTATGGATCTTCCTTCAACGATGCTCTGAGCACCTTTAATGCGAAAATGGAATTCGACCTTTTAAGTAATCCGAATGAGATCATTGCCCCAAACTTATGAAGAAATTGGCAGATATATATTTCACACGTGTTACTAAAACTGTTGGATCCACTTTTGGCCTATCTGCTCGACAGATGGCGCTTTGGAGGTCGCAAAAGGAAGATTACACCTCCGATTGGCTTAGGGTGGTCCCGATATCTGGGCTGGGACAGACTATGAATGCTAGAATTTACCGATGTGTTTTATGTTACCGCCTAGGTGTCCCCCTATTTTCTGTCCAGATGCCGTGCTCAGCTTGCTCCAGGTTATTTGCGGGGGACATTTATGGGGACCATGTAGTGTCGTGCGCTGGTATTATTGGTATTAAGCACCGACACAACGTGGTACGCGACACTCTCGCTGACATTTGTTCTCGGTCTGGGATCTCAGCTCGTAAAGAGGTTGACATCGGCCTTTATGGTGAAAGAGACCAAAGCTTACGTCCAACCGATATATTGCTCTATTTTTGGGACGGTGGGCAGGATGTTTGTGTCGATTTAACAGGGTCGTCTCCTTTGACGCAATCTGGTATGTCTGACTTTGAGCCAGGGCGAGTGATGTCTGATGCAGCACAACGCAAGCGTGTCAAGTATGAGACCAAGTGTGCTGATATTGGATATGGGTTTCTCCCCTTCTCGTTCTCTTCCTTTGGGGAACTCGGGAAGGACGCGGTGGCCTTACTGATGCGATTCCGAAAGTTCTCTGTGACTCAAGACATCGGATAGCGTGCCGCTGTACATATTTTTAGTAGGATTAGCTTTGCAATAGCTAGAGGAGTGGGAGCTCAGTTAGTATCTAGGCTCCCTTCTAATTTCTTGTAGATCCTATGAGTTTCTAATAAAGTGATGTCTTATAATAATAATAATAATAATAATAATAATAATAATAATAATAATAATAATAATAAGAAGAAGAAAAATTTACACTTTTGGTCCCTGTGGTTTGCTCTGATTTCATGTTTAGTCCCTAAGTCGTTTTAATTACACTAGAGATACCTATTTTTGAAACCTTGCACTCATTTAGTCCCTATTTTGGATGGACCGTTAGTTTGACCGTTAAGTGTTTAAATATTATTTGCACGTTAGTTCATCCGTTAATATTTTTTGAACCATTAGTTCTCATTTTTTAAAATGAATTAAAAAGGGCATAATAGGCTCGAACTCGGGTCTTGTTACCCAAAAACCAACACCCCAACCACTGGACTAAGCGTCTAGTGGTGTAATTATATCAAAATAAATTATATTTAACATTTTTTTGGCTCAAACTCGTTTCTATCCGTTTTCGTCTGTTTTTATACGTTTTCGTCCGTTTTTTTACTTTTTCATACGTTTTTGTCCGTTTTTTTACATTTTTGTCTGTTTTACGTTTTTGTCTGCGTTTTTACGTTTTCGTCTGTTTTTTTACGTTTTTGTCCCTTTTTTATGTTCTTGTCTGTTCTTTTACGTTTTGGTCCGTTTTTTACGTTTTCGTACGTTTTCATACATTTTCGTACGTTTTTACATGTTTTCGTCCGTTTTTTTACGTTTTTGTCGGTTTTTATACGTTTTCGTCCGTTTTTTTTAACGTTTTCGTCCATTTTTATACGTTTTCAACTATTTTTATATGTTCTTATTCGTTTATTACGTTTTCGTCCGTTCTTTTACGTTTTGTCTGTTTTTTTACGTTTTCCTTCGTTTTTTAAACGTTTTTGTATGTTTTTTTTACGTTTTCTCCCTTTTTTTACGTTTTCGTCTATTTTTTTAGTTTTTGTTCGAAAATGCATAACAACGAACGAAAATGTATAAAAAAACAGATGAAAACGTATGAAAACGAACGAAAATGTATAACAACGGACAAATACGTAAAAAAAACAGACAAAAACTTTTTAAAATAGCCGAAAACGTTTAAAAACGGACGAAAACTAAAAAAACATACAAAAACGTATAAAAACAGAGGAAAACGTAAAAAACGGATAAAAACGTAGAAAAACGGACAAAAACATGAAAAATGAACAAAAACGTAAGAAAAGGGACAAAAACGTAAAAAAAATGGACGAAAACGTAAAAAAAGGACGAGAATGTAAAAAAACGGATAATAACATAAAAAAAAACTGACGAAAACGTAAAAAAAACGGACAAGAACGTAAAAAACGGACAAAAATGTAATAAAATGGATGAAAACGTATAAAAACGGAGGAAAGCGTAAAAAATGGACAAAAACGATCGAGAACGTAGAAAAATGGACAGAAACGTAAATAAAGGACTAAAACGTAAAAAAACGGACGAGAACGTAAAAACGGACAAAAACGTAAAAAAACGGATGAAAACGTTAAAAACAGACGAAAATCTATACTACCTTATAATGTATTTAGGACATCTATATTTAGAAGTCTTAAAATGTTTAAGACCAAAAACATTTCTTTAATAGGAAATATGCATACACATATAATTAAAAGCCTAGAAATTTAAGTGTCTTTAAAAAGTCTAGGTTGTTACAAGTATAGCTTTCAATGCTTGTAATCTTTTAAGACTTACAAGAAAAAATTGAAAATTGAAGTATCTTTATGTGCAATATATTTCGTAACAGTCCATTAAAACCTTAATAAATCTTACTCATTCAATGTGATTAAACATAAAAAATGTAAACGTCTATGCTTTTACTACAAGGTGATTAAATATGATTAAAGATAACAAATTAAAACCTTCATAAATCTTACTCATTGAATGTGATTAAATATACAAAATGTAAACGTCTATGCTTTCACTACAAGGAGATTGAATATGAAAAACCAAACGTCTAATTTAACATGAAAAACTAAACGTCTAAAACCTATGTCTTATCTTTCCATAACATTAGCTTCCCTCCCAAATATTAGCCTCCTTGAAATTAGCTTCCTTAACATTAGCAACCAGCAATATCAATGTGGCCCCTTTCTTGTAACACTATATAATGGCAATATACACCAAAACCTTTGGGTACACAAACAAATAAACACACACAAATTTCATCTGTTATAAGCCAAACATGGGCTATACCAACGTGAACCGACCACCAGCAATGCCGCGAACTTGCTACAGTCCCCGGCCTATCTCTTTCACCCACCTCAACACCTATGGTGTCCATCGAAGTTGAGCGCGACACAAAAATTGAGGTGACGAATATGATGCCATATTTATCTGTATATGTACCACCCCGCCGTTGGGTTTCAAGGGTAACAATGCTTTTCCCTAACCAATTCTACGGCAATATACAACATCAACATAAAAACGTTTATGTTTTCTCAAATACTAATGATACTATTATGTTTGACGTTTCAGGTTGAAAGCATTTTGGAAAAAAACGCATGAGGCCAGAAAACTTGCTATACTGGAAATGGGATGTTGTTCGTTGGAGCTGGGGATCACCTGATTGGCGGTGTTTGATGGAGCACTTTACCGGTGACATATGGTGAAGTAGACGATTGATACGTGCAAGAGACCAAAGACCATTATCTTGTTAATTAGCTGTTGCATGTTACAAAAAATAAAAAATAAATAAATACTAAAAAATAAAAATTGTTGCATGTTAGACTAGAAGTACCATGCATTAATTTAGGAGTTACGATTAGAAGTTTGTTCTATGCATGTTTAGTAATCAGTAGCCATGTTCCCATGTTTTGTTTATGAGCCAATTCTCAAAATCGTATAAAAATTTAATGAAAAAAAAATATACAAAAATAATGCCCATTCTCAAAAAGGTCATGTGCGAATGTTCGAATGTGCGAATCCACAAATATGTTGACACGTGTCTAGACATAAAGTACTTTCACCCGACCATTATACCCCACGTGCCATTTTACCTTTTTAAACACATGTGCGAACGACGGTGTGTGAATTTCGGCTAATGTGCGAATTGCGGCTAATGTGCGAATTGCAACTAATTGTCGTCATTCGCACATCCGTCGTTCGCATATTTGTTTAAAAGGTCAAATGGTAGTCGTCATTCGCATATTCGCACATCTGTCATTCGCACATCCGACTGTACTTGCAAATGATCAGTGCTTTACTTATTGTCTGGATACATGTCAACATATTGGTGGAGTCGCAAATTCGCACATTCACACATGACCTTTTTGTGAATGGGCATTATTATTATTATTATTTTTAAACGTTAAATTTTTATACTATTTTGAGAATTAGCTCTTTGTTTATTTCCATAAGTTTAGCACATGCATTATGTAGTTGGTTTCCTATTTAAAGTGTACTACAGTTACAGTTACATGGAAAAGAATCAGTGAAGAAAAGAAATGAATAAAATTGGTTTAAGACTAATTCTTAGTTGTTATTTTAATTATTTATTAGGAGAGTGATCATCTCAAATCCATCTCATATCAACAACGATCTCATATCAACAACGGTTCGATAGTTTTCTCCGTACCGACAATATGCGTTTATGCAGGTGTACGTGTGTGGTTGACTACCATTTTTTTTTTATAATTTTTTTAATGAAATATTGTGCACAAATGTGTAACATTAAAATGAGAAGGATACTTTTGTGTTATGTGAAGTGCACATGCATATTGTGTGGACTAAATCCTGTAAACATATAATAGAACTTTAAACAATTATTCATATTTATCTTTTTTTCCCTCTATAATTTTGGATACATAAACTTGACTTTACAAATTGGGTTCATAACTTAAAGAGAAATTATGGTGCTGACGTAATGCAAATATACTTCATCTTTTTGACTTGGTTAATAGAGTTGAATATTAATAAAGTTTAAAAGTACATGAGTAAAAAGCATTTTGTAATTTATTTGTATGAAGTGAAACAACATATTCTTTTGTTTGTTTGTTTTGTAGTGTGACATGAGGTCTATAGACGAGATAGAGGGAATTGGGAAGAACAAAATGAGAAAACGCTTAGACGGTGATGTCTCACAATTTGACATCAATGGTTTTACTATTTAGAATGAAATTATAATGTTATATACTTTTAAGTTGTGCAGCTCCATTTATCTTTTAAACATATCTGTGTAGAATGAAAAAAAAGGGAAAAAATTACAATAGAAAATATTGTGCTCAAGATATGGTATATAAAGTGATACCGATATTGTCGAAGGTTTAATGGTCCTTGTTTGGGATAAAATGAAAGTTGTTGTTGCATGGATGTAACAACTGAACCCATATTCAATCAGTAAATCAATTATGCAAAATGTCATATCTCATTTCGTAATGATATTTTTAGTTTTATCTTCATGTTTGCACATAATGCTTATTTTTTTGTCATACTTATTTTTTGCATAACATTCTGTCGCAAATAAATAAAATTGCAGGGTACCCGCCGCCGCAACGCGCGGGTACCCGGCTAGTGGATAAAAACGAGTTTGAGCAAGAAAAAAGGTTTACGATAATTTATTTTGATATAATCACACCACTAAACGCTTGGTCCAGTGGTTGGGGCGTTGGTTTTGGGGCAACAAGACCCGATTTCGAGCCATGCTGCCCTTTTTAATTCATTTTAGAAAATGAGGACTAACGGTGCAAAATATATTAACGGAGGGACTAACGGGCAAATATTATTTAAACACTTAACGGTCAAACTAACGGCCCATCCAAAATAGGGACTAAATGAGTGCAAGGTTTCAAAAATAGGTATCTCTGGTATAATTAAAACGACTTAGGGACTAAACATAAAATCTGAGCAAACCACAGGGACCAAACATGTAATTTTTTCTATAATAATAATAATAATAATAATAATAATAATAATAATAATAATAATAATAATAAGATTCTTAATATATATATATATATATATATATATATATATATATATATATATATATATATATATATATATATATAGGGTAAAGTTAAAATAAAAAGACAAATATCCGTACACTATGTAAAATGATTTTTTTTTTCAAAAAAGTTTGCGAAAAAATCTATAAAAATTCCACAAGATCGGGAATGTTGGTGCATAAAACTTTTGTGAAAGAAGTTTTTCTAATTTTGAGTTTTTATACGTTTTTTTTAATGCACAAAAAACGAATTTTGATGCGCAAAAAAATTTTGATGTACAAAATTTTCAACTTGTTTTAGTTAGATGCGCAATGTTATTTTGATGAAAAAAGTTAAAAGAAGTTGGGTGCAAAAACGAATTTTTGATGCACAAAAAATTGATTTAATGCACAAACGCATTTTTTCAAATTTTTTTTTCGGAAAAAAGTATCCACTTTTAGAAAAACTTCCTTCACAACTTTTTCATGCACCAACATTCCCGATCTTGTGAAATTTTTTTGGATTTTTTCGCAAACTTTTTTGAAAAAAAAAATCTTTTTACGTAGTGTACGGATATTTGTCTTTTTATTTGATCTTTATCCTATATATATATATATATATATATATATATATATATATATATATATATATATATATATATATATATATATAATGCTCTAATAAGCTGTCTTTCTCCCAGGGCTTCTCCGCTAACAACCAGTCCAGCAACCCGACCGGTAGGACAAGAAGAGCTTCCCTTCCTAGTCCTAGATCCGAGTTACTAGCTTTCTAGACCGACGGTTGTAGGCCTCCCTCAGGTCGGCTTTAGTCGAGCTCCCCAACTCGCTCGACGGTACGACCTCTCCGACTAATAGACTTGATACCGTTCCGTTCCGCTCATGCTCCTTGAGAGGAAAGAAAGAGCTCGACTGTTAAGGAGAGGAAGCACTCCCTCCACTACCCCGCAAATCTAATGATGGACATGCAAGCAGTCCCGCTTATGTGAAGGCTTAGCCAAGTTTGAAGCCTCTCGAATGACTCAGCTAGTTTACTAGACCCTCTATCCGACCCCCTATCAAGTAAGGAGAGCTAGGTTGTATGACTTCCTGCCGGTCTTTGAAGCTATTAACTATATATACATACATATATATCCGACCCCCTATCAAGTAAGGAGAGCTAGGTTGTATGACTTCCTGCCGGTCTTTGAAGCTATTAACTATATATATATATATATATATATATATATATATATGTTCAAGTGAGAAACACCTTAAAGTGATGAACAATAGGCACCAACAAAAACTTGCCAAGTGTCCTTTCTTTTTTTTGGAAGGCGACTTTCATTTTTTGGTTTAGATTCGCACCCGCTACATTGGCGGGCCCTCATCCACCACATACCCAGACTATGTTGTCTGAACCGGGTCCACGCTGGTGTAGTGAGGATTTTTAACGGCTTCCGCCCGGAAACCGTACCGCCTCCACACGAGTTATATTCTCGCTGGAGTAACGGTCGGATGAAAACCGGGGCCGGCTCGGATTCGAACCCGCGCAACATTGGCGTACAGGCTCTCCTCTTCATTGCATAATACCAACAGAGCTTTGTGGCCCTCATGTGAAGACTTCCCGGTAGGTCACCCAAATCGGTACTCCAAAGTGTCCTTTCTAATTAGAAAAAAATACAAAACTAATTTATATATGTCTAGGGGTATTTTAAGGATCTTACATGTTAACAATTCTGAAAACATTAACCATGAACCCATATTAATCGGCTGTTAGTTTCAGTAAACATTCATATCAGTAGTTCTCTCTCTTGTTGCATAAAAAACTTTTCATCTCTCATATCAATACATACAAAAAGAAGTTCACTCAAATCTCACATATCTAAACATATCTCACGCTCACAGATATGAAACACACCAAATAACCCTCTCCATCTCTCTAAATTTCATCCCCCAAAACCACCGCCCTCATTCCATAACCGACGCCGCCTCTACTTCTACCAGTCGTTGTGTTTGCGGCTGTGTTCTTCTTCTACCATCAAACCTATCGTATATTCATTCTCTATTTCATTCTGAACACCCTAACAACGACTGATACATGTTTGTACAATTTTTCGGTAAGGTTCGAGTTTTGAATGGTTTTTAGATCAGGTTTTGTATGATTTTTTCATTAGAGGGCTTCTCTTTCTGGAGGTTTCTTTGTTTCCAGTAAGGTTCGAGTTTTGAATGGTTTTTAGATCGGGTTATGGTCGATGTTTTAAAGGTCGTGGTCAAGTCATGTTTGCTTCAGATCTTATATCCTTATGAGTAACCAGAATCATCACAAAAATTAAAGGAAATCGTCGCAGGAGTTATGGACGGAAACCATAAACAACGACAAGGTTCGGTTTTGGTTATACGGTTTTGCTCCATCAATTGACCGTGGTGGTCGTTTTTTTGGCATCCTTATTCCAGCATGTGTTTCAAGATGGCGAGGATGTATTTCGCTGCTTGTTAGCGGCAGGTTGGTCCCCCGTAGCCCACAACCTTTGGCGTTCTTTGCTGCAAATTATTTCTGATGCTAGTTCTTTTTCTGTCCGTCGATTTGTGTCAAGGCCGCATATTTAGTCGAAAACCCGTCAAAGAAACCCTAGATCTACTAGAGGTCTTTCACACAAGTGTTGTTGTGATACATGTTTCTAGCTAGTATATGCATTAGCTATTTATTTAAGTTATATATTTTTTTACGTCCCATTGTTATGGAGGAGAGTTCACTGTTTATTAGTTAAAAATTAAAAAATCTGCTTCACAAAAAATGCATAATGGTGAACATAATTGTTGCGTTGACATAACTGATAGTGCCTTGAAGTTTGGATGGGTTTTTTTGCCGTACATTGTTGGCCCTTTATACAATGTATCATGCAACTAAGTGTGTCAAAAAAACTTAATTTGTCATTATAATGTGTCACTAAAATGTATTATGAAACTAAGGTTGTGTTTGTTTTTTTTATTCAGATATGAATACGTCTGAAGTCTGATTCGGTCAGACATTTTCAGATTCAGACTGTTTGTTTTTTTTCAGATCTGAAGTCTGAATACATCTGAATAGGGTCTGATTCATTCAGACATTGAATACCATCTGATTACGTCTGAAAAACCTAAACTTTACAACTACTTCTTTTCAATCCTTATCTCCTCATCTTGGTCTTGATTTTTTATTAATAATCACGAATGGAGTGTCTTTTGGTTTGTTTTATACCGAAATGATTGTTTTTTGTTTATTCAGACATTCAGATTCAGACATAAAAACAGACAGTCTAAAATAATTCAGATTCAGACTTTTGGACCACTCATTCAGATTCAGAAGTGGTATTCAGATTCAGACATAAAACATCTTAAAAAACAAACAGCACCTAAGTGTATAAAAAAAAAAAAAAAAAAAAAACATTTTTCATTAAAATGTGTTATAAAAATTAGTGTGTCACTACAAACCTTTAAAAAAAAGTTATTGTGTCACTACACATGTGTCAAGAAAATTTGTGTGATAAACACAGTGTGTCAATATGTCACTAATATTATAGTGTGTCACTATACATGTATCAAGAAATTTTAGTGTGTCACTATATATGTGTCAATATATATAAGGATGTGTCACTCTATTAAAAAGTTGTTGTCTAAAAATGTAGTTATTTCTTTTTCTTGTTTTTAAAGTTTGTATCATCGTTACAGCTAAAAGTTGGAATGTGTCACTTGTAAAAGATCTATTAATATGAAATTCTGTATCATGAAAAGAAACTGAGTCCAAAAATAAATTATATTAGAGGCTAACATTTATGAAAGAAATAGAAAAAATTAATACTAGTAGTTAAATTTTAAATAAAGCCACAAAAGTGGCGTGAATTAAGCAGCCATCTAAAAATTCGTAACACTCACTAAATTAAATTGGTACAAATATGCCACTAATTTTTCATTTAATTACAATTAAGCCACTTATCTAATTAAAGTTGATAACAACAAGCATGTGGTCTAGTGGTGGAGGCTTAAAGGGTTAAGTGAGCCCCCTGTGAGAGCAGTACCGGTTGGGTGACCAACCGGGAAGTCCTCACATGGGGGCGGGTCACATGCTCTGTTGTTATCAGGCAATGAAGAGGAGAGTTTGTGAGCCATTAGTTGCGCAGATTCGAATCCGAGCCGGCTCCGGTTTTCATCCGGCTGTTACTCCAGCGAGTTATCTCGTGTGGAGGCAGTACGGTTTCCGGACGGAAGCCGTTGAATCCCCACTACACCAGCGTGGGCCAGGTTCAGACAACATAGTCTGGGTATGTGGTGGATGATGGCCTGCCTTTGTGGCGGGTACAACTCTCTAAACCAAAAATTGAAAGTCGCCTTCAAAAAAAAATCTAATTAAAGTTGATCTTGATCTATCAAGCTTGATCCAATTGTCCATAATTGTGCCTATTATTTTCTACTTTAAAGTGTATACCACAATAACGCTCCCCTATATATATATATATATATATATATATATATATATATAAGGGTAAAGTTAAAATAAAAAGACAAATATCCGTACACTATGTAAAAAGATTTTTTTTCAAAAAAATTCGCGAAAAAATCCATAAAAATTCCACAAGATCGGGAATGTTGGTGCATGAAACTTTTGTGAAAGAAGTTTTTCTAATTTTGAGTTTATATACGTTTTTTTTAATGCACAAAAAATGAATTTTGATGCGCAAAAAATTTTTGATGCACAAAATTTTCAACTTGTTTTAGTTAGATGCGCAATGTTATTTTGATTAAAAAAGTCAAAAGAACTTGGGTGCAAAAACGAATTTTTGATGCACAAAAAAACAATTTAATGCACAAACGTATTTTTTCGGTAAAAATATCAACTTTTAGAAACACTTCATTCACAAATTTTTCATGCACCAACATACCTGATATTGTGGAATTTTTTTGGAATTTTTCGAGAAAATTTTTGAAAAAAAAAATCTTTTTACGTAATTTACGGATATTTGTCTTTTTATTTGATCTTTATCCTATATATATATATATATATATATATATATATATATATATATATATATATATACATTATAAATAACAGGAGGCGTTACACGTAGATAATGCCACATAATGCCACCTCAATGACATGTAATCATTTTAATGCCACATAATCGCATTGTGTCCACGTAAGCAAGTATTTAAGCTATGAAAATCGGATTAAATTCGTCTAAAAATGAACATAGTGAGATTCGAACCTGCATCATAGGGTTAACATGCAAACGTCTCAACCAATGGAGCCAAGCCATTGATTGTGAACAAGGACTGAAAAAAAAAACAATATACTAGACAAAAGACCAATTTAAATTATCAAACATATATATTTCCTTAAATATAGTTCCACAATATTAATTATTCATTCCGTATACACAAAACCCTAATATCATTTGCCTTCTATGCAACTGTTTTTTGGCTTAATCACATTCAGGCTTGAAAGAAGAATGATAGCAAGCAGAACATGATACTATCAACATCTAGCTTGTCGATTGAAGCTTTTCTTAAGTAGTGATAAAAACGTCAAGGTAATTAAATTAGTTCTTAAAGGTAGTTTTTATATGTGGTTTACATTGTATTCATGTGTGATCTCTATCATTGACGAGAAAAAAAAAAAAAAAAAAAAAAAAAAAACAATCAGGGTTCTTGATTGATTTTTTTAAAGATAGTTATTTGGAATAAATGGATCTTTATGTTTTGTATAATTTAGGTGTTGTGACTTTTCATAGCAAGTATTGATGGCAATGATGCTTTTCGTGATTCAAGATTCAAATTGATCCTAAGGTACATTTTTTTCCATCCTATCCTATCTAGATATGAATATTGTATATGGTGATATTGAGCAATAGTTTTTATTATTGCATGCCTGTGTTAAATATCATCACAAAAACTATATACTGTAACTACAACAATGGTCATGTTGGGTTGGTTTGTGCACATGTTGTGTAAATATATATGAAAAAAATCTGAATATATAGCGTTTATTTGGTTACAGGTTTTGGTGGGGAGGCTTTTGGAAGGTATGTAATGAATATTTCAGTTTTAAGTTCATTGTGTTTTGCATGTGAATCTAACGTGTTACTGTGTTTTTAAAAACATCCTCATTATTTTTGAGCTTTTTAGTTAGGTTCTTGGTGTTCTCTTGAACAAACCATCCACCAACACTTTGTAAAGCTCATGAACTCATTTACATAATCATATTTACATATAAATTACATTCCATGTTAATATAAGCACCTGTATCCTCAGCTTAATAAGATTTTCCATCGCTGCCAATTCAGTTTTTGACAGTATGTGTACTTTTTATGTTATTTTCTACTATAGTTTTTGATCAGAGAACCCTATATGTTCATATTAACTACTTTCATTGTACTGCAGGGGTATATGAGTATGTTATCGTAGGTAATATCTATGTTTTTCCGCGCACATAGGCGCTCATGTTAGGCTATTGTTAAATGGTTTATTAACCTGCACAGTTTGTTTGTGGAATCCAGTACTCAGGGTGAACAAATCAAGTTGAAGAAGCAGGGCGTGATGCAATACATAATCGGTCTGAACAGGTGAGATTTCATTCTCATCTATGTGCTTTAATGTTACAATCCTTAATTGGTTTAATCAAGTTTTTTCACATCAGTTTCACAATGTAAATTTATGTTATTTTCATGAATTGAGCCAATGCTTTTAATAATGGTGCCGTACCTACTATAACTTCTGTGTGGCAGGTTAGTTTCCTAAGCAATATGGTTGTCCACATGACTAATATAAATTATTGTACGTGTCAGGTTACATTTGAAGGTTTCAAGGCTTTGCAAAGTACTTCGTGTTGGTCTACAGATATTTAAGCCTATGGTGCACAAGAGAGACTACCATCAGTTCATGTTTGGTATGTGTTTTAATCTACTAATTTTTTCAGTTCTCCAAGTTCCAAAGTCCAAACATCTTTAATAAGTTTGTGATTTATTTATTTTTCAGTTATTAGTGGTAGCTTCTTTCAAGGTTTCATATTTGTACTTCAGCAACAAAAGCTGAAGTAAGATACATCGCATTACCGACATTTGTATATCATGTAGTGATCCATTTAGATATAATACCAGAAATGTCTGTTGTGAAATCAGTAGAAGGGCTACACATTTATTTCTTTTCGTTCTTAATCCATTCAACTATTGTTATTCAACTATTGGTACTTTACATATGAGAATGGAAACAAGTAACAAAGTTAGGCATCTAACAGTAGAATGTGCACATCAGCATATCCAGAAGTAATTTAGCCGCAACTCAGATATATGCACTGTTTTTTTGGGGCTGTTATCTTTAACTGTGCTTTCTTCAATATGGATTTGCAGTGACGTGAGAATTATGTCGTTAATTCACAAACATTACCGCCATCGTGGGTAAATACAACCACGTTCATCAACATTTTCTCTACTGACATGAACCAGTTGATTCGTGCTGGAGGTTTCTGAAAACGTTGCTTTGCTGCAAAGGTACGATGAGTAAATACATCCAGGTTCATCAACATTTTCTCTATACCTTTAAATGTCGTTATTAGCTTACATTGAAATTTTACTTTCTCACAAGTTCTAAGCATGCTGTTTGTGGTTCTTTGTTGAGCAATAATTATTTACTTTCTCATAGGTCTGCAAATACATAAATGGTAAAGAGCAATTTAGATAGTGCTCTGGATGCACATGTAAAGAGCAATTTGGTCAATGAAATTTTTTAGAGCAATTTGGTCAATGAAATTTTTTTAATTTATTTTACTTGAATGATATGGCAGAACTTCCGTCTATGATCCATATTGGCAGTCAGATATCTATGCAAGCATTGCCCAGTTTTGAACCCCCATATTCATTAGGAAACTATATATGCAGATTATTCATGTATGTTTCTATTAACCATTATATCAATTTATTAGGACTAATAAGAAACTATTGATAGACAGAACCTGAATGGTGTGAAGCGGTCTCGAGTGCTGTGGGAAAATAAAATACCCAATTTTAAAAGGATCAGGAAGGCGTTCGGTAAGTTGAAATTTAAAAATGGTATTCATGGTGGGTTTGGTTTATAAGACAATTTGATGTACTCAACACTGATTGATAATGGCAGCAATGTATAGCAGTATAGAACTGATGACGCGATGTATAGGTGTACACCACTCATGACTGACATGAGACACATTAGCTGTTTTTCTTTTTGTGTAAAGATTTTGTAGATATAAATATGATGTGTTTATAAAATGTGGAAGTACAAGTTGATATAAATAACAGATATGACCGAGTCTAGATTATATATGGAGTTTTAATGCGTCGATATAAGTTGCTTGCATGGTTTGAAAAATTCTTTGGAAGCTACATATGTCATGTGATTAGGTTTCTCTATTTCGATAATTAGAGATGCATAATCTGGAAAGGAGGTTTGAAGTATGTCACCTGGGAGGGAAACCTTTCAGTGATTACTTCCCATGAACCTTTTCACATGCTATATACCTAAAGTATGAAAATAATGGGTTGTTTGGGAGTATTTCTAACGTAGGTGATTGTTTTATGTCAGGTTTTGGAGGAACTCAATCTCATGATGGATCAATTTATCGATCTGTGCATTCTATGTGGGTGTGATTATTGTGACAGCATTAAAGGTAAAATGTGACTTTCACAACAAGTATTCATTTGAAATTATAGTATAAAATTGATGTGTTATGTAATTTGTTGAATTTCGGTCTTAAAATGATTGTGTTATAACGCTTTACTTACTTTAAATACATGTGTTAGGGATGTGCATACAAGGTTGATGAAGAAAAACTATGCCCCTGTCCCGCAATGGTGGTTTCAATGTTTGCTAATATTGGTGATATGACTTTCTTTGCTTACATGCGAAGGATTTGGGAGACAGTCGCAGCTTCCTTACTGGGGAGTCATCTTAGCAATTGGTTTGGATTTGATCTTTACATTGCCTATTGGTGTTATTGTAGCAACCACGAACCAGGTGTCTGTGTGTTGTTGTGTATTAGTGTCCATGTATTTAACTCTATTTATATTGGTCATGATTAATAAGCTGCTTTAATATTTGTAGGGAGTGAGACTAAATGTATCCAGGGAGACCACTAGCCAACGCGGTGTTCAAAACTTATGGTGACATATGAAGGCGCAGTTATGTAATGTGGGTGTGATCTCTTTTTTAACAACTGAATTTGCCTATTATAGTTTGTCGTTGCATATTATGCACGATTGCATTTATGTCTCTTAATTCCATATCCAGTGCTTATCAAGGGCTCTTAGGGAGGAGAACCCAAAACTACACATTCCACTCATGGTTTCAGCTGTCCATCTTTGTAAGCTTGAACAAGAGGTGAGAGCCAATGATCTTTTTGTAATTGTATACAATTCATTAACTGATCATGTGGTTGTTGCTATCAGTTACGAGTATGAGATCTGCTCCTCCTTGGAAAATTTCTATTGACCGCCATATCTGTAAGATACGAGGACTTTACATGGCTTCATTGTTCACATTTTGTGCGGCATCTTTCTGAATAAAATTATTGATTGTTTACGGAATCCGTCAGCAAACAAGAAGGAACAAACCGGGTGACGAAGTTGACGGTATAATTTATTGTTAAATTATTGATTGTTTTGCTTATTAATATCACCATTGATATTGCTTTGTGGAAGCTTGAAACCACCAAGTACTGATGCAAAGTTATTGATGCCCCCGGACATCGTGATTTCATCAAGAATATGATTACTGGAACTTCACAGGCTGAGTGTGCTGTCTTGATTATCGACTCGACCACTGATGGTTTTGAAGCTGGTATTTCCAAGGATGGTCAGACCCGAGAAGACACACCGACAGCTGTGTGCGCAGGTTAGTGCAACAATGATTCGTTGTATGCGTTTCCATTTCTTACTATACCTGTTTACCAACCCATTGTAAAATATTTTGTAGTGAATGTACAATGTAAAATCTAAATACAGTACTAAATGCATACATCCTTAGCCATTTACAAAATTGTGAATGCAGGTTTCTCGGGAACATGTCATGTGCCTCAAGTAAGGTCAGCTGCACATGCAAGAAGAGGGCCACAGCTGGAGCCTCGACAAACAAGCGCTGCACGGACACACAAAACATTGTCCCCACGTGCAGGTTGGTCATATGCGATGAACCCTTGCATTTCAAAATTTGTTACTCTCACTTTATCTTATCACATATCATTTGCTAATCCATACCATATCTGTTGCGTATGACCTCCAATAGAGTATAATTCCTTTGGTTCCTGTCATTATGTGTGCAAGTTGTCATGCCCGATTTTGGTACGAGGAAAGGCTCAGCAGTTGCAAGTTGTGTCAAACGACTGGATGCGAAGCGCCAATGGTGACACAGTTTTAACGAGTTTGATCAACAACAAAAAGTGGCTGGATGAGGCACAAGGGAGAGGTTTTATAACAGCCTAAAATGATCATCTGGAGGCAAGTCAGCCAAACTTCATTGTAATTTGATCTTGCCAGGAACTACGAAGAGTCATGGGAGGGTTAAATATTTTAAAGGCTTAAACCAAAATTTTAAGATAAAGCCTTTCCGGGGTTAACTTTTTTAAAGTAATAAAATAAAAATCTTTTTACATCCGGGAAGATACAAAGCATGGTTTCAATCTGAATCTAATTCAACCATAAATGTATAAGTGGTTTAGTTAATCCAATTGGTCGTTCTGTAACTGTGGTCAAAGGGGTGTTTGGGATTACTTATTCTAAGTGGTTATTGCAGTATAAATAAGAAAATAATAAGTATTAGGACGGGTCAAAATGGTTTAATTGACCCGGTTTAGTTGAGTTATTTGAAACAAGTAAATTAGGACGTGTCAAAATGGCAGGTAATTCTGAAAGATTGAAATTGAGAAAGATTGATTCAAGATTTCAAATTAAAATCATGGCTAGAACGAAAAACGGTTAAACGGGTCAAAATTTTCCTAGAGTGTACTTTTGGTGCATAAAATCTCCTAAATCATTTTATTCAAGAATTTTTAATTCTTAAATAAAGAGTCAAAAGTTCTGGACACAGAGTGATTTGGGTCACCCGACCTGATTCATACAAAATAATCCATATGATCCATTAGATTTAGGTGCAAGTGTAAAACATTAATGTATTTTCAACATATTTGTGGGCATGCAAATGTATGGGGTGATGGAGCTGTGCCATAAGTATCGACTCATCTCGAGGGTGCTTTAAACATTAGTTTTGAGGGAGTGCATTCACCTGTTGGTTGAGATACGAAACAAGACCTTGGTATGGCTCACTGATCATTGTTGAGAAATGGGTACATATTTCACCCACGTAACAAAAGCAAGTATAGAAACATTAAATCCTAAAGAGCATCAAACAACTTGTGGAATCAAAACATTGCAATTTACGAAGAACCTGGTAGCAGTGCTGAAAAGACTATGGATACAAATACTGCTATTCATAATCAATAAAGTCAATATCTTTTCAGGTTTGTTAGCTTTTATTTGTTGGTTCCGTTAATTTTTGCATCATAGTCTACTCATAATGCGTATTTGTTGTACTCTAAAATAAATTGCTACATGTATATTTTCTTTGGGCATGAAGCTTGAACTATGGTCAGAGGATCAAATAGGGTTGCCAACCAAAATCTTAATTTTTATGAAAAAATCTTTGGTATAGGCCTTAATCAAGTGACCTAGGCCTATAGTCCATCTCTACTGCTATACAAGATTCTAACATAGTTTTTTATTCGCAGCACCTAGCGATGGACCAAATGTGAGCAAGCCTTCACAATTAATTTACAACTAACAGGCACGCACATCCCCGTTAGCGAGGTACTTTATTATTGTTTTATATTAAGCTTTTACATTTAGCAATAAAAAAAAAACTATTACTGTTAATGTTTGAGGCGATGTAAATGTAGCTGTGGCCATTTTATGTCTTTAACAATACAACTGAATGAGATGATCACATTGGCAAGCCTGAGATTCCATCAATAACAAGACGTCACATGGATTACTCTATCTATGAAGATACAGCTTCAGTTATAGCAGCCACTAAAAAATCAAAAAGGAATCCGGAAATCAAGTGGAGGAATGCAAGTTAAAAGTTAAGTATGTTGCTCTCCAGCAACCACCATCACCCGTAAGATAAGGATTAGAGGAGGGTTCATCTCCAAGGCCATCGATATCATACAGTGGCACTATAAACACAACTAACTCTTCTGCTATGAATTTTTAATGTTTTAGCATTCAATTTCCAAACCATCTATCTCATTTTAAATAGATCCATCAATTTTTTTTCTCAGCTTCCAAGAGGGATTGCCCGGTCGAACCAGACATCATCAGAGACTATTTTCGGAGGTACTTTATTATTACCTCACCAGCGCCTATTGCCGAATCGAACAAGACATCATCAGAGGTTATTTTCGGAGGTACTTATTATTACCTTGATGATAAATTTTGTACTCAAATATCAAATATGGATAAAGTTTCTGATAATGGTTCTATATGTACAATGCTTTTCTCACTTCCAAGTTCATGGTTTGAATAAAACCAAAGTTATTGAATGGTCAGAAACCAAAAAGAAGTTACTGATATACCGTCCGACATACTGCATTTACCAAGAATATGAATTTGGGAGTTACTACATAGCACGTGTGCATTTTTTAATTTACTTTTTAGCTGTCATTAGTTAGTTCATAATGACTTATTGTGTATTGCAGTGTATGTTATGCAAGAAATCGTGAAAGCAAGCTTCACAGGATTTAAAAAGACTATCTTATTTGTTACCTGCCATCGTGCATGTTAATGCTCAACCAATCTTATATATGCAATTCCTTTCCATTTATGCTAATTAAAGTTTTGTTTTCTTTGTTTTTGTGGGTCCTTTTTCTAGCCACAACACAACCAACCCTTATACATTGAGATGCACATGACCCATGTCTGAATAGTCGAGTCCTAAGAATGGATTTTAGTTGCATTATCGTGTTATCTGAAATTGATAGAAAAAAAATATCCAAGCTCTAATGTTATTCTTAAAGTTAGTTTAATGTGATAATTTGAGGGATTTCTCTGGTTGGATCATAAACTGGCTCTAATTGGTTTTAGTGCAGAACGGACTTTCTATAATAAAAGCCACTGAACCAAACCAACCAAGCAACTGATGTCAAATGAAGTTAAATAATTTAAATAATGACATGAACTCTTCATATTTGCAGTCATATTTGGATCCTGTTTTCATGTCCATAATTAATGATCCTGATCAGCGATGCCAAGAACAATGGGAAAAGACGGCCGAGCACAAAACAGATTCAACTTTGCTAAATTGCTAAAACAAGTATTCAATACAACACGACATGTTATATAAAAAAAAGCAAATATTTAAGAATAAAATTTTAAATTTTTACCTTGGGCATTATAGGTATATCTTTCTTTTCCCATTTTGGCTGGAAACCAAGTCAAATAAACCCAATTCCCATCTTTTCAGCAAAAGCGCACCACGATGACACTCTTGGTCTGCACTAAACAGTAATACATTTATATATTATTGGTTTTTTTTTCCAATATACCTAATCAACAACGAAGGGATGCACTTGCTAAAGACCATGCAAAACATCTCGCTTCGATGCCAAAGCTCAATTTTTTTGATGACCATTTCGACTTTGAAGAGAGTGATAGACACCGATGATATTGAGAGCTTTAACTATGACAATGTACATCTAGCATGGTCTTCGGAGTCATTTCCAACATTTAATTTTTAGTTTCTAAAGAATGGTTTATTTTTCTTTAATCTTTGTGTTCTTTTAAATATTAAAAACTTAATGTTTTTAAAGCATGGTTTATTTTTATTTAATGTTTTGATATGTTTGAATTATATATGTCATTTTTTCAAATCATAATTTGCAATAACAAGTATAAATGAACTTCAAATGTTATCACTAAATGCCGTTGAAAGTCCTAAACTCATAATTTTGTTTTTCGGACATGCAGGCTATGATCTTAATCATGTGAAACACACCACACTGAGCGTGTGCCTGCTGATTCATGTGCTAAGAAGATTGTCGATCTAGGTACCAATCCTTTTTGTTAATTCTAAGATGAAAACGGCCTTGCATTATTGTCTAAAATTATGTTCATGTTGTTCGTTACTAAGATTAAATAGCACTATATTATTCATGTACCGCAACAACAAGTTATATACTTAAACTTATACATCACTAAATGCCGTTGAAAGTCCTAAACTCATAATTTTGTTTTTCGGACATGCAGGCTATGATCTGTATCATGTGAAACACACCCCACTGAGCATGTGCCTAGGATTTTCCTAATGACAGTCGGCATAACTCTTTTATTTTAAACGTTATGGGTTATTCGAATTCAGTTTGTGTAACGAATCTTAATTTGGTTATTCAAGAAAAACATATCACATTTGACTTTTCAGAGTCACATTTGTTGTGATCACGAAAGAGAATGGATTCATGACCAACCTTCTTTCGTTATAGAAAAATATGTGAACGATTATTATAAGACATGCTCGCCCAGCGGGCAGGCTTTGCAACTACTTGTGTTAAAGTTTACATATTTGACCTTGACTTTTGTTATGCTATTGTTATTTATGTACTATTTAAAATTGACTTTTCAAGTTTAGTACTGCTCATGTAAACCACATCAAAGTCCATCACACAATCATATCTTAACAACTTGAAAAGAAACACGAGATATTTCAATTACGTAGGCAGCTGTCATTTGACTGATGTTATACTGATGACATGAAAAATTTCCTTAATCTTTAGGTTAAGATATGATTGTGCTATCAACATCGAAGATCTTTTAAAACTCAGTGATGCCCGTTAGGGCTTATATAATTCTTTAGAAAAATTTCGTTATTCTACCTCTACAAACAAATTATACTGGAAAAAGGTAAAAGCATAATTATAGGGTGCTAAATATAAAAAAGAATGCAAGTTGAATAAAAAGGATGTCTTTAGGTTTTAAACTTGGCTTATGTAACTACAAAACTATTGAAAATTTGATTTACGCAACTTGAGATGGCAATAAAATCCATACCCGATGGAGACCCGATCCCAAACCCGATTTGACCGGGGAATCCTCGATTTGACCGGGGATGGGGATGGGGAATCCCCGAATTTTATAACCGGGTATGGGGCGGGGATGGGGATAACATCAATCCCCGTACCCGAACCCGACCCCGATTTTTGTAATGTATAAATATATGAAAATTATATATATCCATATAACACTTACTTTTATATGTATATATTTTTAATGAGCACTGATATGTAATGTGTATACATATGTGATATATAAATAATCAAATAGCTTTAAAAGTATAAACAATTAAACACTAATTACTATATATTACTTAACCAATGTTTTGTCCGAATACACACATACAATGCACGTTAGTCTTATATTATATTTGTTGTCTTAGTATCTACGATGCTTTAAAGTTGGATTAACAATGTAACTAATTTAAGTATGAGTGATGTAAGTTTCTTAAGACACTTTATGGGTCAAATTCTTTATAGAGTAAACTACATTTTTGGTCCTCGTGGTTTACCGGGTATAACGATTTTGGTTCAATAGTTTCATTTGTAACGGATCTTGTCCTATTTTCTCTGACCCGTAACGGGTTTGGTCTAATTTTTGTTGACTGTTAGTTTGACTTGTTAAAAAAACATGAAATGACTAAAATACCCTCGGATGATGATGTACAATGACTAAAATGCCATTTCTTCTTCTTCTCCATTCACTACACATTTATGAGTTCAAATAAGTTAACCATTTTCTACTAGCTTCAATTGAACAAAGGATTCCCAGCATTTCATTTCTTCTTCTTCTTCAATCACTACACAAATTCACGAGTATCTTCTTCCCTGAGATTTTTATAGATATAGGACAACATGAGTTTTGCTACTCCAGGATATGTTCTTCCCTGAGATTTTTAACCTTAACCACCTTAAACGCCTTTTTTCCCTCCTCAGTCACATTCAGTTCTTCAATTCGATCCCAAGAAAAAACAACAAAAATCCAACACAAAGAAAAAACAACACAACACTCCCTCATTGAAAAACACAAGAAAAAACAACAACAACAAAAGAGAGCTTCTCTCCTCCGTCAAATTTTACCAGAACAAAAAAAAACTCCCTTTTTATTCAAACCCTTTTCAATTCCATTCAAACCCTAACCCTAACCCTAGCCATGCCAATCACCATCATACTCTCCGATTAACTTCCGGCCGTCCACACCATTCTCCGGCGAGTCCTCCGGCAAGTATTTCCATGGCTCCGGCATCGGCTAGGGTTACCATTTCATATCCTTCCCAGATCACCCATTGATTCAAAACCTAACTTACAGTTAAAATTAGTTAAATTGGTTAGTGGGTATTGTTTAGAATATGGCTGCCGGAAAAGGATTTTTTTAGAGAGGCTAATGTTGGGGTGATGGAGAGTTTTAGGAGGTATGAGTTTCGAAGGTCGTTGGTTGATGTTCCGCTTGTTTCGGTTGTCAGATCGCTTATTATTACATGTATGTGTTCAAATTTGCAATTGTTATATGAACTTGTTGGTAAACTGTAATGTGTAATTGTGTTTGCTGTCAAGTTGTTTGGAAGATAAGTGGGTGGTGGATTTTGTGTTTAGATCGAAGATTTGGATTTTGTGTGGTGTTGGATAGGATTTTTGAGTTCAGTGGTAGGTTTTTAATTTTAGTGGGTGGGGGATGAAAAGACAAGATTACCCTCATATTTAACGGTCAAAGAGAGTCAAACTAACGGTGTTAGTAAAATTGGACCAAACCCGTTACGGGTCAGAGAAAATAAGATAAGATCCGTTACAAATGAAACTATTGGACCAAAATCGTTATACCCGGTAAATCACGAGGACCAAAAATGTAGTTTACTCTTCTTTATATTTTCGATGAGTTTGTGTATTTTTATGTTTACTTGATAACGATGAAAAATCCCCGAATTCTCATGGGGATCCCCAATCCCCATTGAGGACGGGGATGGGGATGTAAAACTATTCCCCAACGGGGATGGGGATGAGAGTGGGAAATGGGGATGAGGATGGGAAATACGATCCCCGAAATTCCCCGACCCGTTGCCATCCCTAACGTAACACATATGTTTGTTTTCACCATAAGATATATTAATAAAATTATCAATTAGTTGAATATTATATTATTACTTATTTACAGTAAATGCAAGTCCACAAATGTAACTAAAGAAAGAACCTACTTCTTGACAAAATGATTTCTTATTTCATTTTTAGTAAGTGAAATATATATCCATCCTGAAAAGATTTCAAGAAAATCTTAGGGTATTCCTAATGAGATAAGGGATTTGTTGGTGAAGCTGCAAATAGAAAAAATTGTCAATCAAACATGATGTTATTATAATAAAACTTGGCAACCCACGCTAATTGTCATCGTAATCTTTTATATAATAAAAGTAAACGTCACTAATTGGCAACCCACGCTAATTGGCAACCCACGCTAATTGTTATTATTTTATCTCAGTAGTAATATAATGTTTTGAATTGATTAGGAGGTTTTATGAATTAAAACTAAGTTTTGGCGAGCTTCTGCCATTTCGTTCAAAGCTAATTCTTATATCTTCCCATTTGCTCCGTTAAACATCAAAACATGCTCGGAAGGAAATGGGTCGAAACTGCTATTTTTAGCCTGAACAATATTATAAGATATGATCAAGCCATTTTGAATTGTGATATATTGTCACTTGGCCTAGGGGTAATCTGTATCTAGCATCTCTTTGTGACATTGAAATCTTAAATCAGATATCCAAATGAAGACGCCGGGCGGATTCCCATGGCTTACATAGTGAGAAGACCTGGAAGCAAAATCAACGAGGCTCAAATCATGGAGATAATTGCAAAAAAGGCATGTCTACGTCTGTGTATATATTGTGCATATTTTGAAAAAATCCATTATCAGTCCCATAAGTGAACACTAAGCTTAGACATCATTAGTACTTTAGGAGTGTCTAGGACGCTGAGTTCTTTACCTGCAAGTTCAGTTATTTACTCTTTGTTGATCTAGTAGAGTTTTTAAGTTAGTATGGCATTAAGGTTTGCAGGTATCACCATACAAAAAGATTCGAAGAGTTGCATTTATTAACGCAATCCCAAAAACTCCAGCAGGAAAGATTTTGAGAAGGGAGTTGGTTAAGCATGCTCTATCTGGAGCTTCATCTAAGCTGTGAGTATGGATGTATGATAAGCCATTTTTTCGAGTTCTTGTTTCATGGAAACACATGTTCAGTTGATAGTTCATCAATGATAGCTTGTTCTATATATCCGGCTTGATGAGGTCGTTTGTCTCGTTCTAAACTTGTGCTCCTGCACATTTTGAACCTTGAATCAGCTCTTTCTCGAAACATATATGAGATGCATAATAGGATGTAAGTTACATGGTATAGTGTACTTTTATTCTTTTTCGAACACATCCTATACAGGTAATCAGACACCACATCATGGGCATTTTTTTTAATACCCTTGACATTCCTATACATAGGTTGTAAAAAAACTATAGAGCCGAAGTTATGGTCATGTTCTATAACATTGCTTGCGGTTGAACACTAATGATACTCTTCGGAGCCCATCATATGAAGTGCAATAGTGAAATACTACTCTACTCGAACTGTCAACTTGCTGTAGTCTGTAGATGATACAATTGTGACATTGTCTTATCAAACGCAAATAAAATTATTCACTAAATCATTGGAAGATTGCATACTTCAAAAATATGCATTGTACTATATGTTGATAATTCAGATGAAAGAAATTGAGCTACTACATTAGCCATCTTACATCTTAGTGACAAGAGGCAACAGATAAAAGTATTTATATGTTTGAACGGAATTACTAACATTAATTACGTTCCGAGTTCAAGTCACTTGTGTCAAACATTGCATGCAAGATCTTATATAGTTATATGTGTGTAACACGTAGACAAGATTATACACACACTAGCTAGATCAACCATAAGCGCATACTCACTCATATCATGCATTATATACTCATAGCATGCCAAAATTTATGGTACAAGATGTAGCACATTACATTGTGCACGAGCCATTTCACATAGCCTGGTACATGCTCAGTACTCTCAAGAATTGAAATCGGTATCAAAATGCTCCACTTACTCAAATCGAGCTCAAAGAAAACTTTAATAATACAAGAAAACCACTCTATATTTTATTAGTGGTAGCATATGTTGGAATATGAATAACATAACAATTATTTAAACATAAACATACACATCAAGTACGCAGCGGAAAATAGGATCTAAATACTAGTAATTAATTAACTAAATAAAAGAATACGCGTACCTTTGATTTCTAGCTAAACAAGAAATCGAGTGAGCAAGAACTGGTAAAACCCTAATTAGGGTTTAGAGTGGATCGAATTCTCCTAAGTCGAATGGGGAAAAATTCACTAACAAAAGTATGTTAGTTCTCCGTTCTTGTACACACGTATTAGTAGCGTTTCAATGTGAAAAGCTAGGTTCTTGATCACAAAACAAACCAAACACTTTTGTTTGAGCTTAGAAAATCGACCCTAAAGGTTTTAGGGTGGAGTTCGATCGGCTAGCTCAAAGAGGAGGAAGAAGAAGAGAAATTTGGCTTGCTAGGGAATCAAGATTAGTGAATTATGAATACAAGGATTTGTATTTATAGGCTTCACAATCTTGTTCTCCAAGCTAGGGCAAAAACCCTCTCCCCTTAGGATGGGTCGGCCGAACATACAAGCCCAAGGGGTTTCTAGAACCTTCTTGGCTTTTATTTTCATCTCTAGTCCTTTAACTTAATATTTAACGACCGTTAACCAAACCCCGTTAAATACTAACGCCCGTTAAGTGTTTATTTGTGAAATTAATAATTAAATCATATCTCAATATATTAATTATTAAAACATTGAAACTCATACGTAATGTGTGCAATCCCGAAGTCTCGTGTTCGAAACTGGTCATACGTATATTAATTTATATCCATAACTTTAGCAGATCCCACTTGGATATGCATTAATATAGTAATGACATTGGTTAGTCTAGCTTAACACCCCAAGTGAGTATGATTTCCTGGAAAAAACCTTGTGATGATTCATCATCATACTTATCCTTTTGTTTCTAATACCGTGTTAATATGGATATGGTTCTAAGTCATTCCATAATTAACTATTCTGTTTTTCGTTATTAATAATTGATCAAGATTACCAAATCATCTGAACGTATTCCAGATAGACTTTGGGCGTGCGCACGCAAACATCTTGTCAACTCTACGAGTGGCCAAGCAGTATTATACTTCAAAACAAATTTGAAGGAACAAATCCTTTCTTGACTACGAGCATAACCCTTGAACTTCGCATCACCTCCGAAAATAGCCCTTATAACTACCAGTTACGGATAGCGTTAGACTATCTTACAGAAAATGAGCTACATCCGCAGCTGTTATCTGGTATCTCAAGTCTGAGGATAAATATTCATGATTTACTTTAATGACAAATATCCATAAAGTACAATCATGTGGTTGGGATCTGTCCTATATTCAATTTATCAATTATTGAATATCATGTGAATTTGGCATGTCAACGCATCAATATACTTAAGTATATTCTACCAAAACTCAGATTTGCCTTAATTCAATAATACTCCCATATTATTGATCGACAATAGACTATTTAGAATAACATTAGTTATTCATGGATTAAACATGCAAATATAGGATACAATATTATAAATGAAAATAAACATAACAAAATACTTTATTTCATTAAGATAACATTGTTTACATTATCCTTTATCCAAATACTAACCACAGATTTACATGAAATAACTAGCTAAACGAAGTCCAATGCCATTGGCATGTTGAGTAAGCTTTTCCTTAGGTAAAGCCTTCGTAAAGGGATCAGCTAAATTGTCATCTGTGTGAACTTTGAGTAAATTGATTTCACCTATTTTGACTTGTTCTCGAACATAGTGATATCTTCTAGGAAAGTGTCTTGCGCCCTTCATGACTCCAGGTTCATTGGCAAATGTGATTGCGGCAGAATTGTCACAATACACATTGATAGGTAATTCAATTGACGGCATCACTCCCAGCCCCGAAATGAATTTCCTTATCCAAACAGCTTCCATCGCAGCTTCCGATGCAACAATATACTCAGCTTCTGTTGCAGACATAGCTATCGTACTCTGCTTCTTGCTCTTCTAGTCTACAGCTTCTCCATTGATGACAAAGACATAACCCGTCTGAGACTTTGTATCATCTTTATCAGTTTGAAAGGACGCATCGCAGAAACCTGTAACATCAAGCTCTGCATCTGGATTTCCCCCATACACTAGAAACATCTCTTTTGTATTCCTCAAATACTTAAGAATGTTCTTAACATCATGACAGTGGAGTTCACCTGGGTTCTGTTGATAACGACTGGTTAAATTTTGTGCAAACGCCACATCTGGCCTTGTGCATCTAACTGCATACATGATAGATCCTACTGCTGAAGCATATGGAACTTTCTTCATGTGTGCCACCTCTTCAGGTGTTGAAGCACATAGTTTGCTACTTAAGCTATGTTCTACTTGCATTGGTAAATATCCCTTCTTGGAATTATGCATATTGAATCTCTTCAATATCTTATCAATGTAAGCACTTTGGCTTAATCCAATCAACCGCTTAGATCTATCTCTGTAGATCATGATTCCAAGGATGTATGCTGCTTCTCCTAAATCCTTCATAGAAAAACATTTACCCATATAAGACTTAACTTCGTTAAGACTTGGTATATGATTTCCCATGATCAATATGTCATCGACATATAGGACTAGGAAAGTAGTATTACTCCCACTAGCTTTTTGGTATACACATGGCTCATCGAAATTCTGAGTAAATCCAAAACTTTTGATTTCCTCATCAAATTTCTTATTCCATTGCCTTGATGCCTGCTTCAATCCATAAATGGATCTTTGAAGCCTGCATACACGCTCAGGAAAATCTGGATTCACAAACCCCTCAGGCTGCGCCATGTAGATATCTTCATCTAGGCGACCATTAAGGAAGGCGGTTCTGACATCCATCTGCCAAATCTCATAGTCATAGTAAGCTGCTATAGCTATGAGAATCCTAATAGCTCTAATGTCAGCTACAGGAGAAAAGGTCTCCACATAGTCAACACCATATGTTTGGGTAAAGCCTTTAGCCACCAAACGAGCTTTATAGGTGTGTACATTGCCATCCATGTCCATTTTCTTCTTGAAGAGCCACTTACTCCCAGCTACCTTAGCATTAGGAGGAAGGTCTACTTCAATCCAGACTTCATTGTCTCTCATGGATTGCATTTTCCCATTCATAGCAACCTGCCATTTATCCTTTTCAGGACTATTAATGGCAGCCCTATAACTAGTAGGTTCATCAAGATCCCCTAGTATAGTTTTCTCACATTCTACGTTAAGACATAGACGTTCAGGAGCTTTCACAGATCTTGCAGATCTCCAAATGGGAACCACTTCAACTTCAGGTGGAGGACGTAGACTTTCAGGTTCCACAGGAAGTGTGCTAGTGTTTTCAGAAGGTGACGTATCTTCTTGATCATTTTCAAGATCATAAACTCTCCCACTGAATTCTTGAGATATGAGATTCTCCTCAAGGAATTCTCCATACCTAGCCACAATGACTTTATTCTATGGTGGAAAGTAAAAGTAGTAACCCTTTGTTTCCTTAGGGTATCCTACGAAGATACACTTAACCGATCTTTGTTGGAGTTTATCTGGTGAGTCACGTTTAACAAACGCCTCACAACACCAGACCTTTAAGTAAGAAAAGTTGGGAGCTTTTCCAGTCCATAATTCATATGGAGTCTTATCAATCTTCTTAGTTGGAATCCTATTCAATACGGGAACAACAGTTTCAAGGGCATAGTCCCAAAAGGATGAGGGAAGAGTTGTAAGATTAAACATAGATCGTACCATATCTAGCAATGTACGATTTCTCCTTTCAGATACACCATTTTGTTGTGGAGTATAAGGAGATGTGAGTTGCTGGACAATTCCACACTCAGCTAGATAATCTTTAAACTCTTGGCTTAAATATTCACCACTTCTATCGGATCGAGGAGCCTTAATCTTCTTACCGAGTTGTAATTCTACTTCACTTTTAAAAACCTTGAATGTCTCAAAGACTTCATGTTTATGTTTAAGTAAATAAACATAACCATAACGACTGTAATCATCCGTAAAGGTTAAGAAGTAGCTAGCACTGTGTTTTGATACATGTCTAAGTGGACCACACACATCAGTATGTATTAATCCAAGTAGATCTGTAGCCCTTTCCATTTGATGTGAAAAAGGTTTCCTTGTCATCTTCCCAGATATGCAAGATTCGCATTTATCAAATGAATCATCATTGATATTTTGCAAAAGCCCATCATGTTGCAGCTTTTCCATGTGTTTCTTGCCAATATGTGCAAGACGACAGTGCCAAAGATAAGACGAATCCAAGTCTGACTTGATTCTCTTATTGCTAATGCTATACACATAATTATTTCTATTGGACACATGATTCTCCATGTCAATTTCATACACACCATTTATTGGAATTGAATTAAAGTAAAAAACATTATTTAAAGAAACCGAAATTCCATTATCAGTAAATGTGTGAACAAAACCATTATCCTTTAACAAAGAAACTGAAATGACACCCCCAATGATGGAAGGTGCATAATGACAATTATTCAAAACTAGTATTAATCCCGAAGGTAAAACTAAATCGAATGTCCTTATGGCTTCAACTGCTGCACGTATGCCATTGCCCACGTACAAGTAGCTTTCTCCATAGGCCAGCTTCTTTGCTCCTCTAAGCCCCTGCGATGTGTTACAAATATGAGTATCACATCCCGTATCATATACCCAGGCATTATGCTTACGAGAAAAAGAAAATAATTCAATCATAAAAATACCTGAAGTGCTCGCGACATTCTATCATATATATATATATATATATATATATATATATATATATATATATATATATATATATATATATATATATATATATATATATATATATATGAAAATACAAAAGGACTAACTTGAAACCTAGGACAAAAGGGAACCTATCACATAGGAACACTATGACAAAACCAAAAGTGGCCCAAGACCCACCACTTACAATCCCATGTGAAAAACATTAGAAAGAAAAACGAACCATGATGGACAATCTTATGGTTATTATACCAATTCCTTATGAGATAAGGGATTTGTGGTGAAGATGCAAATAAAAAAAATTGTCAATCAAACATGATGTTATTATAATAAAACTTGGCAACCCACGCTAATTGTCATCGTAATCTTTTATATAATAAAAGTAAACGTCACTTCAAAACATTTAAGAAAATCAAATATTTGATTAAAAATAAACTGGACTAATGAAAACCTCAATTTTGTCAAGTGGGAATTTGAGCCTCCTGGTTTGTCAATAAAAGTCAAAATTGGACACTCAATTGGCTCAAATTCATTTTTAAGAAATATATTTAAATAAAATTACATGTGTCTAAGTTGCACAAAGAAAAAAAAGTAAAAAAAAGGTGATTTATAAAACTTTTGTTGCAAAATGTAAAATAATGTTATATTCTTATTGTAGGGTATTCACAATGCAAGAAACACTAGTTTGAGGCTTAGTTATGGATCGATTGAACAAGAAGCTAGAGAGAGAAAGTGATGGGAACTTCTAGAGAGAGAAACAATGTGTGTATTAGCTTAAGATAATGTGAAGTTCCAACCCTTCCCATGTGTGGGAAGGGGTATTTATACTTACAATATATTATGCCCCTAGCGGGCTGTAGAGTGAGCTGACAGAGGGTAAAGACCCGACCCACTCCACAATACTAATAATAACTAAGCTACTAATAATATTACTGATAATCCTATGAGCTATGATGTACTAATAATTACTCGAGGTGACCGAGTCTTCAGCTGAATATTCATATTCCTAACAATCTCCCCCTAAGGGAGGTCACCCCAGAAGTAATGTTCTGAAATTCAGTACTTCTTCCTTGGATCTTGACATCATAGCTCGTAATCATTGAATCTTCAATGTCATAGATTGTTGTGCAAACATCAGTGATCTTAAGATGACTCCTCTTTTGTCTTGGATGAACTTTGAGTAATCTTTGAAAGTATCATCCCACTTGAGTCTCCAAGTCATCTTTCAGTAGTAGGTCTCCATGTGATGAAATATACTTAGAGCCGACATGCTCACACGATATGGTGTCATGATCTTCAGCATCAGAGTTAGCAGAAGCTGTGTTGAAGGTCTTTTAGGTTGATCATGACTTCTTTGATGATGATGTGGTGTGAGCATGTGGTGATGGATTGGCATCTTTTCTGCAACCAGCTACAACCGCATTCAGCTGCAACCTCAATCAGCTACAACCGCAAACAGCTGCAACAGCAATCAGCTTCAACCGCCAGATGTTCCTGCATACGAAAGTTAGCAATAAAACGTCCGGTACTTACAGGTTCGGACTTCGAGATTGTTAACAGCATAGTGTGAAAACTCTCTCTAATCTTTACCAAGACCGTTCCTAATCGAAAACCCACAGAGGGCTTTTTAAGATCGAACCGTAGCACATCAACGATTAGGTGAGTCGCTGGAGATCACTCCATGACTGTAGACCGTTGGAAACCGCCGTGACCACTAAGCATAATCCATAAAGAATTACCGAAGTGACCTGCTTTCAGGGCTGCTTGATGTTGACCCTGGCAGGAATTTCCATTCAATCATTGAGAATTACATTTGTAAATTCTCTCATAAATGTTCTGGCAGATTGCTAAGATCTGCGTAGGACTCATAAGTTTACAACTGGTGTCCTTAATGTTGAACACCCAGTGTAGAAATAATTCGTGTTCCTATGAGATCTTTTTATGCATCTCGTGGCTCTAGACTCGAAAGTGCGTTTTGATTTAGTGAGCGGAGGCTGGAGATAACTGCCACCTTTTCAATATCATCTAACTCGGAGTGAGAGAGACGATAGAAATGTATTGAACTCCGTGACAATTGAAACAAGAGTCCTTTGAGGGACCTTGAGTGGCTAGGGAGGGTTGTGCAGCGTATCACTGGGTCCATGATACTTTGTCTTCAATGCCAGCAATCAACTAAGTGATTCTGACAGCATATGTATTGACCCGGTTTCTGCCTAAGTTGTAAGGAGGGCTATTTCTTTTCACCCTTTCTCTTTACAATTCTTTTTCATTCTTCAACCCCTTCAGTGCTTACCGAGACTTCATAACTAACACCTTGTTGGGTTTGTTCCAGTGTTAGCTCCATCTCAGTCGGCACTATTCCCTCATTCACTTTTCTCCTTTTTAATCATACCTAAGGACTTCTACACTAACTAGTGGATTGTCCCTGGGTAGATCCCTCCGGCTCTGGCGGGATCGTGGGAACTTGTACCTAACCTTACCATCCTTATAACTCCATTATATGAAATACAATGGTCGGTCTTTGGTGTTCTTCCACAATTGCCAAACCAAATCTTTGAAAAAATCTCTCAAAGTGTTCATGATTACGAAACACATTTTTGCAACCACTTGAGAGTTTTATATTTTTCAAATGCTCCCCCTCAACATGTGCTCGAGTGATAGTTTTATAAATTTTCACATGTTAGGTAAAGCTCGTACTTTTAGAATTGATCAACTTTCAGTGAACATGACCGATTCGAGACACGCTTACATCACTAGTTAGACTAGCTTGAAATTATTACCCGGCCTGGTCAAGTCCACAGAAAGTTTCTCGAAACGGTACACTCTACTCAGATACATATTTTTCGAGACACGCTTACATCACTGGTTAGACCAGCTTGAAATTATTACCCGGCCAAGACGTATCCTTTCGATTGATGGCAATTCAAGTTTCGTCAATTCATTGGTGAAGTCTGAGCCTTGCTCACGTGAGATGCCAAATCCTTTATTTTGTTAAAAACATTTGCTCCCCCTCAATATGTGCATCGATATTACGAAAGATTTTTGCACATATGGAAGAGCTTGCGTTTATGACCAAAACATTTTGCTCCCCCTCAATATGTGCCTTGATATGCAAAATGGTTTAGCACATACGGGAGAGCTTACATTAATTTCCAAAACATCACATTTTATCAGAATTTCCTATTTAAATCACATTCTCTCCCCTGATCAAAAATTTCAAACCATTTGAGATTTGTGATCCCAAGTGATTTAAATTAGTTTAGAAAATTTGGGAGACAATGTGGTCAGGTTTAATTGTATTCTGATTTTGAAGCATACTATGCTTCCCTTGAAACACCAAGAGATTGTCACTGCTGATGTTGCACAAATTTGGCAAGGTGTCGTAAATTTGAACAAATATGCTCCCCCTCAATTAATGACCCATTTTCCATTAAAAGAGCTGTAGTCATTCAATTGAGTGACGGGTATTTGTGAAAGTTTAATTCAATTTACCACCTTGTGTAACATCAAGACTCTCTAGAAGAATCACACAGCATAAAGAGTCTGATGAAGAGAAGACTTCTCTTCTTATGCACGACAAGACGCACTGAAACGTACATCAAGTCGGGGAAACATGGATATAAAGTAATCCATGCCCAGGTGAACATCACCCTGTTTGAGGAACAGCTGTCCTTTTGGCGACATGCTTTCCCCATTGTACAGCGCGGGTTGCAGTATGAAGTAACTGCAAGCCATTAAGACATGTTTTAACTGATTAGTATAACTTCTGCTCGAGCTTCATTTAAGGATCCGTGCCATTATTGAATGACATTTCTAGATCCGTAAATGTTATCGATAAATAGAAGACATGCCTAGGAGGGACTATTTTTTCTTTTCTTTTTTTTTGTATTTTCTGATTTTTCGATTTTTATGGTTTTTATAGGTTTTATATTTTTGTATTTTTCTTTTTGATTTAAGATATATACAACTATTTACAAGGATATAAGAAGACAATCCTTTACTCCTCCTTTTCTTCCTGAAGGCACTTGAGGGTTTCAGGAGTCATGCTTTTCATGCCAAGGCGTGGGAGAATAAACTGAAACCTTTCTCTTGGGAGGGCCTTGGTGAAGATGTCAGCTAACTGAAACTCTGTCCTCACGAAGTATAGTTCCACAATTCCTTTTTCCACTTGTTCCCTGATGAAGTGATGCCTGATGTCGATGTGTTTTGACCTGGAGTGCTGAACATTGTTACAACAAAGAGCAATGGCGCTTTTGTTGTCGCAATATAGGGGAATTTTGTTGTATGAGAATCCATAGTCCGAAAGTTGTGATCGCATCCAAAGGATTTGTGCACAGCAAGCAGACATGGCAATGTATTCAGCTTCAGTAGATGATATGGAAGTACTCATCTGCTTCTTAGAAGACCAACTAACCAACTTTTCCCCTAAAAACTGAGCTCCTCCTGAAGTACTTCGACGAGTGTCTTGACATCCCGCATGATCAGCATCCGCGTAAGCCGTTAACTCCATTGCAGTGTCCTTAGGATACCAGAGACCCATATGAACCGTGCCTTGAAGATATCGGAAGATCCTTTTCACTGCTTCAACATGCTTCTTGGTTGGTCTGGATTGATACCGAGCACACATACACACAGCAAACAGTAGATCTGGTCTGCTAGCCGTGATGTACATTAAAGATCCAATCATGCTTCGATACTTTGTTATATCTACTGGAATCCCTGAAGGATCTTCATCCAGCTTCGTTCTATCAACCATGGGAGTGTCAACAGGTTCACTTGAATAGAATCCAAACTTTTTCAAGATCTCGTTGGCGTATTTGGATTGATTAATGAATATGCCTCCGGGACTTTGAGAAACTTGTAATCCTAAGAAGAATGACATTTGTCCCATCATGGACATTTGGAACTTGGAATTCATCTCCTTTGAAAAACTATCACATTCACCAAGATCTGTTGAAGCAAAGATGGTATCATCCACATATATCTGAACTAGTAGTAGATGGTTTCTTGACTTCCTGGTGAATAGTGTAGGATCAACAACACCCTTGGAGAATCCGTTCACTAGGAGGAACTTGGACAATGTATCGTACCATGCCCTTGGCGCCTGTTTTAACCCATAAAGAGCCTTCTTCAAGCGGTAAACATGAGTAGGATGTTCAGTATCCACGAATCCTTCTGGTTGACTCACATAAACTTCTTCCTTCAAGTCGCCATTCAAGAATGCCGTTTTGACATCCATTTGGTAGACTATCATATTTCGACTAGCAGCATTTGCCAGGAAGATTCTTATAGCTTCAATTCTAGCAACCGGAGCAAACGATTCTTCAAAATCAATGCCCTCTTCTTGTCTGAACCCTTTAGCAACTAGCCGTGCCTTGTTCTTTAACACATCACCATACTCATCAAGCTTCACTTTGAAGATCCACTTTAAAGCAATGATCATTGCAAGCTCTGGAGGAGGCACTAGTTCCCATACTTCAAGTCGATCAAATTCATGTATTTCATCCTGCATAGCCTGGAACCAGCAATCTTTAGTCATAGCTTCTTTGGCATCTTTAGGTTCGACTTTGGACAGTACGGAATTGAAGAAGCACCATAGTGCATCAGTGGCTAGTTGATTACGTGTGGATACTGGACGTGAAGGATTGCCTATGATGTTGTCGATTGGATGATCACTGGTCCATTTCCTGAGATTGCGTGGTTTTGTAACCTTACAACAGGTTTTACCTCTCGAGGGATCTCAAGAGGCTTACAACCCCACCAGGCAGTGTACCTGACCGATGTAGTATAGTGTAGTGGTAAGTACGGGGGATTGATCGTTCTCCACAGGGAATAGTGTTCGTTAGGTGTGAAAGGCTACTCTAATTAGGTCTAAAGGTTGAGGAAGATTCTTTTTATGTTTTTATATTTTTTTTGAAAGCAAGTAAAATCTCAGTTTTGAAGGAGTGGGCGGAATTAGTTGCTAGTCAACTAACCCAAAATTACTACGGATGCAAATAAAATAAAATAACAAAAATGAAAATGTGGTGAGAAACTTATGTGTAGAGAAATGTGTTTACTTAGATTTCCTTACTCCCTAACTATCTTTTACCGGTTAATTAGTGTGTATTAGTTGCGTGGATGACGGGTGTATTCCTTAATACCATTCGTGGGGTGGCGTACTTACTTCCCCAACTCTACAAGCTCCTACTTCACTCCTATGTCGAGCCGGCTAGGAAGCTCCTAACATGGGATCACTAGAATTCGCTTGTGCATTAAATACAACCATAAAAACCTTTAGTACGCATTTGGTTCATGTTTCTTAAGACGTTCAAGCAAGTTACCGAATAGGAAGTTAGCCAGTTTTCTTAAGCCTAACATAGATAAACAATCATCCAATACAACTAACAACACACTAACAACCAATAATCAATAGCTAGGTTTCATTAGATCTAAGCAAACACAAGATAAATTTAGCCTAACATGTTAAACAAAAGACAAGAATAAGATAGAATCAAACAACACATAGACATATTGAATGATTAATTGATAACTTATCTTTCAATGAAACATGGAAGATCTCAAGGCAAAAAGCCCTGAAAAAGTAGCTAAAATCGTCTTAGGGTTTTCTCCCAAAATTCCACACACTAAGCTCTCCCTAATGACAAAAAATTAGAAAACTATATATAGATTTTTGGATCTGACGGCGTCACCTTATGGAGTGTGACGCCGTCACCTCGCCGCTTTTAGGGTTCCCGGATGACCTTCTTGACGCCGTCCCTCTTTAGCTCTTCCAAAATCCATTCTGGCTTATCAAGGCTTGACGCCGTCTAACCATGAACGTGACGCCGTCCCCTTATGATTTAAGCCGTGACGCCCTCGATCAAGTTAAAGCGTGACGCCGTCAGAATTCACATGCTATTTTCACTAGCCCGTCATGAGTAAATTTCACGTCCAACTTTTCTTGCCAAGGCATGACGCCGTCCAGAGTAAAGTCTGACGCCGTCAAGAGTAACTTTTAGCCGATTTTTGAGACTTTGCCGTTTTCTTCACTTTAATGCTCCAAAAACGTCCAAAATGCCTCCTTTTCCAGATTTCTCCTCAAAAGTACCTAAAATGACAAAAGGAACGATTTAGGGCAATATTTGATCAAATAAATACGATTTAAGGCTTAAATGACCCCTTAAAAGCGGTACACTTTTCGCTTCATCAAATACCCTTACACTTGAGATTTGCTTGTCCTCAAGCAAATGCGCTTTTATTCTAATCAAAATACAAGTTAGGGGTCATTTAATGCTAACATAAAAGTAATTACAACAAATAATCGTTCCACTTTAATCATAATAAGCACGGAGATTACAAACTAGCACCTCACAAGTAGTGTTTAGATACTCACATCTCTCAAGTGTCATCAAAATAAATCTCATAAATGAAAACGGATAATATCTCTCACTACCTGTCATAGCAAATAGATTACCATAGGCTTGGGAAAGGATCGAAAACCTCCTCCACTAGGCGTAAGCACCTAAGATAAACTATCAAAGAGGGCTTTTAAATGGGTTATAACTTTAGGTGTAGGGAAAAGGAAAACACGGTTTTGTTGGATAAGGGATATTTTACTGGTGGCGAGTTAAAGATCTTGATCAATTACATGTACTATACAATGTTGCTAAGCCAAGACTAGACTCGATCTTAAGCTAGAAACAAAATAACAAAATAACAAAAATATAAAACAAACATAAAATGAAACGGGATGGTAGTCCGTATGTTTTTTCTACTTTTCTTTTTCTCATTTTTTTGTATTTTTCTTGATTTTTTCGATTTTTTTTTTTTTTTTTTTTTTTTTGATCATACACTTTTACCCTACCATCCAAAATAATACATCATAGGGGCATTGCATCCCCCTTACACTTGAATTTTTACATAACTTTACAAATACTAATCTAATGACTCGAATTAAGATAATTGAAAAACTTGGAGTACTTTTAAAATATTTAGCACATATGGGGGTAATAAATGATGTTCTTCCCCATTACTCCATTACACTAGTACTTTGCCCATGAGTCTCAATCGTCCCAAAACAATATGTACAAGGATATGACTCGACTTAGCAACCATGTAATCAACTAGATAATTAACTTGGGTTTAAACAAATGTTGTAACAATAATGCACTAAAGATGAGTGCATACAAGGTAGGCTAAGGCGATTTGGGTGTACATTTTAGTGGGGTGTAACAAATTCTTCCTTCAAGTAAAATGCTTAAAGGTCGAAACGAAAAGATAGGCTCTGAGGGGTGTACTAGGGTATCGTGTACTAAAAATGAGTACAACGCAAAAGGTGTGGGAGAATTACTTGACCAATGTAGCCAAAATAATTATAACAAAAACACAGGTGTAAAACAATGGGTTAATCCTAATGCCTCTTATCATGTAGTAAATCTAACTACACGAATGTAGTCTCACTTGTGGCCTTGGAATGGTCCTAACGCAAGTTCTAGAATCTAAGTGCTACCGGTACACACATCATAGCATAAATGCTTTTCCTACCAATTCTAGGGGCGAACCTCACATATTTGGGGGTGGAAAAATTTTTTAGTGGTACGGTTTTTGTGCTAGTCATATAACTCCTATCCGTGAGACGCTCATTAAGATCAAAGTTTCACTCCTATATGTTGTAAAAAATTTTAAATTTGGCACTAAAATTACCTTAACAAGTATTTCTCTCAGTTTTATTACACATCTACCATCAAACAAACAAAAATCAAGCGCAATTGTATTCTCTAAAATCGTACTTTTACCCTCCCCTTACACTTAAGATGAACATTGTCCCCAATGTTCAAATAATAAGATGTAAAAGCAAAAAGTAAAAGAATGAAATCAAATACTCCCCTGATTCGCTCGGTGGATAATGAAATTACACGGTTAGATCTTCCTCCAAAGAGAATGTTGAAGCTCCATGACTAATGCATCGCCACAAGCTTGATCCAAAAACATTTCCTTGTCCAAAATAACCTGTTAAACCTGAGAAAACAAACACGAAAACCTGCATAACATCGGCGAAAAAAAAAATCTATATATAAGGATATAATGCTTGTGGAATGATAATTTTGCAGATTCCTGGAGATTATAAGTTGGAGATTTAATAAAAACTTTTTATGAAAACAAAACTTTCAAAAATTTCTGGAAATTAAATCTGACGCCGTCAGGTTATAAACCCTGACGCCGTCAGAAATGACCTGACAAAAATTTTCATTTTAAGTTTCCGGAAAATTTCTGGAAAAACCTTTACCTTACTTCCTGGAAATCCTGCAAAACATCATTATGACTTGATACAAGCATTTGACTCAAACAAACACTAATATGTATGTTAATTTAGTATTATTATGATTCATGTTCATTTGTGTTCTAATAAACCGATTTAGATTTCCCTTACACTTATCTTTTGCAAAATACCTTTATATGTAGTTAAGACGAAGTTAAAAACAACATAAAGCATTTTCACAAATTAGTTTTGAACATGAATCAATAAGAATAAAAATTAAACACACATACGGAAACAAATAAAATCAAACAAACAAATAAACAAACACACAAAGCAAATAAAGCATGGGCTGCCTCCCAAGAGCGCTTGTTTTTGTTCGAGTCACGAGCCTGACTCTACCCTTATTTAACGGATAAAGGAGAGGTTTTTTCTACACTTAGGATTAAGTGCGGGTGATAGTAGCGATACACACCAGCTCGGTAGGAGTATGCCACGTGAGGAAAGAGTGGTGGATGAATTATATACTCAAAGGTGCGGGATCCTATCATCATAACCTTACCTAATTTAATTGGGTTAGTGGGCGGATTAAGATTTTCTCCAAGAAAGGGATCATCTTCTATCAACTTCGAGAGATTCCAAGTTAAGAATCCACTTTGACCTAATAAACCCGGTTTAAACCCATAATGTTTCTTGTGATCAATCATAAATGGGTGATGTAAGTATGTAAGGTCATAGTTCACTCCTATGTTAGCTTCCTCTCTACAAGGCCTAGAGTCTACTACCTTAATCTTAACATTACCCGGACTACATGGTTTGATGGGTGGATCGGGACCTAATTCAATTCCTAAATTTTCATCCAAGGATGGAAGATTAGGTAACGGTTTTGGTTGAGGCTCCGGCTCATCAAAACTAGGAACTTCCATAGAACTAAAAGAAAGGTTGTGATCACTAAAAGCATTCAAACCTATTTCTTCTAGTTGTGTTTGGTCAAAGGGCTCTACCTCTATTGGGGTTCCTATAGTCTCCTCAACTTCTTCCGGGTAAGTCACCGGCGGTGTGTGTGCCTCAAATGATGGTAGGACTTGTGGGGTACTTGGTAGGCTTATGTTACTTACCTCATCATTCCTTGTGTCAAGACCACCTATATCCTCATCATGTGTTTTATTAGAATCTAACCCTAACATTTTCCCTAGTATCTCAAGTGCTTCTCTAGGCATCTCAACTTCTATATCCGAATCATAAGGATCATCCTCAATATTCTGACTGCTATATTCAAATTGCCCAAAAGATTCATCATGTGTTTCTTGAGATTCATCGTCATCGATCATAAAACCTAGGTCTTTTTTATCAATGTGATCAGGCTCGGCTAGATCCTCCATCACATCAAGATAACCTATGTGTTTGTTTTGTACTATGGCATTACATGACAACCACTTAGGTATCTCAACACTAATGTATTCATCCCCAAACAAACTTGTTTCATGATCCAGGAAATTTATATTCAATTGACTTGTACTAACGTCTGTTGGGTTGTCTACCCTATAATAATATTGGGCACAATCTTCTATGGCATCCCATGCTTCTTCAGCACTTAATTCCCTAAAGTCCCCATTGGCAAAATCCTCAATGCGCATTTGGTCATATTGGCCAACACGATAGTAAAAGGTTCGGGTTAGGGATGCTAAAGCGAAACTATGATGAGGGAATTTTCGGAGTAAATTTCTAAAACGAGTCCATGCATCATATATGGGTTCATCTTGATATTGTTTGAAATTCGAGATGTCAATAGGGTAGAATGGCCTTTGTGGTTGGTGGTATGGTGGATTCGCGTACTCCATAATGGTGAACGGAAGAGTCAATGGAAATTACGAACAAACACACAAAGAAAAAGATAGACTAAAGAAAACCTAGAAAAATAAAATAAAAATCTCACTAGAAAGGAATCTAGTGAGTAGACCTATAAAATAAAAATTCAACCTAAACAATAACTATTCCCCGGCAGCGGCGCCAAAAACTTGATTGCGTGGTTTTGTAACCTTACAACAGGTTTTACCTCTCGAGGGATCTCAAGAGGCTTACAACCCCACCAGGCAGTGTACCTGACCGATGTAGTATAGTGTAGTGGTAAGTACGGGGGATTGATCATTCTCCACAGGGAATAGTGTTCGTTAGGTGTGAAAGGCTACTCTAATTAGGTCTAAAGGTTGAGGAAGATTCTTTTTATGTTTTTATATTTTTTTTGAAAGCAAGTAAAATCTCGGTTTTGAAGGAGTGGGCGGAATTAGTTGCTAGTCAACTAACCCAAAATTACTACGGATGCAAATAAAATAAAATAACAAAAATGAAAATGTGGTGAGAAACTTATGTGTAGAGAAATGTGTTTACTTAGATTTCCTTACTCCCTAACTATCTTTTACCGGTTAATTAGTGTGTATTAGTTGCGTGGATGACGGGTGTATTCCTTAATACCATTCGTGGGGTGGCGTACTTACTTCCCCAACTCTACAAGCTCCTACTTCACTCCTATGTCGAGCCGGCTAGGAAGCTCCTAACATGGGATCACTAGAATTCGCTTGTGCATTAAATACAACCATAAAAACCTTTAGTACGCATTTGGTTCATGTTTCTTAAGACGTTCAAGCAAGTTACCGAATAGGAAGTTAGCCAGTTTTCTTAAGCCTAACATAGATAAACAATCATCCAATACAACTAACAACACACTAACAACCAATAATCAATAGCTAGGTTTCATTAGATCTAAGCAAACACAAGATAAATTTAGCCTAACATGTTAAACAAAAGACAAGAATAAGATAGAATCAAACAACACATAGACATATTGAATGATTAATTGATAACTTATCTTTCAATGAAACATGGAAGATCTCAAGGCAAAAAGCCCTGAAAAAGTAGCTAAAATCGTCTTAGGGTTTTTTCCCAAAATTCCACACACTAAGCTCTCCCTAATGACAAAAAATTAGAAAACTATATATAGATTTTTGGATCTGACGGCGTCACCTTATGGAGTGTGACGCCGTCACCTCGCCGCTTTTAGGGTTCCCGGATGACCTTCTTGACGCCGTCCCTCTTTAGCTCTTCCAAAATTCATTCTGGCTTATCAAGGCTTGACGCCGTCTAACCATGAACGTGACGCCGTCCCCTTATGATTTAAGCCGTGACGCCCTCGATCAAGTTAAAGCGTGACGCCGTCAGAATTCACATGCTATTTTCACTGGCCCGTCATGAGTAAATTTCACGTCCAACTTTTCTTGCCAAGGCATGACGCCGTCCAGAGTAAAGTCTGACGCCGTCAAGAGTAACTTTTAGCCGATTTTTGAGACTTTGCCGTTTTCTTCACTTTAATGCTCCAAAAACGTCCAAAATGCCTCCTTTTCCAGATTTCTCCTCAAAAGTACCTAAAATGACAAAAGGAACGATTTAGGGCAATATTTGATCAAATAAATACGATTTAAGGCTTAAATGACCCCTTAAAAGCGGTACACTTTTCGCTTCATCAACTGGTCCATTTCCTGAGATGGTCGTGAGGTTGAGGGTTATGAACAGACGTAGCAGTGCTGTGTCCTTCAAGTGAGGATGTGTCTGATGAATGTTCAGGAAGAAATATGTTTTCAAAAGGAACCTCATCAACAGGAGCAAAAGGATTAACTTCCAATGAATTATTATCTGAAGATTCTTGTGTTACTGGAGAAGTTTGAGCGTTTGATGACGAAGGCGACTGACTGGCAGCTGGAGCATTGTGACTGACTGATACTGAAGCTGTAAGACCTTCTGTACCTTGTGGGGCTTGAACCTCAGCCATTGGAAGTACAGCAGGTTCACTTGGGATGGTTCCATTCGTTGGCTCAAAGTATTCATCAAACATAGGATCAAATAACTTCTTTAACTCCTCGCATATAGGTGGCACATAAGAATCTGCAGGCGTGGAATTCTGTACAAGTCCTGAACTAATGGGTCCAGGTGACAAAAGGTTAAGATTGGGTCCAGAACTAATTTGTCCTGAAGCAGGTTGCTCACTCAGCTCATCGAACGTAACATGAATGGTTTCCATGATTTTACGGGTTCTCTTATTGTAGATTCGATACCCTTTACTGTCTGGTGCGTATCCAACAAATATACCTACATCTGCATTAGCTCTTAACTTTCCCAAGTCTTGACTATCGTTAGTTGGATAGCAAAGTGCACCAAACACACGGAGAAAAGAGAGATCTGGTTTCTTGTTATGAATTAACTCGAAGGGAGTCTTCTCATGAACAGGATGAATTAAGGATCGGTTTTGAGTGTAACATGCTGTTGCAATAGCCTCTGCCCAGAGAAACATCGGTGTCTTTGAAAATATAAGCATAGTTCTTGCAGCCTCTACCAGAGTACGGTTCCTTCGTTCAACCACTCCGTTCTGTTGAGGAGTGCGAGGGATACTTTTCTGATGCGTGATGCCAATATTTTCATAGAAATTACGGAGTTGTTGGTTAACAAACTCAGTACCATTATCAGTGCGGATGATTCTGACAGTTTTATCGAGCCTTACTTGCAGCTGTTTTATCAGTTTAATGATAACCTCTGGAGTTTCGTCCTTGGTTCTCAAAAACTTTACCCATGTGAACCGAGAATAATCATCTACAATCACCAGAACGTACTTCTTTCCATTTATGGTTTGTATTCTCATTGGACCGTACAAGTCCATGTGGAGGGTATGAAGAACTTCCAAGTTGGAGTTGATGGTTTTAGGCTTGTGGGTTTGTTTTTTGCTTTTACCCAGTTGACATGCAGAGCAGAGGTGATCTTTCTCATATTTCAATCTGGGCATCCCTCTGACAAGATCTTTACGGGAAAGATTATTTATGGTACCGAAGTTCAAGTGGTTCAAACGACGATGCCACAACCATGATTTTGTTTTAGAGGCTTTAGAAAGCAAGCATATGGGAGAGGACTTCAACATTTCTTCAATCGATATGGTGTATAGATTGGTGCCCCGACTGCCCTTAAGGAGATCTATACCATCCAATTCTCTGACGAAACATGTATGCTTTCTGAAAGCCACTTCCAGATCTGAATCACAAAATTGACCCACAGAAAACAGATTGTGCCCTAGTCCTTCCACATAATATACCCTTGAGATTACACTGTCACCAAACACATAATCTCCATAACCCATAATAGCACCAAAGTGGTCGTTCCCAAATCTAACTGTCCCGATAAACTTTTTCACGAAGTTCTTGAGCCGCGAGCGATCCCCAGTCATATGTTTTGAGCAGCCTGAGTCCAAATACCACAGGACGATTTGTACGACCTGCATTTGAAACCAGACAACAATGGATAACTGAAAAATGTGGATCCCCAAGTGCAATTGGGGTCCGTTTGGTCAGCACACACATATTCTGGAACCACAGATTTCACAGATGCTACTGTCTTTACTGAGGAGACAGAACTAGAGGCAGGACAAGACCTAGATGGAAGGCATTGTGACTCTAAAGACAGGATTCTACCAGTTGGTCTCCATTCCTTATTCTTCACAATTTTATGCTTATTCATTTTAGGTAACGTGCACTGTTTTCCTAAATTGAATTTCCTTCCAGTGGGTCTCCATTGATAGCCTATGCTAGCAAATGTTTTTCCTGTTGCTTTCCAAACCTTTTTGCATGCTTCAGTTATCCTACCATTCTTAACATGGGATGATGCAGAAGACATCAAGAAAGACACAACACATTCATCATGATTAGCAGAAATTAAACAATTGTCGCATGTTTTACAGATAGCATTAGAATTCGAATTAATTACAGTACTTTTGATACTAGAATCAACACGATTCATCCTACTCATTGCAAACTTATTGTTCCTAGGTTGGGCTTCTACATTCTTCAAGTGATCATTCTTAGCTGGCGCAGTCCTATCCTTTCTTGCATTTCCTCTAGACCTTGACCCGCTAGCTTGGGTGTCACTTTTTACTCCTGTAGAAGCATCGAAGGTAACATTAGTTTGTTTTTCTGTCACATGCCTTCCTGATAGTGATGTGTTGGGTTCTGATGTTTTAGGTGGTAGATCAAAGGCTACATGCTTGTTCTCAACATTGGATGATGATGCAACAAATCTATCTCTATGGCAGCTAAACTTAGGAATTGAGCCTATGGCATATTCTAAGTTTTCCTGAATCCTTTTCGTGAGTTTGCAAGCATAGACAACTGCCCTATCAAGTGGCTTATTAGCCCTATCCTCTTCAACTACCTCACGAAGTGTGTCAAGGCCCTCTCTAAGATGATCGAGATATGTTTGATGGGCAAAGCTGTTATTTCTAAGCTTAAACGGAATACGCCCAACATCAACATCATACTTTTTACAATCAGTAGCCTTTGGTGCATCACAATTACAAGTGGTGCATGGCATTTTACCTTTCACCCGAACCTTCAGATTCTCAATTTCATTTGTCAAAGAGGTTATTTGATCATTGTGATTGCTTCTTGTAACTTTAATAGAATCGTATAACTCTTTGAAATGTTGTTTAACCTTTGAATTTTCTTCTCGATAACACTCATTTTCATAATATAACTTATTTATGGTGTTTTGATATTGAAAATTCTGAGAATCTGAAGACGAAGGTTTATTGGTGCCATATACTTCACACTTGTTGGATTTCAATTGGGCAATTTGGGCCCTCAGCAGTCGAATCGTGTTCGTGTGAGCTTGAATTGTCTCATCTCGTTTGCTTAATTCAAAATAAGTATCAAATTCAGGAGCATCCAAGGATGTCTTGTCATTTGATATTTTATGTTTTTCATTTAAATGTTGATATTTCAATTGCAAATTAAGATATTCAACTTCCAATTTTGAAAAACGTTTAACCATATTATCATGGTCATCATTTTGAATTTTTTCAAGCAATTTTAAATTCTCCCCCTCAAGCTCAATAACACGATTCTGGGTGACATTTAACGCAATAGCATACTCATTAAATTGACAAGCAGACAATGCAGAATCAGTGACAGTGTAAAATACATCTTGTGCAATACATTTAGCGATCAAGTTGTCGTTAGTAATGAGTATGTTTTTTCTTTCAATCTCTCGACTCTTAAGTTCTATTGCATGTTCATTCACCTCATTTTCCATATCTTTAAACACTACTTCTATTTCTTTTATTTCGGCTTTAAGGGCAGTTTGCAACCCTTCAAAGTGTTCTTTAAGTAGCTTAAAGAATGGCATGACCTCAGTTAAGTAACACCTTTTTGCATGTTCAAAACACCTTTCCCCCTCAGTAATGCCGGTTGGCGTGATTCTCTTCTTACATGTTTTATCAAAATAAGCAAATAATTGCCAAAGCACATATAAGCTAATAAAGGTTTTGCATTCAGTGGGAAGAGACAAAGGCACCAGATTCCTAGGTGTATTGGGAGGATACACCGTTATGGACGCAACTTTTCTAATGAGGGGGGTGTTGGCCTTAAGTTTATCTACCTTAAGTTTTTCATTATCTTGTTTCCAAAATATCTGTTCAGGTGTTAACTTCTTTTGAGGAGCAAACACAGTCAAATGATTTTCCTCATAATAATCATGGGGTTTGATTATTATTCGTCTGGCTATGCACTCGGGATCCCTCATTTTCTCATTCATTTTTTCCCTCATTTTATCACTTATCTCATCCTCTTCATTAGTGTAGATATGCTCAGGTTGGTCATGAATAGGCATAAGCATCACATTACCATCATATAGGGCTGGTTGAAGTATTTTCATGTCCCTAAGGATGGTTGACTTAGGTTCACCTATCATGATTTTACTATGCTTATCACTCAACTTTCTGTGCTTATGAATCATTTGAGCAGTTTGTATGGTTTGATTTTGTGTGTACAACTTATCTTCAAGCTTATTTTTTAACGTCTTGAGTCTAGAGAAATCATTTAAAAGAGTTGTTTCTTTTTGTTTGAATTCTTGCTTAAGTGTAGTAACACACTTTTGTGCTTCCTGTTTCTGTTTGACAGACTGCTCTAGCTGACTTTTCAAAGAACTCAACTCTAATTTTAATGTTTCTTCTCTCACTCTAGACTCTTTAATAAGTGTACTCATTTGACCTTCTAATTTCTGCTCACGATCATTAAGCTCAAACTTAGCACGCTGTTCATACATAGCCACTTGTTCTTTATAGATGTTTAGTTTAGTGATCAAGTTATCATCAGGGACAGGCAATTTGTTCTCATGGCACTCGCATGCATTATCTATATTATCCGCATTATCTAAGGTACATACATTACTCCTAACACAAACATCATTATTGACAAAAGATTCACCATTTGGTACATCAGGCGAGTTGTTGTAATTCAAATACTGTTCATATGAAATAATATTGCTATTTTCCATGTCAACATTACTTGGGTCAGAAACATCTGCCTGATGTACTTCTTCGGGATTCTTTTGTCCCTCGACAATATTATATGTGTCATAAATTTTTAGTACCTCAGATATCACGGATGCATTAGAAGGACCAGCTTGACAGGGAGATGAGACCAGGGAAGACAAGTTAGCCATGAAGATTGTTTGAGCCGTAGGTTCATCATCTACATCAGAATCATATGCATCACAGTCATCTGCCTTGAAGATGTTAGGATCATTAAGTGCTAGATCCTGAACAGGTTTCTCATCCACATCTTCATCAAAAGTATTTCCTCCATCTCCTGCCAAGAACAATAACTCTTCCTCATCCAACACAGCACCATTCTCTTGAGCTTGCATTAACAGCATCTTGTCTTTGAAGTAATCTGAGTTCTGAGGACGTTTAGGTTGATTGCAGTTTCTAGCAATGTGTCCAAGCCCCCCACAATTATAACACTTGATATGTTTCCCTTGCCCCTGATTGGCATTCCCTGCTCTATTCTGCACATAACCTCGACCCATGTTTCTACCAGCTCTCCCTTGCACATTCTGAACCACAATTTTCCCATCCTCCACCATTGCTAGATTGCGTGGATTGGATGAATTCCTTAACTGATTGTTGGTCTGAGGGAGTGATGCTTGAAACTGTTGAACCAGTAATGATACTTGATTGGTGAGGTTGTCAATCATTTTGTCGGTCTGAGAGTACCCTGAGTCAAGTTGAGAACTCATAGCAGGTACTTGTGAGTGAATTTGATGATAGCTTGGGTTGGAAGATGATTGGATTGTCGGTTGAACATTTGTCATGAACGCCAGTGGATCATTTGTAGTTGAAGGATTAAACTTTTCTCTCAGCACCCGATCGTAGACCGCATGCTTCTCATGTTGTTGCAGGTAAGCATACAGCTGTTCATAGTTGGTATCCCTTAAACATTTGTTGAGTTTGACAGCAGTAACAAATCTGTCCCATTCAGGAGTCATGTTGTTCACAAACTTTGAGTTAAGTTGGATATTGGGCATAGTCATTCTGATCATCCTCATATCATTCACCAACTTATGAAATCTCACATAGTAGTCTGTGATATTCTCTCCTGGGTTCATTTTGAAATGCTCGAACTCATCATACAGCTGTGACTCACGATCTTCCTTTGTGAGTTCTGACCCTGCCAACAACATTTTAACGTTGTCCCACATAGCCTTGGCTTCAGTGTTGAAATTGATGAGCTTGTATACATCCTTTGGAAGACCTTGAATGACTATGTTTGAGGCTCTAATATCAGCATCATACCTCTTCTTTTCTTCTTCATTAAGATCATTGTAGTTTCTAGGTCTGTCGATGCCCCAAGTTACAGTCCCATCTTCACCAGTTGTAACAACGTCTCTGGTGGTACCCATCTGATAAGGTCCTTCGTCAATTGACTTAAGAATGTTAACACCATTATCTTTTCCCAAGCAGTAAAGTCTTATTCGTTGTGCCCAAGACTCATAATCCGTCCTATCTAGCATAGGTGGACGAGTGTCAGATCCTGCTGCTTTAATATCTTCTGATGATGTGCTTGATGTGGTAGCCATAGTAACTACGGGATTTTACAGATCTTGTGATTTAATCGAGAAATTGAATCTTTCGCGGGAATTACTAAAATCACCAAGACACAAACCGCATACACGCTGCTGGAACAAACCGAGTAGATACAAACCGAGTGCACCCTGTAGAGACAAATCGAGTAGACACAAACCGAGTATACTCCTCAGAGATAAGCCGCGTCTACACAAACCGACTACACGCTGGAGGGACAAAACGAGTAGGCACAAACCGAGTAAATTCCTTAGAGACAAACCGAGTCTACACAAACCGAGTACACGCTGGAGGGACAAATCGAGTAGACACAAACCGAGTAAATTCCTCAGAGACAAACCGAGTCTACACAAACCGAGTACACGCTGGAGGGATAAATCGAGTAGGCACAAACCGAGTAAATTCCTCAGAGACAAACCGAGTCTACACAAACCGAGTACACGCTGGAGGGACAAACCGAGTAGGCACAAACCGAGTACGCGCAGCAGGGACAAACCGAGTAGACACAAACTCCCAAGCACGTCGCTTTCACTGCCTTTTGTCTTTTTGCCTAAACAAGTAATAAGACAAACTGTATCTGCGAATTGACACAAACCGTGTCCAAGAACATGTCCCAAGGACACAAACCGCTGCGAAGAACACAACACTAAACACCCACGAATTATCCCAAAATCACCACACCGTACTTAGATCTGTGAATCCAAACACCAAATACCACTCTAATACTATTCTTAAGCTAGAAAGTACAAGGTATAACAACTTCTAATCACTAAACAAAGCACAAAATGGAATTTATGCTACTTATCAAATCGAACCAAAAAAAACTCAAAAACTACACAAATCCGTGAATACCAACTCTCATGGACCTAACCATGGCTCTTGATACCAATTGTAGGGTATTCACAATGCAAGAAACACTAGTTTGAGGCTTAGTTATGGATCGATTGAACAAGAAGCTAGAGAGAGAAAGTGATGGGAACTTCTAGAGAGAGAAACAATGTGTGTATTAGCTTAAGATAATGTGAAGTTCCAACCCTTCCCATGTGTGGGAAGGGGTATTTATACTTACAATATATTATGCCCCTAGCGGGCTGTAGAGTGAGCTGACAGAGGGTAAAGACCCGACCCACTCCACAATACTAATAATAACTAAGCTACTAATAATATTACTGATAATCCTATGAGCTATGATGTACTAATAATTACTCGAGGTGACCGAGTCTTCAGCTGAATATTCATATTCCTAACACTTATCACCCAATAGAATTTACGATCAAGTCTAAATTTTAATAAAATAATTTTATTTTATTTTTCTTTCTATGGTTTTAAGCGTAAACTTCTCACATAACGTAGACTGATCGACCCAGGGATCCAGAAGAAAGAAGAAGGACGTGCACATAGCATATTACTCGGAGCTTACGGCTTTCATGAACAAGTAAGTAATCCTATAAACACTCTATATACGTGTTTAGGTTTGAGTTACATCTTTGTTCTTGAGATCTTGGTATTAGAGTTTTCCCATATCATTTTATTTATGTTATATTTTTTCGTTGTGCATGTTTTATTAACCATGTGAACCTCATCAAAATCATGCAGTGTAATTCTTACAAACTTAAATATAGTATGTTTTATTTATGAATTCAAAACTCTACTTGTTGAAGATTCGATACACTGTTAAGGTGGTTAAACCTTGTTAACTTTGTGTATAAGATATATTGAGTTAATATGATTAAGTATGCGGAATCTACTTTAATCACACTTAGAAGGTTATTTGTGTTATGGAAATGGAACAGTTATGTATGTTATTGAACAATGAACAACAAAAGATTATCACCAAACGATTCAATATTATTAAGATAATAATACAAGTGATCTTCACTTATCACTAGGGTTACAACCTTGAATCTTATATTTCTAAGACTTGTGATATTGTTGTGTTTGTTCTTGAGGGATATTAATTAAGCACAATACATGTCATATATATCTAAGTCTATGATCTTCCTTTTATACATATAAGGAAAATCATTACAATCTATGTTAAGTCTTATCAAGTCTTGTCGAACAACTTGCTAGTTTATGTGTGTAAGTAACTAAGATACAACATGTATCTTTAATTACAACTTGATCTATGAATATAACATGATGACTGATCACATGGGGTAAGATATTATCTACCGTGTATAATTGACTTTAGTACACAAATATCTTCTCCATACTTATCCATCTAGCAGTAGAATACACGACAGCTGTTACTTCAGCAGCATGATGATAACACTAGCAGCAGTATACTTACGGCAGCAGAATGTTAACACTAGCAGCAGTATCAAATGCACTAGCAGTAGTATGAAACTTAGAGAATTTCCCGATACTTAAACTTCAGAATATTTAATTCCCAACAATCCTCCCCTAAACATGTGAATCCATTTCAACATGTTTTTCTGAATTAAATGAGGAATTGTGAAGATCTTTCAAACACTTCATAGTCAGACCCTTGATCTGAACTTTTTTCTATTCTGTAAGATTAATATCTAACTCAGTAACTCATATGCTTTCTTTTCTTTGACTTCAACAATATCAATACACATCTTCAGTCTTCAAACATTGACCTAAAAGATGGTGCAATTTCCTTGGATGAAGGAATTATAAGAGACAATGATGCTGTGTATCTTGGATGGTTTTTTCAACAAGTGAAATCATCTTTCAGCATGCCTTTGCAAGTGATGAACAAATGTAGTGAACTGAAATTTAAAATGAAAGTTCTATGCTCTTGTTCTTGTCATTTTCAACCTCCTTCCTCTATCCTCCCTTATGAGCTTTGAAGATTTCTCACTATGTACCAAAATATTTCCTATCCTCCCCTGGGATACAAATAACATTTCCTCCCCTGTTTGGAAGATCTCTCACCATTATCTGATCTACCAATTAGAACTTTGTTTTCCGACAATGTTGTACATGAAGCCATCAATTCCTTAAAAGTTAGTTTGCTGCCCTCATCACTTCTAGGTGTGTTAACTCCTATGAGAGGTGATTCAAGGGGTAATTGTTGGGTCATGAAAAACCCAAGAATACTTCAAACATGATTTAGACACAAATTAACCAAGTGTTAACTTTAACCAAGAACAATTCAAGTCACTGAGAGAACAACCTCTTAGTGAGTCATCTTCAGGATGCTTAAGGCAAATTCAAGTAGAAGGATTCACTACTCAGGAAGGCGATACTCCCTGAGTAGGACTTAAGCCAAAGAAGAAGATGATGGTTCAGTGAGTGTTGGACAAGAACTCACTGAACCCCAGTCTCCTCAACAACAAAGTGATTGAAGACTGAGGAACCAACGCCTGAAGAAAAGGCGGGAACAATAGGGAAAAGATCTGAGAAGATAAAAGTGTCAGACCAAACACTCTTCTCTTGTCAGATCCAACCTTCCCTATTGCGGCTAAAAGTCATGGAGTGTCAGCCAACAACTCCCAAAGTCTTATTAGCCCTTTCCTATTGGTTCTTGGAAATGACAATTACTATTTGTAATTGTCAGACACGCAACCTCAACAACTTGTAATATATTTAATCACTTATACTTAGAACTTTTACAAAGTAACTTCTCTCCTACAAAGAGTATACAACTCACTGAGATAGCTCAGTGGGTATATTGTTACCACTCAAGCAAAACTTGAGTTTCGATAGGAGACACCCCATACCCTTGTCTATTCAATCCCAAGTGTTTGTTCCGCAAAACACTTGGGTAATAGATTCTTGGAATTATTTCTAATAAGAATTTAAACGTTGAAAAATATTGTGTTTTTATATTCACGTTTTATAACTGTTAGAATTAATCTTAACATTGTATTAGTCATAAACACAAATAGATTAACTTTCTAGTTAACTCTAAAGTGTTAAAGGGAACAACAAGTGGTATCAGAGCCTCTGGTTTATAAAATCTTTTTAAACTAACCAAGAGTGCTCTAGGTTTTTAAAACCAAGATCCTACTATGACTGATATCAATGTACCCCAGCTAGTCGACAAAAAGGGTGGCAGCTACTCCGCTGTTGCACCCAGACTTGAAGCTGGGAAATTTAGCAAATGGAAGAAGCGTATGATTTGCTATCTTACCGGTATGGAACCCTACTACATCACCTGTATCAGGGATGGCCCATTTGTCCCTAAGACAGCCGCAGGGCTAAATAAGCCTGAGGCCCAATGGACCATTGATGAGAGGAGGGTGGTCAATCAAGACCAACGCCTGAAAAGCATCCTTATATCATGTCTTCCTGACGATATAATGGAATCAGTCATCAACTGTCTAATAGCCAAGCAAACTTGGGATGACTTGGTAAACAGCTTTCAGGGTCCCTCAGATACCAAGGAAAATAGGGTCATGGACCTTAAACTTGAGTATAATACTTTCAGGGCAAAAGACTCTGAAAGTCTCTCACAGACCTACACCAGATACAAGACATTGATAAATGAATTATCAAATGATGGTGTTGTATTGTCTAAGCATGAGACAAATGTTGGCTTTTTCAACAGTCTCCCTGAGAAGTGGCTCAACTTCTCACAAGGCCTGAGGAATGCTAACCACATTCAGACCCTTGAGCTCCCTGAAATTTATGGGAAGTTTGTCTATGAGGACAACTTGATCTCAAGGAGATACCCTGACTCAAAAGCTCTTGAGTCTAAAAAGGCCTTAACCTCCACACCCATATCAACTGCTTTCTATTCTAATGGTGTTGTGCAGGATATTCAAGAGGATTCTGACGAAGAAATTGATGAAAGGACTGGTGAGGAGTACCTGAACGACCTGAACTTGGAATTCCAAGAAAGGGCACTCCTTGCTAGTTCAAGACGTTTCATCAAAAGAAATCAGTCCAACTTTACAAAACCAAAAGCAAATGAGACCACTGAATGCTTTAAATGTGGTAAAAAGGGTCATTTTGCTAGGGACTGTTATTCTAAAACTATCTCAGAACCCTCTTACAAATTCTCAGGAAACAGTTCCTCAGGAACTAGCAAGTTTCAACCTAAAATGTTTCAGTCCACCCAACAATTTCAAAACATGGGTAAAAAGGATTTTGAAACAAAATATAGGGAAATCAAAGCCAAACTTGCACTTCTTGAAACTAACCCCATATTGCCTCAGGCTGCTCAAACATCTAAACCTATTCAGACAAAGAACAAGGTATTAGTAGCTGAAGCATATGATTGGGATGATGAAGAGGTTTCCTCAGATGAGGAAATAAGAGTTAGTGCACTGATGGCACTTTCTGAAGAGGATCAGGTGGCTGTGGGAAAAAGCCATGCTAGGAATGGAGAATGGGTCAACATCACCATGAAGAAGGTAAATACTTTACTTTCTATGGATGATGATTCTGATTGGCAGTCTTACATGAATTATATTTGTGTTGATTTAAAGTTTGTTGAGGAACAAAGGCTTAACCTGTTTTCAAAATATAACAATATTGTGTCAGAATTGAATAAATGTAGAGATGAATTGCTTGTACTAAAGCAAGCCAAACTAGAAACAATAACTCTACAAATTCAGAACACTGAGATTTTGAAACAAAACCAAGCCCTTCAAACTGAACTTAACAAAGAAAAGGCTGTCATCCAAAGCTGGACCAAGAAGAACCCCAAGGTTTTTGACACTATGGGACTAATCTCTCATAAAACCATTGGAATTGACCCTCATATGGTTGATCCAAATGTGTGTCATAATGAACTAAACTTTGTTCCAGCTGGCATATCTTTTGAGCAAGAATTGCTTCCCAAGTCTAATAACTGGATTGTCAGGGACAACCCAGTCAGTAAGTTACCAAACTTTGAGACTGGAAATATCTTGCTTCCTGAAAGTCAGGCTTTGAAAAATATGCTTGGACTTACTGAACACATCAGTAAGCTTGAACTCACTGAACAACTCAGTAATACTGAGTCAGTGAATGAGTCTGAATCAGAATCATACCCACCACTTCCTCCACTGAATACCCTTCAGGGTGCTGCACCAAACTTAGGCCTCCCACCAATGGTCTTCTCACCACACTCTCCAAAGGAGAGATCAAGAATGGGAACAACCATCCTGAAGAGACCAACCCTTGATGTCTCAGTAATTACTGATGACTCATCAACTTCAGCCCCTTCTGAAGTAACAACCCAAAGCCCTGACTCAAAATTTGATCAGTTGGCTGAAATGGTCAGGAGGCTGGGAGAGAAGATTGCATCTTCTGAGAAACCTTCTCAATCCAAGAAGGAACAAAAACCAGCTTCCTCAAAGACCAAACCCAAACCCACAAAACCCCTGAAAAGATGTGAACTATGCAACTATACAAATCATCTCTCTGATGATTGCTATATAGTCCTTTATTGCATGATTTGTAAAAAGGAAGATCACAGGACCTCTGATCATAAACAATGCTCAGTCATGTCAAACTTTTCAGGACTTAAGGCTCAGTGCCTGAACTATCCTTCTGATTCTAAGCAGAAACAGAAGCAAAAGGCCAAGCCTTTTCTACCTTGCCCATTATGTGGATTCAATGACCATCTTCCTGAGGATTGTCAAATTGACAAACACTGTGAATCTAGTGGAAGTTCCACTCAGAAATCCTCAAGAAAAGAGAAGGTCATTCAGTCAAGAAGAGGAATGAATAAACAATCCTCTCTGACTACTGAGGCTACCCCTGCGACTAGATGCAAAATGTGTGGTAGCTCAGTCCACTCAACCACTGACCATGAATCAATTAATACTTTCATAAAGACCTACAATACCAAACCCTCCATGAAATGGAGTCCCAGAAAGAACTGACCCAATTTACTATTTGTGCAGAGGCATGCCGGGGATCCTGTTTGGCATCTAGACAGTGGATGTTCAAGGAGCATGACTGGTGTTAAGGAGTGTCTGCACAAATATGTGGAAGAACCAGGACCCAAAGTGATATTTGCTGATAACTCATCATGTCTCACTGAAAGTTATGGTTCAGTAAACTGCAATGGTATTGTCTTCACTAGGATAGCTTATGTTAATGGTCTTAAGTACAATCTGATCAGTGTCAGTCAACTATGTGATGCAAAATACATAGTTCAGTTTGATGATAAGCAAGGAACCATCTTCAATGCAAATAAGGAAATTATCATCATTGCACCAAGAAGACAAGATGTTTATGTACTAGACATGTCTAGTCTAACTCAGGATGGAACTTGTCTCTTTGCTAAGGCCACTGATACACTCAACTGGCTTTGGCATAAGAGACTCACCCACCTGAACTTTAAAAACATAAACAATCTTGTAAAACAAAACAAGGTCCTTGGCTTACCATCTCTTGTGTTTTCAAAGGATAAACCATGCTTAGCTTGTGAAAAAGGTAAACATCACAGAGCATCCTTTAAAACCAAAACCAACTTTTCCATCAGAAACTGCCTATATCTTCTTCATATGGATCTATTTGGACCTATCAGTCCAAGGTCTATTAACCATGAGAAGTATACTCTGGTCATAGTGGATGAATACTCTAGATACACTTGGGTATTCTTCTTGATAAAAAAGAGTCAGGCAGCTGAAACAATCATGTCCTTTGTTAGGAACATTGAAAATCAAAATGACATTAAGGTCAAACAGATTAGAACTGACAATGGAACTGAGTTCAAAAATTATGAACTTGAATGTTTCTGTGATGAGAAAGGTATTTCCCAAAACTTTTCCTCTCCATACACACCTGAACAAAATGGTGTTGCTGAAAGGAAAAATAGAACACTCATTGAAGCTGCTAGGACAATGCAATGTGGATCAGTCCTTTCCAATCATTTTTGGACTGATGCAATCAGAACTGCCTATTATACACAAAACAGATCTATCATTGTCAAGAGACATGGGAAACCCCCATATGAGTTATTCAAAGGAAGAATCCCTGACATCAGCTACTTTCATGTCTTTGGGTGTCCTGTGTTTATTCATAATCACAAGGATCACTTAGGGAAATTTGATGCAAAAGCTGATGATGGATACTTCCTGGGATACTCACTTGTCTCAAAAGCCTTCAGAGTGTTCAACACAAGGAGACAGCAGTCTGAGGAAACATTTCATGTTACCTTTGATGAGAGCACTGATGCAATCAGGTTCTCAACTGCCTCAGTAGAAGAGATAGGAATTGATAATTCTTCAAGATATCCTCCTGATGAATACCTTCCTGAAAATAATCCTTCTACTCAGTATCAAGATGATGCTAACCTCTCCTATTACATAATCCCTCACAACCTACCTAACCCAACCATCACTGAGTTTGTTGAGGCACATGCAAACACTGATGAAATCAATCAGTCTGTTCAAAATGCTCAAGAACCAAACAACCTCAGTGATCTAGTTGACACTCAAAATCCTATCAATGATCATGTGTCTACTCCTGAACCAACCCCTCTACCCAATCAGGCCTCCACAAGTTCAAATCAGTATCCAAGACCTCAGGAAAGTTGGACTAGGTCTCAGGACATTGAACTTGTCAATATTATTGGAGAGCCTACTGAAGGCATGCTCACCAGGAGCATGGCTGCTAGTCTAAGAGCAGCCTCAGCCAATGAATGTCTATTGTGGACTTCATTTCCACAATTGAACCCAAAAGTGTTAAAGAAGCACTTACACATCCAAGTTGGGTTCAGGCCATGCATGATGAACTGGAACAATTTGACAGAAACATGGTAATGACCTTGGTCAAATGTCCTGAGAATGTCTCAGTCATTGGCATGAAATGGGTATTCAAAAACAAAACTGATGAAAATGGCATAGTCATTAAAAACAAAGCCAGACTTGTAGCCAAAGGCTATAATCAACAAGAAGGCATTGACTATGAAGAAACATTTGCACCAGTAGCAAGGATGGAAGCCATCAGAATCTTCCTTGCTTTTGCTACATACATGAACTTCAAGGTGTACCAAATGGATGTTAAAAGTGCATTCTTAAATGGTTCACTGAAAGAAGAAGTTTATGTTCAGCAACCTCCTGGATTTGAAAGCCATGAGTCTCCTGATCATGTCTGTAAGCTTAACAAAGCCCTTTATGGACTGAAGCAAGCTCCCAGGGCATGGTATGAGACTCTCTCAGCCTTCTTAATCCAAAACAGATTTGTCAGAGGCAAGATAGACAACACATTGTTTATCTATAAGACAAATAATGATGTCATACTAGTACAAGTGTATGTTGATGACATCATCTTTGGCTCAACAAGTTTCAAACTTTGCAAATAATTTGAAAAACTAATGGCAAAGAAGTTTGAAATGAGCATGATGGGAGAACTGACATACTTCCTTGGTCTACAGATCAAGCAGACTGATAGAGGAACCACTATCAGTCAAGAGAAGTATGTTAAGAACCTACTGAAAAAGTATGAACTCAGTGACTGTGCCTCAGTCAAGACTCCCATGGTTCCCCCAAATAACCTTGGTCCTGATCTCACTGGTAAACCAGTAAATCAAACTCTCTTTAGAGGAATGATAGGATCACTGATGTATCTACTTGCATCAAGGCCTGATATCCAATTCTCAGTATGTCTATGTGCCAGATATCAATCTGACCCAAGAGAATCACACATCACTGCTGTGAAAAGGATATTCAGGTACCTGAAAGGTACTCCAAACCTTGGATTGTATTATCCAAATTGCTCAGGCCTTGATCTTAAAGGATACTCAGACTCTGACTATGCTGGATGCAACATGGACAGAAAAAGCACCTCAGGCTCTTGCCAAATTCTTGGTGGGAAACTAGTCTGTTGGAGTGCTAAGAAGCAACAATCAGTTGCCTTGTCCTCAGCTGAAGCTGAATATGTTGCAGCAACTAGTTGTTGTGCAAATGTACTCTGGATGAAAAGTCAACTCAGTGACTATGGAATTCAGTATAAGATGGTACCCATCTTTTGTGACAACACAAGTGCAATTGCAATCTCAAACAACCCTGTTCTTCATCAGAGAACAAAACACATTGATATTAGATATCATTTCATCAGGGACCATGTCATGAATGGTGACATTGAATTACACTTCATTCCTACTGAATATCAGTTAGCAGATATCTTCACCAAACCTTTAAATGAACTAACTTTCACAAGACTGAAAGCTGAATTAGGAATGTTGGATATAGAGAATCAGTCCACTGATTGAATCCTACCAACTGAAGTGTAAATTCTTAAAACCTCAGGTCCCTGACTCAATGTGTACATCAGTGAATAAATATCACTGAATCCTCAACCTCAGGAACTAAACCCAAGTTCCTGAAGTCTTTAGGGTTCAGGAACTAAACCCAAGTTCCTGAAACCTTGTTGCTCAGGAATCATTCCTTATTCCTGAATCATCAGTGACTAATCCCAAGTCCCTGAAAACCATCACTGAATGAAAAATCATTCAGGGCCCTGAAAAGTGACATTAAATACTGACTTAAATGCTCTAAGTATCTAGTTAGTAAATGTCCGAGGTTGGTAACTGAACTCATATTTAATTTAAGAATATTTGTTCCTTTTGCCTTTCTGGCTTCCACCAATGGGCCACCACATTCCCACTTGGCATTAAATGCCTCTCCAATCACATTACATATATGTGATGACTCATCTCTGCAAAAGACACTTTTGCAGAACTGCTCAACTGTTCACCTTGACTGTTGCGCCAAACCAGGGAAAAGTGGAGTGTTGGCATTAAATGCGGATCCCAAAACATTTTATTCAAAAGAGTTTCCAATAATTCTTTTTGAATAAATTAAAACCGCTCAAATGCCTAAAACACCCCCATCTCCACTTTCCTATAAATACCTCAACCAAAAGAAACACACACACGTTTTTTATAGAATCTTAAGCAAAACTCTGCCTTTTTTAATTCTCAAAAACAAATTGTGTGTGTATTCTTAAGCTTTAGAAACCCATAAACCTTAGTCAAACCCAGACTTACCCACAAATGGCTTCTTCTAAAGCTGTGAAATACGCCCCTAATGTGGATTTCACATTGGAGGGTGTAGACCTCACCAAAAACAATGTGGTGGGAAATTTCTCGTATCCACAAATCTACCCAGCCTACAAGAACGTTATGAAATTTCTTCGTAATTGTTTTCTTGCAAAGGCTTTCACCCACACCCCCTCAGTCATCTACCATGACTATTTGAGGGAATTCTGGTGTACGGCTGTGGCTACCAGCCCCAAAGACACCAAAGAGTCAATCATCACCTTCACGGTGATGAATGGGAGTAGAACCCTCTCCTTTGACTACTCAACCTTCATCAAAGCCACAGGCCTTGACTTTGCTAAAGCGTTTGCACCCAACCCTACTGATCAGGACATAAAGAATGAACTGATCTTTCTAGCACCCCACGACCTCAGACGTCCTACAACGTCTGCTGGGGGCTTATTGGAGAAGGCTCCAGTAGTCAAAACATGGTTCCATCCTATCTGGAGGATACTGATGACATTTATCATTCAGGTCCTGGGTGGAAATAAATCCTCTACGGAACAGTTGAACTCATCACAACAATTGATGATGTTCAGTCTCTTTAAGGGTACAAAAATTGACATCGGAGGAATAATCTTCCGAGACCTTGTTGCCAAGCTCTCAGGAAAACATAGGCAAAGGCATATGTCCTACCCTAGATTTGTTTCCTGTGTGCTTCAGGACCTACTTGGTTCTGACTACGTGAGGCCTGATGCAGAAGGTACGAAGCCTGACGTCCTGCACAAGTCAAACTTCACTAGTAGCATCAGTGAGGTTACACATATTGCCCTGACTGAATACATGCAATCAGTCATTCAGGGTAACGACGCTGTCTCACCAGTTCCTTCACCGACCAAAAAGGTGAAGAAGACAAAGAAGGGTCAGTCCAGCCAGGTGGTTAGACCCAAGCCACTCGCCACTGAGACTGATCCTCAAAACCAACTAAACCTTAAAAAGATGTTGAAAAAGGCCGAGACCTCCGAGACACCCATTTCTGAGACCCTCTTGACCTCAAAACAAAGGCCAACGGAGGTCACTGAGAAATCATCCTCAGTGACCTCGGGCACACCCCTTCCACATGATTCCACTGACATAAACAAGTCAGAGGGATCAGGAAGCATTCCCCCCTCACATCCCGATGAAGGAACTGTCAAAAAACAATCAGTTCCCAAGGGAGGAAAGGGTCCTAAATCCTCGGTAAGGCAGCACTACCTTACTGAGAAGGGGACCCACAAACACTCACATCCCGTTAACGTTCCTGAGCAATCACCCTCAGGATCTCAGGGAGAAAAGGACCCTAAATCCCCTGAAGGACAGCACAATCCTGATGGGAAGGGGGTCCACCAACTTTCACAATCAGTACCTAGTGATACTACTGGAAAGCACCCATCAGTAGTTGAAGGTGCTAAGGGGGACAAAGACTCAGAGGGAAAGAAACAACCCGCTGATATGGAACCCATTAACCCCTCAGGCGGATCCAGTCACTCAGGAACTGCCCCCAAAAGCCAGGCTGGTATTACCCCAGTTATTATGGCTAGTCAGGCTGAGCAAACCCACTCAGTTATTATGACAACGGGGTCAGGACCTGGCCAAACCAAAGGCGAGTCTTTTTATAAAGAGGAGCCGGTTGAATTTTTGGGTATTGAGTCTATGGGGGAGTTTCAGGCTCTTATTGAGTCTGATGAAGAGCTCAGGGAAGAGAGTGAAGAGGAAATGTTTGAGGCAGGTGAGGATATGGAAACTGATGTACAATCTGAACAACCTGAACAATCACATCAGTCATCTCCACACCAAAGTGAAGAGTCAGGTTCTTAATTTTCTGATTCTTCTGATACTGGGGACATCCTCAAAAAGTATGATGACTTTCTTCCCCTCACTGAAAGAAAATTGGTCAAGTTCCTACTGAAGACCAATAGAGCTCTTTTCACTAGTCTCACTGAAGAGATGTTCGATCATCACACTGAAGCTGCTGTTCACTATGCCAACCTGAAGGCAGATGTTGAAAGTTTTCATGATGATGTGATCGAGATACATTCTGACACCAATAACTCCCTGACAGCTATTGATGAAGAGAAAAGTGTACCGCTTTTAGGGGGTCATTTAAGCCCTAAATCGTATTTATTTGATCAAATATTGCCCTAAATCGTTCCTTTTGTCATTTTAGGTACTTTGGAGAAGAAATCTGGAAAAGGAAGCATTTTGGACGTTTTTGGAGCATAAAAGTGAAGAAAACGACAAAGTCTCCAAAGCTGCTGGAAAAGTACATGTGACGGCGTCAAGGATTGCTCCTGACGGCGTCACGGCTTGGCAAAAGAGGTGGATATGACAAAATACACGTGACGCGCCAGAGAGTTTTGCAATGGAAATCTGACGGCGTCACCCTTTAAGGTGATCAAGGTCGTCATGGTTTAAGTTAATGAGAGACGGCGTCAAGCATAATTTAGACGGCGTCAACCCTTGACGCGCCAGAGAGGATTTTTGAGGATTAAAGAGGGACGGCGTCAGGAAGACCATCCGGGAACCCTAGCCGCGGCGAGGTGACGGCGTCACCTCCTACAACGTGACGCCGTCAGACCCTAAATTCTATATATAGTTTTGCAATTTTTATTCATTGTGTGCAACTTTGTGAGGAGAAACCCTAAGACGAATTTTCTGCCATTTTTAAGGGTTTTATACCCTTGGATCTCCCATGTTTAATTGAAGATAAGTAATCATTTAATCATTCAATATGTCTATGTGTTGTTTGATTATATCTTGTTCTTGTCTTTTGATTAACATGCTAGGCTAGATTTATCTTGTGTTTGCTTAGATCTAATGAAACCTAACTATTGATTATCGGTTATTAGTGTGTTATTAATTGTATTGGATGATTGTTTATCGATGTTAGGCTTAAGAAAACTGGCTAACTTCCTATACTGTAACTTGCTTGAACGTCTTAAGAAACATGAACCAATGCGTACTAAGGTTTTTATGGTTGTATTTAATGCATGAGCGAATTCTAGTGATCCCATGTTAGGAGCTTCTTAGCCGGCTTGACATAGGAGTGAAGTAGGAGCTTATAGAGTTGGGGAAGTACGTACGCCACCCCACGATTGGTATTAAGGAATACACCCGTCATCCACGCAATTAATACACACTAATCAACCGGTAAAAAATAGTTAGGGAGTAAGGAAATCTAAGTAAACACATTTCTCCCCATATAAGTTCCATAACCTTTTCATTTTCAGTTATTTTATTTTATTTGCAATTGTAGTTATTTGGGTTAGTTGACTAGGAACTAATTCCGCCCACTCTTTCAAACCCGAGATTTTACTTGCTTTCATAAAAATATAAAAACTACAAAAAGAATCTTCCCTCACCCTTAGACCTATTAGAGTAGTTTTTCAATCCTAACGACACTATTCCCCTAGATAACGATCAATCCCCCGGTACTTGCCACTTCACTATACTACATCGGTCAGGTACACTGACTGGTGGGGATTGCAAGCCTCTTGAGATCCCTCGAGAGGTAAAACCTGTTGTAATGTCGCAAAACCACGCATCAAGTTTTTGGCGCCGCTGCCGGGGAATAGTTATTGTTTAGGTTGAATTTTTATTTTATTAGGTCTGCTCACTAGATTCCTTTCTAGTGAGATTTTTATTTTATTTTTCTAGGATTTCTTTAGTCTCTCTTTTTCTGCTCTATCCATTGCTCAAATCTTCCTTGGCCATCATGTTAAACTAAGATCTCTCCAATCTTAGAGTCACCAGGAGTCGTAGTTCACTAAGAGACCTTATTCCACCCTACGCAGAACCTGATAGGGAAATGCGAAGATTAAGGCGACTCTTTGCAACACCCGAACCATCTGGCATTGCCATCAACTTTGATGATGCCCTCCCCGAGGAAGAATCCAATCATCATTCTACACCTCCTAGCCCTCAACCCAATCATGATATGGAGGTTCCCGAAAACCCAATCCCTAAATGCCTCAAGGACTACTCTTCTCCCACCCCTCGTGGTTTTTCCAATGCTATCGTTTTTCCAAATGAACACACGAATGGGGTCTTGCGTGCAACCGATATTTGGCTTGTCCAAAGTGTATGCAAGTTCCACGGATTGAAAACTGAAGATCCAATCCAACACATCAAGGACTTCCTGAAAATAGTGGATACCCTCCATACGGACGGGGCCACTAGAGATACCTCCCGGCTGCGATTCTTTCCCTTCACCCTTTATGAAAAATCCGGAGACTGGTATAACCAACTTCCCTCCGAGTCCATCTTCACATGGGAACAGCTTATCTCAAAATTCTATGAGAAATTCTTTCCCATAGGAAGAACTTCAACGTTAAGAGACGAAATCTTCCGCTTCCATGTTGGACCCGCTGAACCCATTCACGAATCCTGGATCAGATTCAAAGATCTAATTAGACAAGTCCCTCATCATGGCATTGAACTCTGGCTTCTTGTCCAAATCTTTTATGACAGTGTCCCTAAAAGCGACCAATTTGGCATTAATAATTCGGTAAAAGGAAAAATAGCCAAACTAAGCGCTGAGGAAGGATGGAATAGAATTGAGGAATACGCAAATGATCAAGACGATACCTGGGGTGAAACCGATTCGATCCTGAGCGTTTCCAAGATCATGAAAGAGCCTCCTTTTGCTAGCCGGTTGAGTAGATTGAATGATCAAGTATCTTATCTAGACAAGTCACAACCAACTAAGCGGTTATCAAACCCATACTTGATCTATGACCAATGTGGTGGCCCGCATGAAGTGGAGGAATGCGGGGATGATACTACCACCGAACAAGTATGCTTGTCAAGCCACGACATCTTCGATGATCCTTCACTCTTAACTTTCTACCAAAACAATGGTTTTACCCCTTGGGGAAATCTTGTGAGAGAAGAGGGAGGAGGAGAATATCCTGACTACAAGGTTAGGAGCACTTTTGAGGATGATCTTGGGCATTTCACGCTTGAAAAGAATCTGCAACTAAAAGGTCTCGACAACCTCATCAATAGCCAACAAAACGACCTGAGGGCCAAATTCGCAGAACTCAACGCCACTCTCGACGGCCTTGGCGAACCTCAAACAAATCAAAGAGATCCCTTACTCACCATCACCACTCGTGCTGGAACAACTACTAAGGATCCACCTTACCCAGCTCAACAATCCAACGTCATAGAACCCAACACCCCTCAAGAGGAGGAAGATAATGTGAATGATGGAAATCCCGAACAAACCCCTCCGGTAACTCCCTCTCCACCTACTCCAACCAAACAGCCCATTAAAGTCCCATACCCGTCCCGCCTCAAGAATCAAAAGGCCGAAAATGATAATAAAAGATTCTTGTCATATTTGAAGAATTCGGTCGTCACCATACCCCTTCTTGATGCATGTTACCATATGCCCAAATATAGTACATACTTCAAGAAGCTGCTAACCAACAGAAAAGGGCTCGAGGGTCTTGTAACCTTAGGAGAAGAATGTTCTGTGGTGACTCAACGAGGGCTGCCAAAGAAGGTGGACGATCCAGGTAGTTGCACCTTGCCCTGCTCAATAGGATCTCTTTCAGTCAAGAATGCTTTAGCCGACTTAGGAGCAAGTATCAATCTTATGCCACATTCCATGTTCCTCAAATTAGGGTATTCTGGGTTGAAACCAACCCGTATGAACATCCAACTAGCAGATAGATCAGTCAAATACCCCTTAGGAATATGTGAGAATGTGCTGGTTAAGGTAGGGAAGTTCAAATTTCCAGTTGACTTCGTCATCTTAGAGATGGAAGAAGATGACCTAGTGCCCATCATTCTGGGGAGGCCATTCCTTGCAACTGCTCGTGCTGTTATTGATGTTCATGACGGCAAACTAACCGTACAAGTGGGGGCCGATAGCTTAACCTTCGACATCAAGGACACAATGAATCTTTCTCTCGAAGCAGATAATCGGCTGTATTTCATCGGAGAAATCAATGAACTATCCGACGAGATTGACAATTGTATAGATGAACAGGTGGAAGCTGGTTGGTTGCGAGATGAAGCTTTCTTACCTATCTTAGAGGAGGAGAAGACTATGGATGTGAACGCAGTCTCCTTCTATCCCAGACAAGAAATCGAACAGCTTGAGCTTTGTAAACCCGAGAACAAACTTAAACCTTCCATCATCGAGCCACCTACGTTAGAACTCAAGGAACTCCCAAACAACCTTGAATATGCTTTCCTCCAAGGAGAAGATCAACTTCCGATAATCATAAACTCTTTTTTGAAAAGTGAACAAAAGGATAAACTCTTAGGAGTTTTAAAAAAATATAAAGGAGTTATAGCATGGAGTGTAGCCGACATCAAGGGGATTGACTCTACCTTTTGCACGCATAAAATCCTCATGGAGGAGGATTATAAACCCACCGTGCAACCTCAAAGGCGAGTAAACCCCAACATAAAGGAAGTCATAAAAAAAGAAGTCATTAAGCTCCTAGATGCAGGGCTAATTTACCCAATTTCGGACAGTCCATGGGTAAGTCCTGTACAGGTTGTACCAAAAAAGGGAGGAATGACGGTGGTGAAGAACGATAAGGATGAGTTAGTGCCTCAACGAACAGTAACTGGATGGCGTGTGTGCATCGATTATAGGAAGTTGAATGATGCAACCCGAAAGGATCATTTCCCTCTCCCATTTATCGACCAAATGTTGGAAAGGTTAGCAGGGCATGAGTACTACTGCTTCCTAGATGGGTTCTCAGGGTATTTCCAAATCCCTATCGCTCCTGAGGACCAAGAAAAGACTACGTTTACATGCCCTTATGGCACCTTCGCCTACAAGCGAATGCCCTTTGGACTATGTAACGCCCCCGCCACTTTCCAGCGCTGCATGACGACAATCTTCCATGAGTTAATGGAAGACAGCATGGAGGTCTTCATGGATGATTTTTCGGTCTTTGGAAACTCTTTTGATCGCTGTCTTGCTAACCTTGAGAAAATGCTCAAACGTTGTGAGGAGACTAACTTGGTACTAAACTGGGAGAAGTGCCACTTTATGGTAAAAGAAGGGATTGTGCTAGGGCACAAAATTTCAGGAAGTGGAATTGAAGTAGACCGGGCAAAAATTGAAGCTATATCCAAACTTCCCTATCCAACAACTGTCAAGGCAATCCGTAGCTTCTTGGGTCATGCTGGTTTCTATAGGAGATTCATTAAAGATTTCTCAAAGATAGCTAGACCAATGACTCAGTTGCTCGTTAAGGATGCCCCGTTCGACTTCTCTCAAGATTGCAAGGATGCATTCGATCGATTGAAGCAAGACCTCACCCAAGCTCCAATTATGGTCACCCCTAACTGGGAGTTACCCTTTGAAATCATGTGCGATGCTAGCGATTATGCTGTTGGAGCAGTATTAGGCTAAAGGCTTAACAAACACTTTCAGCCAATATACTACGCTAGCAAAACCATGAATCCTGCCCAGGAAAACTACACTACCACTGAAAAGGAATTACTAGCCATGGTATTTGCTTTTGATAAGTTTCGCCAGTATCTTGTCCTTTCTAAAACGGTTGTTTTTACGGACCATTCAGCTCTTCGATATCTTTTCACTAAACAGGATGCTAAACCACGGTTAATTCGTTGGATCTTACTATTGCAAGAGTTCGATATTGAGATTCGTGATAAGAAAGGAGCAGAGAATCTTGCGGCTGATCATCTCTCTCGTCTCGAAAACCCCAGCCTCGCTAAATCTGACAAGAGTGAGATTCGGGAGTCATTTCCTGAAGAGCAGCTCATGTCAATAAATGATTCTGAACCATGGTATGCGGATTATGCTAACTACCTGGCAAGTAGAGTCATTCCTGAGCATATGAGCAGGCATGAAAAAAAGAGGTTTTTCAATCAATTAAAGTACTACTTTTGGGATGAACCTTTCTTATTCCGAAGATGTCCGGATCAGGTAATCAGGCGTTGTGTTTCGGAAAAGGAGGCTATCAGAATTATGAAAGAGTGTCATGCAGGTCCATCGGGAGGACATCACGGAATGAACACTACTGCACGAAAGGTCTTCGACGCGGGATTCTATTGGCCTACAATATTTCATGATGTGAAGGGAATGATACAGACTTGTGACGCGTGTCAAAGAGCTGGGAATATCTCTAGGAGGGATGAAGCGCCACAGAATTATATACAAGTTTGCGAGGTTTTCGATGTTTGGGGAATTGATTTCATGGGACCCTTCCCATCTTCAGGAGGGAATGAATACATCTTAGTGGCCATTGATTATGTTTCAAAATGGGTGGAAGCACAAGCCCTTAGGACTAACGACGCTAGGGTAGTCATTCATTTCTTAAAATAATTGTTCGCTAGGTTCGGAATTCCGAAGGCTCTTATTAGTGACAGGGGAACCCATTTTTGCAATTCGCAAATGGAGAAAGTTATGAAAAGATATGGAGTCTCTCACCGATTCTCCACCGCTTACCATCCTCAAACCAACGGTCAAGTCAAAAACACTAATAGAGCCATAAAGAGAATATTAGAGAAAATGGTCAATCAAAACAGAAAAGATTGGTCTTTTAAGCTCGATGAAGCTTTGTGGGCATTTCGAACCGCTTATAAGATACCAATCGGGACAACCCCGTTCCGTATGGTATATGGCAAGGCATGCCACCTTCCAGTAGAACTGGAACACAAGGCATATTGGGCACTTAAGGCTTGTAATTTGGATTATACGGTTGCGGGAACAAATAGATTCTTACAGCTCCAAGAGCTCGATGAATTGAGATTAGAGGCTTATGAATCTTCCATTACATACAAAGAAAGGGCAAAAAGATGGCATGACCAACGGATTAAGAGACCCAAGGAGTTTTCGGAAGGAGACAAGGTATTATTATATAATTCTCGCTTAAGGCTATTTCCGGGAAAACTTAAATCTAGATGGTATGGACCTTTTACCGTAAGGAGCTCCTCTAAAACCGGAGCCGTTGTGTTGATTGACGACGAGGATAGAGAATTTACTGTGAATATACAACGAGTCAAGCATTATCAAGAGAATGGTAATGAAATGATCAATGAGGAAGACATAACTTTTGATGAAGAAGTCACGTAATGTACGTGACTTTGAGTCTAGCTACAAGACTCGTTAATAAAGAAAAGCGCTTCTTGGGAGGCAACCCAAGCTTTATTTGCTTTGTGTGTTTATTTATTTGTTTGTTTGATTTTATTTGCTTCCGTATGTATTTTTAATTTTTATTATTATTGATTCATGTTCAAAACTAAATTGTGAAAATGCTTTATCTTGTTTTTAACTTCGTCTTAACTACATATAAAGGTATTTTGCAAAAGATAAGTGTAAGGGAAATCCAAATCGGTTTATTAGAACAAATGAACATGAATCGTAACAATAATAAATTAACATACATATTAGTAATTGTTTGAGTCAAATGCTTGTATCGAGTCATAATGATGTTTTGCAGGAATTCCAGGAAGTAAGGTAGAGGTTTTTCCAGAAATTTTCCGAAAACTTAACATGAGAATTCTGTCAGATCATTTCTGACGGCGTCAGGCATTACAACCTGACGGCGTCAGGTTTTAATTTTCTGAAATTTTTGAAAGTTTTGTTTTTCTACCGGAATCATAAAAAGTTTTTATTAAATCTCTAACTTATAAACTCCAGGAATCTGCAAAATAATCATTCCACAAGCATTATATCCTTATATAGATTTATCCCGCCGATGTTATGCAGGTTTTCGTGTTTGTTTTCTCAGGTTTAACAGGTTATTTTGGACAAGGAGATCTAACCATGTTACCTCTTTATCCACCGAACGAATCAGGGGAGTATTTGATTTCATTCTTTTACCTTATTTACTTTTACATCTTGTTATTTGAACATTGGGGACAATGTTCATCTTAAGTGTAAGGGGGGGTAAAGTACGATACTTTAGAGAATACTATTACGCTTGATTTTTGTTTGTTTAATGGTAGATGTGTAATAAAACTGAGAGAAATACCTGTTAAGGCAATTTTAGTGCCAAATTTAAAATTTTTTACAACATATAGGAGTGAAACTTTGATCTTAATGAGCGTCTCATGGATAGGAGTTATATGACTAGCACAAAAACCGTACCACTAAAAAATTTTCTACCCCCAAATATGTGAGGTTCGCCCCTAGAATTGGTAGGAAAAGCATTTATGCTATGATGTGTGTACCGGTAGCACTTAGATTCTAGAACTTGCGTTAGGACCATTCCGAGGCCACAAGTGAGACTACATTCGTGTAGTTAGATTTACTACATTATAAGAGGCATTAGGATTAACCCATTGTTTTACACCTGTGTTTTGTTATAATTACATTGGCTACATTGGTCAAGTAATTCTCCCACACCCTTTGCGTTGTACTCATTTTTAGTACACGATACCCCTAGTACACCCCTCAGAGCCTATCTTTTCGTTTCTAACTTTAAGCATTTTACTTAAAGGAAGAATTTGTTACACCCCACTTAAATGTACACCCAAATCGCCTTAGCCTACCTTGTATGCACTCATTTTTAGTGCATTATTGTGACAACATATGTTTAAACCCCAAGTTAATTATCTAATTGATTACATGGTTGCTAAGTCGAGTCATATCCTTGTACATATTGTTTTGGGACGATTGGGACTCATGGGTAAAGTACTAGTGTAATGGAGTAATGGGGAAGAACAACATTATTACCCCCATACGTGCTAAATATTTTAAAAGTACTCCAAGTGTTTCGATTATCTTAATTCGAGTCATTAGAATAGTTATTTGTAAAGTTATGTAAAAGTTCAAGTGTAAGGGGAATGCAACGCCCTTACGATATATTATTTTGGATGGTAGGGCAAGAGTGTATGAAAAAAAAAATCAAAAAAAAAAAAAAAATCAAGAAAAATATAAAAAAATGAGAAAAAGAAAAATAGAAAAAAACATACGGACTACCATCCCGTTTCATTTTATGTTTATTTTATGTTTTTGTTATTTTGTTTTTAGCTTAAGTCGAGTCTAGTCTTGGCTTAGCAACGCCATATTGTACATGTAATTAATCAAGATCTTTAACTCGCCACCAGTAAAATATCCCTTATCCAACAAAACCGTGTTTATCATATCCCTACACCTAACGTTATAACCCGTTTAAAAGCCCTCTTTGATAGTTTATCTTAGGTGCTTACGCCTAGTGGAGGAGGTTTTTGATCCTTTCCCAAGCCTATGGTAATCTATTTGCTATGACAGGTAGTGAGAGATATTATCCATTTTCATTTATGAGATATACTTTTATGACACCTGAGAGATGTGAGTATCTAAACACTACTTGTGAGGTGCTAGTCTGTAACCTCCGTGCTTATTATGATTAAAGTGGAACGACTATTTGTTGTAATTACTTTTATATTAGCGTTAAATGACCCCTAACTTGTATTTTGATTAGAATAAAAGCGCATTTGCTTGAGGACAAGCAAATCTCAAGTGTAAGGGTATTTGATGAAGCGAAAGGTGTACAACTTTTAGGGGGTCATTTAAGCCCTAAATCGTATTTATTTGATCAAATATTGCCCTAAATCGTTCCTTTTGTCATTTTAGGTACTTTGGAGAAGAAATCTGGAAAAGGAAGCATTTTGGACGTTTTTGGAGCATAAAAGTGAAGAAAACGACAAAGTCTCCAAAGCTGCTGGAAAAGTACATGTGACGGCGTCAAGGATTGCTCCTGACGGCGTCACGGCTTGGCAAAAGAGGTGGATATGACAAAATACACGTGACACGCCAGAGAGTTTTGCAATGGAAATCTGACGGCGTCACCCTTTAAGGTGATCAAGGTCGTCACGGTTTAAGTTAATGAGAGACGGCGTCAAGCATAATTTTGACGGCGTCAACCCTTGACGCGCCAGAGAGGATTTTTGAGGATTAAAGAGGGACGGCGTCAGGAAGACCATCCGGGAACCCTAGCCGCGGCGAGGTGACGGCGTCACTTCCTACAACGTGACGCCGTCAGACCCTAAATTCTATATATAGTTTTGCAATTTTTATTCATTGTGTGCAACTTTGTGAGGAGAAACCCTAAGATGAATTTTCTGCCATTTTTAAGGGTTTTATACCCTTGGATCTCCCATGTTTAATTGAAGATAAGTAATCATTTAATCATTCAATATGTCTATGTGTTGTTTGATTATATCTTGTTCTTGTCTTTTGATTAACATGCTAGGCTAGATTTATCTTGTGTTTGCTTAGATCTAATGAAACCTAACTATTGATTATCAGTTATTAGTGTGTTATTAATTGTATTGGATGATTGTTTATCAATGTTAGGCTTAAGAAAACTGGCTAACTTCCTATACGGTAACTTGCTTGAACGCCTTAAGAAACATGAACCAATGCGTACTAAGGTTTTTATGGTTGTATTTAATGCATGAGCGAATTCTAGTGATCCCATGTTAGGAGCTTCTTAGCCGGCTCGACATAGGAGTGAAGTAGGAGCTTATAGAGTTAGGGAAGTACGTACGCCACCCCACGATTGGTATTAAGGAATACACCCATCATCCACGCAATTAATACACACTAATCAACCGGTAAAAAATAGTTAGGGAGTAAGGAAATCTAAGTAAACACATTTCTCCCCATATAAGTTCCACAACCTTTTCATTTTCAGTTATTTTATTTTATTTGCAATTGTAGTTATTTGGGTTAGTTGACTAGCAACTAATTCCACCCACTCTTTCAAACCCGAGATTTTACTTGCTTTCATAAAAATATAAAAACTACAAAAGAATCTTCCCTCACCCTTAGACCTATTAGAGTAGTTTTTCAATCCTAACAACACTATTCCCCTAGAGAACGATCAATCCCCGGTACTTGCCACTTCACTATACTACATCGGTCAGGTACACTGCCTGGTGGGGATTGCAAGCCTCTTGAGATCCCTCGAGAGGTAAAACCTGTTGTAAGTTCACAAAACCACGCATCAGCTATTGATCTTCATTTCCAGAAGTTCAATATTACTCTTGAAGGCATCACCAAAAGCCTTGGAACTATTCAAAAAGCTGTCAAGGATGACCCAGTACTCAACAAGAAGGTCCTTCAGGCTGCTGAGACTTACCAGAAGCACTTAGCTGAATTCAGTGATCTTCTCAGCTTACTGAAGGATTCTAATATTTAGGGTCTTACCTCTTCATTGGACTCAATCAGGACTTCCTTGAGCCTTCAGGAAAAACATCTGGGTACTTGGGCACAATCATCAATATCTTTGGCATAGTCTCTTGGGTCAAGGATGTCAGGCATCGAAGCTTCTCAGGCATCTCTGGGGGATAAGATCTCAACTCTTCAGAAAGACACCTCGGACATCAAATCAATGATGACTGAGATCTATCAGGCCTTCAAGGGTCCTGTTGCTCCAGTGGCTCCAACTCTTGCTCTTACCATGGCTCAAGCAACAGTTGAGGGGGAGAAAGACACTGGAGTCCCTGAAGTTTCCACAAGCCAACCACCTCCTCCTCACACTGAAGGGGAGATTCCTGAAGCTTCTTCCACCCATCAAGATAAAAACAAAGGCATCCTCACTGATCCTGAGCCTCAACCAGCAAAGGATCCTGAATCACCACTCAGGATCCCGTATGACATTGATGGAGTTCTTCACCACTTCTCAGCTGATGAACTCAGTGCTTACCTAGAGGAAGAGGAAGCAAAGAAGAAGTTAAAGGAGGAAGAAAAGGTGAGCAAGCCTGCTATTATTAAGGTTGTTCATGAAGAGGCTGAGAAGATTGGTCTTGAGGCTAAGGATCTTTCAGGAAGAGAGGGTGGTATGACTTTTGTAAAAGCTCAGACTGAGGAGATGATCACTCTCAGGAAGAAAAGGGAGGAAAGGAATAAAAGGGCTGAAGAGATCAGGCAGAACAGGATTAAGAAATATCAGTGGTATATGACTAACAGGTTGAAGCCAGAACCAATCACTGATGTTCATATTCATCGAAACACCAATCCTGCCATTGTCACTGTCTATAGAGGTGCTGATAAAAAGATTCGCTGACTTTGGGATCTCAGAATTGGATGAGTTGGGTCCATTAATAGCAAAGAAATCAAATGTTGTGGTCCCTAGTCTGATGAAGTCCTTGAGTCTGAGGTACGAAAGATTGGCTGCTGCACCTCAGGAACTTGGCACTCCATCTCTTCTTCCTGATTCAGCACAACCAGCTCCCTCTCAGTCTTCTTCAAGAAAAAGAAAGAAGATTGAAGCTGAGCCTGAGATCAAGATTCCTGGTCTTGACTGCAATAGGGCTCTCCCTGAAGGTGTTCCTTTCAGGAACAATGTGGTCATTGAACAACCTGAAAGAGGTTTGTTCTTCATTGATGAGTTCGTAGACCAAGCCTTCCAAAGATGGAGTGATATCGATTTGTCAGGGATCAAAGCTATGCTTGGTTTTCTAATGATGGCCTCACCACTCAAGAGTCCTGAAAATGTGAAGTTTTGTCAAGATCTGAAAAGGAAAATCCATGAGCACCCTGACCAACAAGAGCTGCAGTCAAAGAAACCCAAGCTTGAAGCCCTTGGTATTTAGTTGAACTGATAGATCTACCTGAATACACGCCACTATCCCTTTTTGTACTTAGTTTTGATAGGACTTGTAATGATATCAATAAGATGATGTTTTTATTATTTCAGTGTCCTTATTTACATTCTAGTACATTCAGTATGAGTAGAAGTCTTTAGCTCACTCATATCTGATCAAAACACTTAGGAATAATTTATATCCAAATAGGGGGAGATTGTTGGGTCATGAAAAACCCAAGAATACTTCAAACATGATTTGGACACAAATTAACTAAGTGTTAACTTAAACTGAGAACAATTCAAGTCACTGAGAGAACAACCTCTCAGTGAGTCATCTTCAGGATGCTTAAGGCGAATTCAAGTAGAAGGATTCACTACTCAGGAAGGCGGTACTCCCTGAGTAGGACTTAAGCCAAAGAAGAAGATGATGGTTCAGTGAGTGTTGGACAAGAACTCACTGAACCCCAGTCTCCTCAACAACAAAGTGATTGAAGACTGAGGAACCAATGCCTGAAGAAAAGGCGGGAACAAAAGGGAAAAGATCTGAGAAGATAAAAGTGTCAAACCAAACACTCTTCTCTTGTCAGATCCAACCTTCCCTATTGCGGCTAAAAGTCATGGAGTGTCAGCCAACAACTCCAAAAGTCTTATTAGCTCTTTCCTATTGGTTCTTGGAAATGACAATTACTATTTGTAATTGTCAGACACGCAACCTCAACAACATGTAATATTTTAATCACTTATACTTAGATTACTTGTGTATAAATAGATCAGATGGAGAGAAGTTAAGTGTGCTTTGTATATTGAAAGCTTAGAACTTTTACAAAGTAACTTCTCTCCTACAAAGAGTATATAACTCACTGAGATAGCTCAGTGGGTATATTGTTACCACTCAAGCAAAACTTGAGTTTTGATAGGAGACACCTCATACCCTTGTCTATTCAATCCCAAGTGTTTGTTCCGCAAAACACTTGGGTAATAGATTCTTGGAATTATTTCTAATAAGAATTTAAACGTTGAAAAATATTGTGTTTTTATATTCACGTTTTATAATTGTTAGAATTAATCTTAACATTGTATTAGTCATAAACACAAATAGATTAACTTTCTAGTTAACTCTAAAGTGTTAAAGGGAACAATAGTAATAACTCATAATCCATCATTGGATGGTTATCTGAGTCATTTTTATTCCAAAAATCCTTTTTAAGAAAACTTTTGACTTTTAGCAGTTTGCATATGATTTTATTATGAAAAATCATACTGCTTCCAACCATTTTGAAGGGATTAAGTGTGTAACAGACACTTAATCAAAATTTTGGTTTAATGTAACCTCTGGTTGTGTGAGAACCAATGTTTTCAGTTATAAATAACTGCCTGTGTACAGATAAACTCATTCAAAGAGTTTTCATGACAGGGTTTCCAGCTCGTGGCATTTGTTACCTCTAACACAAGTGTTAGATTCACTTTTGCTCGCTGTTCTTTCTATCAGATGTCCTTAGACTTGCACATTATACTTAAAAGTATAAAATGATAGAAAGTGAGTTGTATCAGTTTCTTTCTGATCAACTAAATTATCAATTCAATGTGAAATATTCATAATCAGGTTTCAAGAAAGAAGTTTTAAGGAGGTTTAAATTCCCAAACTCTTTCTATCATGAACCTATTATGTTAGCAACTATTATCACTCATAGCAGCACCTGATACATTAGAAGACTTAACTGTGTAATCACCAGACTTAACTAGGAGACTTCATTCTGCTGATCACAAATTTCACTTGAAATTTCATTTGTGTTCACATATTCATACCTGAAATAGTTAGTCTAAAACCAAAAGAACAATGTACCAAGTACTTGTCTCATATTAGAATAAACATATGACTAACTGTATGAATTTAACACAATTTTAAAGTAATAACTAGTACCAATTTACAAAGACAACAGCACAAACAAAAATTTATATATACAAAAACACATAGATTGAAAAATTTAAGGATTAAGCATTCCAATACTTGCTACCAAGTACTGAAACCTTCCAACATCAAAAGCTTTTGTTAGCAGATCTGCAAAGTTGTGTTCTGAAGCAATTTTAAGAACTTGAATTAACTTTTTCTCATTGCAGTCTCTTATAAAGTGATGTCTAATTTCAATGTGTTTTGTTTTAGAATGTTGCACTGGATTTTTAATTATGCAAATTGTACTACTATTATCAATATGAATGACAGTATTTAAGAAATTGTACCCATAGTCAAGAAGTTGGTTTTGAAGCCATAAGACTTGACCACAGCAACTTACAGCAGCTACATATTCAGCTTCAGTTGTTGAAGTAGCCACCATTGTTTGATTCTTACACTGCCATGAGATAAGTCTACACCCAAGGAATTGACATCCTCCAGTTGTTGACTTTCTGTCCAAGCTAGCACCAGCATAATCACTATCCGAAAATGCTACCAAGTCAAAAGGTGATTCCCTTGAATACCATAAACCCAACCTAGGTTAACCTTTGAGATATCTAAAAATCCTCTTGACTGCTGTTAAATGAGAAACCTTTGGGGTTACTTTAAATCTTGCACAAGCACAAACAGGGAACATGATATCAGGTCTTGATGATGTAAGGTACATCAAGGATCCTATCATAGATCTGTATGTGTGCACATCTACATTTTCTCCATCTAAATCTTTTGGAAGTGGCTTCTCAGAGTCCATTGGTGTGCTTGCTACTCTTGAATCAGCAAAGTTGAACTTCCTAAGTATTTCAGCAACATATTTATCTTGGCTAATAAATATGCCTTCACATGATTGTTTAACTTGCAGACCCAAAAAGAATGTAAGTTCCCCTATGGAACTCATCTGAAACTTATCATGCATAAGCTTCTCAAACTCTAAACACATCTCCTTCCTAGTAGATCCAAAGATAATGTCATCCACATACATCTGCACTAACAGAAGATCCTTCTTGTGCTGTTTGATGAAAAGTGTCTGATCAATCTTTCCTCTTTGAAATCCATTCTTTATTAAGTAGGAAGCTAGTGTTGCATACCAAGCTCTTGGTGCCTGATGAAGGCCATATACAGCTTTAACTACATTGTACACCTTGTCTGGATGGTCAGGATCAATGAAACCAGGAGGTTGTGAGACATAAACCTCTTCTTGAAGAGTTCCATATAAAAATGCACTCTTAACATCCATTTGATAAACTGTGAAGCCTAAAAATGAAGCATAAGCTAAGAAAAGCCTAATTGCCTCAAGTCTTGCTACTGGAGCAAAAACTTCATCATAGTCTATACCTTTTTGTTATGTGTACCCTTGGGCTACTAATCTAGCCTTATTCCTAATCACGATGCCCCTTTCATCCCTTTTATTCTTGAAAACCCATCTAGTGCCAATTACCCTTTCATCCTTAGGTAAATCAACTAGCACCCAAACCTTTTGAATCTTGAACTGAAGAAGCTCCTCTTCCATAGCTTCTACCCAGCTTGAATCATCTAGGGCTTTAAGAATGTTCTTTGGTTCATCTTGTGAGAGAAAACATACAAACAAGCAAGAGTTTGAAAACTCATGCTGTTTTGAAGAATAAAGGGCATCAAGAAGCCCTTGTTGGTCTGAAGGTATCAGTTGATGTCTTGTCTTCACACCAGATTGTATATCTCCTATCACATTATCCAGGGAGTGGACTTTGTGAATCCTTGTGTGGAGTAGAAGGAACTTGATAATTTGGTGGGAGATTGCTCAAATCCACCTCATTTTCTAAGAATTATGCTTCATGTGTGTCTGATGGGCCAGTAGTAGAATCATTTGGCCTAGCAGCAGAATAATTTAGCCTAGCAGTAGAATGCTCTGTCTCAGCAGTAGAATCATTTTCTTGTTCCTTAGATCCATCTTCTTTGTTTTCATCTTCTTTATCTTTACCAGAAGAAGATTCACTAATTGTTGAAGCTGATTCCACACTTGTACCTGACCATATAGGCATTACCACATGATCTTGATTTGTCTCCTTTTCTAACCTTGCCTCATCTGTTGCTTGTGAACCTGAAAAATCATTAGTTTCTGCAACAACAGGCACATAATTCATTGATTTGGTTAGAGTCTCAAGATCAAATAGCCATTTTGGTCCATGACCTTCTACATTGGATTTATTCTCTAAAAACTTCACATGTAGGTTTTCCTCTACTATCCTAGTTCTTGTGTTGTATACTCTAAATGCTTTGCTATTAAGAGAATATCCAACAAAGAATCCTTCATCTGCCTTACGATCGAATTTTCCTAAATGGTCTAAGGTATTGAGTATTGTCACATGACATCCAAAAGGTCTAAGAAATCCTATTGCAGGAGTTCTACCTCTAAAAAGTTCATATGATGTCTTATTGTGAGGCTGCACAACTAAAACTCTATTTTGAACATAGCAAGCAGTGTTGACTGCTTCAGCCCAAAAAGTTATAGGTAGCTTAGAATCAGCTAACATAGTTCTAGCAGCTTCTATTAGTGTTCTATTCTTTCTTTCAGCAACTCCATTCTGTTGTGGAGTTCTAGCAACACTAATTTCTCTCCTAATACCTTTTTCTTTGCAGAAATCATCCATAACTCTATTTTTGAATTCTGTCCCATTATCACATCTAATGAATTTTACTCTTTTGCTTACTAGGTTTTCTATTTCTGTAATGAAAGTCTTAAGGATGCTAGAAGTCTCATCCTTAGAAGCTAAAAAGAAAACCCATGTAAATCTACTATAGTCATCATTTATAACAAGACAATATCTCTTATGCATTATACTACTTACTGAAACAGGTCCAAATAAGTCCATATGAAGCACAAACAATGATTGATTGATAGAGTTAAAAATCTTGGGCTTACAAGTGGCTTTGTGTTGTTTGCCTTTAAGACAAGCAATGCATGTTTGATCATTTTCAAATCTTTTGTGAGGTAAACCTCTTACCAAACCATTCTTAACAATTTTATTTATGGTTTTGAAATTAATATGACCAAGCCTTATATGCCATTTCATAGACTCATCCAATGTGACCTTTGCTACAAGACAAGTTAAATCCTTTTTAGGAACAATATTCTTCATGTCAATACTGTACATGTTGTCCTTTCTTGGAATTTTAAGAAGCACTTGACTTTCATCAGGCATCTTAAAGTCAAAAGAAAGTACAAGACATTCAGTTTCAGTAAAAAGAACTTTGTTCTTTTTGTCACACATCTGTGAGACACTAAAAAGATTATACTTAAGCTCTTTCACATAGTACACATCTTCAAAATCTAAATTTCCGGTTTTAATTGTACCTTTACCAGAAATTTTGCCACCAATACCCCCTCCAAAGCTAACATATCCTCCATTGAATGATTGAAAATCTGAGAGATAAGACATGTTGCCTGTCATGTGCCTTGAACATCCACTATCTGAGAATCCTTGATCTCCATCATCTGTTGATGAATGTTCCTGCACATAAATAAGAGTATTAGTTTTCTTTGGGAACCCAAGCCATTACTGACTTGGATCTGCCTCTTGCATCAAAGAAATGTAATCTTTTGAGAACAGTTGATGCAATATTGGATTTAAGAATCCAACATGCTGAGGCCTTAACAACATTTGCCCTCTTTTTCCAAGCAGCAGAATTAACTACTTGCCTAGCAGAATTAACTAATGGCTTTGCAGTTGTACCCTTTTGTCTCCAAACTTGTTTGTGGACCACTGCTATTGTTTTAATGGGCCTTTGAACAGACTTTGGTGCATGTTTGTAAGTTGTTTTTGCACCCTTAGCTATTGATTTTGGGTAAACAGACTTAAATGGTCTAGCAGAATTAACTTCTTTTACGCCAGACTTAATTGAGACTGTTTTGGGTTTTCTATTAGTAGTAGAGTGAAAATGAGATTTTGGTGTTTCCCTTTTATAGTTCACTCTATTTTTTTCATACCCAGATACCCAATGGTTGCAGAAAGCTGCAAGATGGTCAAAACTACCACATGTGTAACAAGCTTTGTTATAAAAAGCAAAGTCATCACCTAGTTGGTGAGACTTGAGGTTATTCCAACTCCTTTGGTTACCTCTGGGCTTGTTGGTGGTTCTGTATTGTTCACAATATCTAACTGGTTTCCTAACATGTTTTACATTGGACTTAGGCTTATCAGTATTGTGTTTGACTATCTTAGGAACACTGGTTCCTGCTTTCTTAACCAAGTCAGGTTTAGACATAACTTGTTCTTCTTCATCACTAGATGTACAGTCCTCAACAACTATATAATCTAATTTCTTAACAAAGGACACCTTGTCCTGATAAAGTAAGGTTTTATTTAAACTTTCACTTACTTTTTCTACCTTAAGACTCTCAGTAGCCTTAGAACCATATTCCATTATTGGTTCTTGAAACTCAGCAAAACCTATGTGTGCTAGGTCAATACCTGGAGTTGAAGGAACACCTCTGTATGGTGGAGGGACAGAATTGTATCCTACACCAGACTTAGCTTTATTGATTACTTGAGCTTCCCAAATTTTATTAATTCCCTCTGAGGCAGTAGCTAAAGCATCTACTGTTATATTAACATTTTCACTTTTATTATTGGCTTCAGCTAATGATTTATTTTGCCTAGATAGTATTTCATCTCTGAACTCTATGCCTCTTTTTAGAGCATTCATGTCATCAGTAAACTTAGATTCATTTCCTCTAAAATGCAAGATTTGTTTTTCAAGAACAGCTATACCTCTTTTATGATTAGCTAAATTAGCTAATGCATCATATAACTGTTCTAGTTGATCATCAAATCTTTTTTTAAGATCTTCATAAGCTTTAAGAGCAGTGCATGATTCAGTACATTTAATTATGGAATTTACCTCTGAATCATAAAAGGCCATTAGAGCATTCTCAGTGGCCATCAGTGCAGCATTTTTTGGTGCTTCCTCTTCATCATTCATAAAGCTCCAATCATAGCTGACACCATCAATGGCTAACATAGCCTTTGGCTCTTCTACTGTGACTTCCTTCTTCTTCTCTTGCTTATACCATGTGTTTCTATTATCCTGCTTCCTTGGGTTTCTACACTCTTTAGCAAAGTGTCCTAACCTGTGACAGTTGAAACACTCTACTTTCTTCTTATCAAACCCAGCAGTTTCATTACCATTTATGGTAATTTGCTTACCAGTTCTCTGCCAGAACTTATTAGCCCTCATGCTAAGTAAAGCAACCTGCCACTTAATATCCATCTCCTCTAAGTCATCATCATCCACCTGATCAAGGTCTTCATGAGTTAGAGGAGAACCACTAGATTGACTAGACATAAATACATAGAATGCTGGATCTCCAAGTCCAGCAACATTCTTTTGTGTACTAGTAGTAGGACCACCATAGTTAGCAGTAGAAACACCTTCAACTTCATCTACCTCTTCAGACTTACTAATACTAGGAGATGACAAGAGTGCCACATTCCCAGAACTAGTACCATAGATTCTAGACTTCTTTAGACTTTGTTCAACAATTTTAAAGTTGTTGTACAAATCATTTAGTTTCATGGTTTCAATATCTGGTATGTTCATCCAGACAACCACATGAGTATGGAACTCATCAGATAGACTTCTCAAAAACTTCATGTTGAGATCTTCCTTGGCTATCTCAACCCCCAACACAGCTAACTGACTGACAAGCTTGTGTAATCTTGAAAATAGCTTATCAAGAGATTCATTGCTATTTGAACTGAAGTTTTCAAATTGTTGTTTCAGCAATGTCTTCTGTGTTTTCTTGGTAGTTTCATTACCACCAAACCGTGCACAAATCTCTTCAAAAAGAGTTTTTGCATCAGGATACTTGCTAAAAGATAGCATTTGCTCACCAGGAATGGTCATAAGCAACAAGTTTCTTGCTTTTTGATCATTCCTCTTCTATATCCTTTCATCATTTGAAACTGGTCCAGTATTTCTTTTCCTAACTGTTTTGCCTTCAAGAATGACATCTGAATAACCTAGTGTAAAAGAATCACCATACAGAATGATATCCCAAAGTGCATAATCTTGAACCATAAAATATTGCTCAATTCTCAACCTCCATAACTCAAACTCATTCTGTTTGATCATGGGCAACTTTGCAGCAACATTTGTAGCAGTATCTTGTGCATCCATTTCTACTTCTTATTCTTCTTCTAAATCAACTATATCAACCTCGCTCTGATACCACTTGTTGAAGATTCGATACACTGTTAAGGTGGTTAAACCTTGTTAACTTTGTGTATAAGATATATTGAGTTAATATGATTAAGTATGCGGAATCTACTTTAATCACACTTAGAAGGTTATTTGTGTTATGGAAATGGAACAGTTATGTATGTTATTGAACAATGAACAACGAAAGATTATCACCAAGCGATTCAATATTATTAAGATAATAATACGAGTGATCTTCACTTATCACTAGGGTTACAACCTTGAATCTCATATTTCTAAGACTTGTGATATTGTTGTGTTTGTTCTTGAGGGATATTAATTAAGCACAATACATGTCATATATATCTAAGTCTTTGATCTTCCTTTTATACATATAAGGAAAATCATTACAATCTAAGTTAAGTCTTGTCAAGTCTTGTCGAACTACTTGCTAGTTTATGTGTGTAAGTAACTAAGATACAACATGTATCTTTAATTACAACTTGATCTATGAATATAACATGATGACTGATGACATGGGGTAAGATATTATCTACCGTGTATAATTGACTTTAGTACACAAATATCTTCTCCATACTTATCCATCTAGCAGTAGAATACACGACAGCTGTTACTTTAGTAGCATGATGATAACACTAGCAGCAGTATACTTACGGCAGCAGAATGTTAACACTAGCAGCAGTATCAAATGCACTAGCAGTAGTATGACACTTAGAGAATTTCCCGATACTTAAACTTCATAATATTTAATTCCCAACACTACTTTAATAAAATAGATATTTCTTAACAAAATAGTGTGATTTTAAACAAATTTATTTGGAAGAAACTAAGATCATAATAATAATAAGATTCTAAATATTATAAAAAAGACATAGGTAGTTGAATATTTCAAATATAAATTTAAAACTCGACTTTAATGAAATAAATATTTTTACAAATTTTTTGTTATTTTAGCACTACAAACAAATTATACGGGGAAAAACGTAAAAGTATAATTATAAGGTACTACATATAAAAAAGAATGCAAGTTGAATAAAAAGGATATCTTTAAGGTTTGAACTTGGCTTGTGTAACCGTAAAACTATTGCAATTTGATTTACATAACATATATGTTTATTTTCACCATATGCAATCTTTACTATATATAAAGGAAAAACTTATATTCTTGAAGTGAAAAATTAAGAAAACTATATATGGAAACTATAAACTTTTATTATTATTTTCGTTTATAAACCATAACCCATATTATTTTCATTCAGTTTAAATCGTGTTTAATCCCAAAATTTTTAAACTTTTATTATTTTTCGTTTATAACCCATAGACTTTTTTTTTTTTTTTTTTTTTTTTTTTTTTTAACCCATAGACTTTTTTTTTATCACTACAAATATCTGCCGCTATAAAATATCGTTGCTATGCACGGGTACTCGTCTAGTATTAATAAAGTTATCCATTAGTTGAATATTACATTATTACTTAACATCATTTTTTGTATTTTGATAGTGTATGTTCGAGAAATTGAGGGGCCGTTTGGTTTATTGCTAGGAATCACAATGGGTATCGAATTTGGTATGAGGTAGAATGACATTTGATATGAAAAAGTGTATCATTATGATTGTTTATGTTTGGATGACAAAATATAGTATGAAAAAGTGTATAGATATTTGAATTTTGTAGTAGAAAAGAGAGGGATCCACGGAATGGATTTCATCATTTCATAGATATTAAATTGGTGGGTAATAAATCTATGGCTGTGATATACTCATTTCATTACTTGACCCACAAAACAAACACCTTAAATGACTTTCAAAGTCATAGTCTCATTTCCATACACCCAAACAAAACGGGCCGTGAGTAGTAGGAGCTTGGTGGTGGTTAATGGTTATATACGTATAAGTTATGTATGAAGTAAAATACCAAGCAGGCAAGCACTTTCACTTTAGATTTGTTAATTTGTCAATTTTTATTTCATCTACTAAGTACTTTTCAGTCATCATAATGTTGAAGTTGTGTTAGATCTTGCTTAACTTGGGGTTTTTCGTATGTGGTGGCTATGTTATAAGCAAGTAAAAATAACATAAATTCATGTATTATCGTAAGTTAATAAAGTGAGATGTTAATTGCTCTTTGAAGTTAGGAAACTTAGTATATGAAAAGAAAATTTTGTTTGTAATTTAGGAGTACAATACTTATGACGAAAATTCAGTGATCAATAATATATGAAATAGAACTTTTTAGCTATCACATTTTCAGCATGCATTTTTTGACTGAACTAATCAGTTAAATTTCGATTGGGTCTACAAAAACTATACTTTTTGTAACAGATACAAAAACTATACTTACTATATTTAAATAGTTAAATTATACTTTCAACAATCAAAACACAATAAGCTATAATTAGTAGTGTTATGAATGTGATTGCTAACTTAAGGGTGGGTTTATATTACTCGAAAGAGTATGGTTACAAAATGTATTGTACAAGTTTTGTCCGATTAGCTATTTTCATTAATTTACCTTGTTGTATTTTCAATAACTTAATGTAAAAGTGAGTAACTTTTGAAAAATGTCACTCAAAATATGTGCACATTGATGAGTTGATGCACATTTCATAATATGCATTATCAAATAGCTTTAAGAGATGACAAGATGATTATATATAACTGAAATATAACAGCTTATATCATGTCTATAAAATAAAACTTATACCAACACATATTCACCTTTCTCGAAAACGTTACGGACCATGAGCCGTGCTTGGCACTAGGGGTGGCAATTTCTGACACGACACAAAACCCGACCTGAGACCGACACGAAAATTAGCAGGTTAGGGTTGAGGCAAAATTAGTTTCGGGTCATTTTTGGGTCGACCTGATTGACCCGTTTATTAAACGGGTCAGGTTCAGGTCAAGTATAATTAAACGGGTCGACCTGATTGACCCGTTTAACTTTTTAGAAAATATAAAAAAAGTAAATACACTTCGAATTCCTTGACTGAAAATGTATGGCCTTAATAATCTCACAAATGTATGGCCCCATCTCATATTCTCACTCTCCAAACAAACGCATCTCATCAAATCTCACAGATTCATCTCGATCTTATCATAACCGAACACACAATCTCCTTCATTCACCTTGAAATTGCTACTAACTTACAACAAATAGCAAACGTACCCTCCCTTGTCTTTAGTTCTTCTTGGTTCGAATCGTTGCTCACAAGATTTTCAGCTACAAGATCTTAATACAAGATCTCAGTTAGGTTTTGTTTTAGAGTGTAGTGTTTTTGAACGAACGAAGAGAAGTGGATAACATGATTGTTATCTTACTTATCTTTTAGTTTCGGATAATTAATATGAACTGTAATCTTCAAATATTGATCGATGATGAGTTTTTCTCTTTGGTGTTAGTCTTTCGACGTGTATTTGATCACACAAAGAGAAAAAATGAGATCTAGTATTTTGCTTATAATTATCAGTTCAGAGTTGTAGGATCAATGATGAGTTGTTCAAGCACTTAAGATCTTTCAAGATCTGTGATATTCGAGTGTGTTTTGTAACAGATCTGAGATCTTGTTTAGCAACATTTGAGTTCGAGGCTTATATGATGCTTGTTGTTGTTGTTGACAGTCCTTCTGGGAAGCTTGTTCAGATTGAACACGCCTTAACTGCTGTTGGCTCTGGTCAAACGTCTTTAGGAATTAAACGGGTTATATGGGTCGGTTCAGGTTGACCCGAATCAGGTTAGGGTCGAGATTACTGACCCGTTTATATAATCATGTCGGGTTTGGGTTGAAGGTTTCTGACCCGCGAACCCGAACCCGGACCCGACCCGAATTGCCACCCCTACTTGGCACAGCCTAAACGCATCACTGTATAGTAACACATAACAACCTAAGTATCAAAAAAGTTAAAAGGAGCTATGACCATAAAGCATTTAGGGAAGTTACAAGCGATTTATAAAAAATATTGGTATGACTTTTTGACAATAAAGATTCTAACTCGAACATGTAGTTTAATAATAATAATAATAATAATAATGATAGTAATAATAATAATAGTAATAGTAATAGTAATAATGTCCCTTCGGGGATATCTGATAGTAATATTAATAATAGTAATAATAATAGTAAGAGTAAATTACATGGTTCGTCCTTGTGGTTTAGTAAAAATCCTTAATTGAGTCATTATCTTTTCAAGTGCCTTTTTTTTATCCTCATATTGAAAATAGTGCACACCGTCCATCCTTATACCCAAATCCAGTTATCTTTCCACGTTATCTCACCCCACCCCAAGGGTATTTCTGTCTTTCTAGGCTATTCACTTATTTTAAAGAAATATAAGTACCCGTCTTTTACACAACACATCCTAAATAAAATAATTCACTTTCCCCCCCCCCAATTTTCTCTCACCCACCCACCCACACAAAACCATTCATCTTCTACAGTAGATTAACCTAATCTGATCAAGTTAATGCAATGGTTGCCTCGATAGCACAATGGTCAAAGCGTGAGACACAAGATGATGTTGATGTTTATGAAGCTGATGGTATGATACGGTTACCCTATTGAATATTTGAATAATTTTTTTTTCAATGTCATTTAAGTATGTACGAGTTAATATTTAGTTTAACAAGGAAAACCCTAATTTTGAGCATCTAAGCAAAACCCTAAATTTTTCCTTTTTGTTGTTATTGTTTTTGCAGCAAATAAAGAAGGAAATACAGATGCTCTGTTTTCATTGAAAATACATTATGCTGGGATGTTTACTGAGTCACCTGGTAGGACTTATGCTAATGTAGACTTTGCTTTTTTTGACTGCATTGATATTGATGAGTTCTCAGTGCATGAGCTTAATGCTATGGTTAAGGAAATAGGATTTAGTGGTAAAAACATAATGTACTACAGTTTTATTAGGCCTGATATGAACTTAGACCAAGGATTATATGCCTTAGGAAATGATGATGATGTTAGAAAAATGGCTGAGTACATTAGGCTTGGGTATAAGATGATTGAGGTCTTCATATAACATGAGAAGACTACTGTATACACTTATATAGATGTTGCCTATAACATACCATCTAAAAGGTGTTTGATTTTGGAACTTCCTGAGACTGTGACACCTAAAAATGCAGCACCTAGGAAGATGAAACCTAGAAGATTAGTTTCAGGTTCTTGTTCTAAGAAATTAATGTTAGGATGGAAAGACAATTATGCAAATGTGATTGGTGAAGGTAGCTCTAAGAATGTAATTGGTGAATGTAGTCAGCCTAAGACTACAACCCAAAGTGAGTTTGCTGAGGAGTTCTACTCAGTTTTTGATCCTTTCATGGGAGCAGATGAGTTTGATCTTTTCTATGGTTTAGATAGTGAACCAGTGGCTGCTACAACCCAAAGTGAATGTGTTGGTAAGGGTAAAGGGGTAGCATTACATGATAACCAAGTGAATGAGGAAATGCTTGAAACTGAGGGTGAAAACAGGGATGAGGAGAGTAGTGATACGGAAGTGTTAGTGGATGAGGATAATGAATTAGTTGATGTAGCAGTTAACATGGATGATTTTGACACAACAAATGCTAAAACAATGGGAAATGAGGATACACCTGTTGAGGAAGTTAATGCAGAAGAAGACATTAATATTGATATTGGCATTGATGGTATAGATAATGAAGAGTTTGAGAGTGCTTCTGATGATGATGCAATAGACAGGATTAGGAAAAGAAAACTTAAAAAGCTTAAGAAACAGAGTCAGGTTAAAGATGGCGGACTGCATAAGGTTTTGTAGAAACTAGAAAGGGGGGGGGGGGGGTTGAATAGTTTCACCGTTTAGAATTACGTTTTACAAGATTTTTAGTTCTTTTAAGTTCTTTTTGAAAAACCGTTAGATTCAATAGTTATGTAAGATCTATAAACACAATAGTAATATGTAAAGTAAGTAAAGTAAAGACAAGAGATAAAGGAAAAACACAACCACACGGAGACGCCGAGATTTATAGTGGTTCGGCACGAAGCTCACTCTTCGCCCTACTCCACTCCCCGAGTACCACACTAGAGAGTTCACAATTACTATGTCAACACACTCGCTTCTGGCGGAGCAAGCCGTACACAAAGCTTACACCAAGTTTAACGACACTAAGCGGAATGCCGGGTCCTAATCCTAGCTAGAACCAATCTACACAAAGCCCACGTGGCTACACGAACAAGCACTCTTATTGTAACACCCCGAAATCGAATCAACGGAAACATACGGGTCGGGGGGTGTTATTGAATAGTTATAACAATCACAAGGTACAAAGAACGGTTTTACTTAAACCATTTTAGAAGAAGTTTCATAATTTAAAACATTCAATTTACAATATTTAAGATAGTGCGGAAAATAGAGTTTCATAAAAGAGTTTAGAGTGGTCCTAAATAGTTTTCTGAGTCTTCTATGACCATGCCATGCCCTCCACCAAGCTCCTCCAAAGGTAAGATATGCAGCGGAAAATGAATTAACACCTGAGATAAAACATGCTAAAAGTCAACACAAAGGTTGAGTGAATTCATAGGTTTAAATAAAATAGTTGATCACAATATTTCAAGTTTTCAAGAAAGTGGGCTACGTTATACGCCTGAAAGTTCAGATATTACCACTACACTAAGCTCATGACATACAAAGTGTTAACCGGCACCAGTAACCCTGGCGTAAGTCGACAGTAACCGCGGAATTTCATAATCATAATAGTTTCCCCCAAAGTAGGTATCTTGCCAAATACCTAGGTAACTCAATTATAGTACATCACATGTTGACCGACCTTAGTCAACATGGCGGGATGTTCAAATCCTATAGGCCTATAAACTATAATCGCGCTCACCCGCAGGTGATTAATGGTTCATGATCGAAGGACTTGCTTTTGCCAAGGGCGGTAAGTTGATATAAATAATGCCTAAACACGTTATTAATATTTTTCGATATCTCTACGTTTTGATAATCACAAAATGTAAAATCATTAAACGGAAAATTATGACGTAAACAAGCATTTAGTTGTTAATATCTATTTTAACAACTCAAATCACTTAAGGTATGAATAAACAAATGCTTAATGCATTATATGATCAAAGGAACATTTTCTTAATCACTAGATTTTTTATAAAATGTCACAAACATTTTATATCTTTTAGAAAAACATTTTTGGTATTAAATAAAAAGGTTTAATCCATTATAAATTTATGAATTCATATTTTCAACCAAAAATGGAAAAAATGTTCCAGAAAAACCTTCCCTACAAAAAGACAAATCTGAGCAACGTTCAGGAAGGGCGGCCCCCTTAATTATACTAGGCGGTCCCCTTAATTTTAAGGGGGCCGGCCACCTATTTAAGGGGACCGCCCCGCTCCTGTAGGCTCTCAGATTTTCCTATAAATACTGGTTCATCTCTGGACTTTTTTCTCACCTTTTTCACCCCAAACCTTCTGTTCTAAATCTCTTCTAATCCTTTCTAAAAACCCTTTGATCATATATTCTTAAGCACTGGTTTCTAAGTGATCCAAGCTTCCACCATCCAAGTGCAAAAGAAGAATAATCCTTCAACATCTAAAGAAGAAGTATTGCAACTTAGTATCATCTTGCTACCTAAGTTGCTTGTATAATCATCCATTCATTTGTGTATAAGTTGTGTATATTTGTTAGATAAGTGTGGGCATATTTGGTTAGGCTAGATTAGTGTGTAAGTAGTGAAGTTGTGAAGAGGTCAAGGTGTGTAAGTAGTTAAATTGTGAAGATGTCAAGGTGTGTAAGTAGTAAAGGTGTGAAGAAGTAGAAGAGTAGATTAGTGGTGCTAGGTTGTGAAGAAGTAGTGAAGAAGGTGTGCGAGAAGTTGTGAAGAAGTCGTGAAGAAGTTGTGAAGAAGTCGTGTTGAAGTTGTGAGATTGGTTCTAGCTACGATTAGAACTCGACATCTAGCTTTGTGTCGTTAGGCCGGTGTAAGCTAAAGTTGTGTAAGGTTTTCTCCGCCATAAGGGAGCTTGTTGACATAGTGAAGAAAACTCTCGAGTTAGGTGCTTGGGGAGTGGAGTAGGGCAAGGAAGGTGTTCTTGTAGCCGAACAACTATAAATCTCTTGTCTCACAGTTCGATCTTTCCATCTCTATCTTTCATTTCATTTCATTACCTTACTTGCATTGCTTATTTATATTTATATTTGTTCATATTGTTCAAGATTTGAGTTCACATAAATTCGAATCTAAGTTTTAAAAGTAAACAAAGTTTTCATAATAAAAATTTAAAAGATGTAAAACTATTCAACCCCCCTTCTAGTTTTCCACAATTGGTATCAAGAGCCATATCAAACAAGATTTTTAAAATAAATTGTATTTTAAAACTTGAAACGATCTATGGAATCCGAAAAATATTTAGAAGGGCAATCTATGCAAAGACCACCACTATTCGAGAGTGATGGTTTTCTTTATTGGAAAAATAGATTCGAAACTTATGTGAAATCAAAAGATCTTGATCTTTGGCATGTTATTACCTATGGTGATTTTCCCCCTTAATCCTTTAACTAAAATAGATGAAATTGTACCTTTTGAAAAACAAAATGATGATTTGAAAAGGAAACTAGCAAAAAATAATGAGGCTAAAATGGTAATTTATAATGCATTAACACGCAAAGAATATGAACGAATTTTTATGTGTCAAACCGCAAAAGAAATTTGGGATTCTTTATTAATGACTCACCAAGGTAATAGTCAAGTCAAAGACAACAAAATTGATCTTCTTGTTCAACAATATGAACAATTTACAATTCCTGAAGAGGAATCTTTTGATAATGCATTTGCTAAATTTAATACTATCATCACAAGTTTAAAAGCACTTGATGAGACTTTTTCTAGCAAAAATTGTGTAAGAAAATTTCTTAGGGCATTACATCCAAAATGGCGCGCGAAGGTCACGGCTATTGAAGAATCGAAGAACTTGATGACGTTATCGCTTGATGAACTTATCGGCAACTTGAAGGTTCATGAAGAAATTATAAAGAGAGACTCGGAAACGGTCAAGAGCAAGAAAGATCAAATAAAATCACTTGCGCTAAAAGTCAAAAAGGAAATTAGTGATGATGACGATTCAAGTGACGATAGTGAAGACGAAGAATATGCAATGGCCGTAAGAGAGTTCAAGAAATTCTTTAAGAGACGAGGAAGATTCACAAGACAACCACGAGATGAAAGAAGATCGCTTCAAAGAAGTAGGAATGATAACTACGGAAAAAGAAAGTGCTTTAGATGTGGAAGTCCAAACCATCTCATTGGCGAATGTCCGAAGCCACCGGGTTATGATTACCAAAGCGCTTTTGTTAGTGGAGCATGGAGTGATAGCGACAAAGACGAGGCGGACAAAGCAAACGACGAAAAATGTCTTGTAGCTCAAGCTACCGATGAAATATGCCTAGGAATAAATTTGGAGCCTGACGAATGGATTAAGGATAGTGGATGCTCGAAGCACATGACGGGGAATCGTAAGCTATTCTCCTCTTACAAGCCTTACAATGGAGGTAACGTTATTTTCGGTAGTGACTTTCGTGGTAAAATCATTGGCAAAGGTATGATTTCTCAAGACTCTCTAACTATTGAAAATGTTGAGCATGTAGATAATTTAACATACAACTTGCTTAGTATAGGACAAATATGTGATAATAAGTGTAGAGTCATCTTTACCGATAGAGATAGCGAAATAGTTAAGGACGGAAAGGTCATAGGTAGAGGAATTAGGAAAGGTGGCGTATATGTCATGAATCTAGGAAATAAACCAGAAGATAAAATATGTCTGGCAACCTTAGATGATAACTCTACATTGTGGCATAGGAGATTAGGTAACGCTAATATGCAACAAATACAATCCCTAGCCTCTAAGGAATTAGTTAGAAATTTGCCAAACCTAAGATATGATCAACATTTTTGTGATGCCTGTAAAATAGGAAAACAAGCACATGCTAGTCATAAAGCTAAGAACATAGTCTCCACTACTAGATGCCTAGAATTATTACACATGGACCTTTTTGGTCCATCCGCTGTGCAGAGTTACAGAGGTAACCGTTATACCTTGGTAATTGTAGACGACTATTCCCGATACACGTGGACTAGATTTTTAAGTGATAAAACCGAAGTCTTTAATAAGTTTGAAATATTTAGTAAAATGATTCAAAACAAACTAGGATGTTCTATAGTATCTATTAGGACGGACCATGGTCGGGAATTTGATAATGAAGTGCAGTTCAGAAAATATTGTGACTTAAATGAAATATCTCACAATTTCTCCGCTCCTCGCACTCCACAATCAAATGGGGTAGTAGAAAGAAAGAATCGTTCCTTACAAGAAATGAGTAGAACAATGCTAAATGAACAATCTATCCCACAAAAATTTTGGTGTCACGCCGTAGATACATCAACATATATAATAAATAGAGTCTCAATTAGGCGAATATTAGGAAAAACCCCATATGAGTTGTTAAGAGGTAGAAAACCTAATCTAAATTACTTTAGGGTATTCGGGAGCAAATGTTTTGTTCTCAATACAAAAGATTACCTTACTAAGTTTGATCCTAAGTCGTACGTAGGAATCTTTCTAGGGTATTCGCAAAACAGTAAAGCTTATATAATACTTAATAAACACACTATGAAAGTAGAAGAGTCCTTGAATGTAACATTTGATGAAACTCCACCACCACCTAAAACATTGCATCTAGAAGATGATGACCTAGTTGAAGAAGAAGCCATTGAGGTTAGTAAAACTAAACCCTTAGGTGATGATAATAAAAATATAACACTAGGAGAAAACGAAATAGTAAATATTAAGGAATCTAAATCACACCCAATAGATAATATAATAGGAAACCTAAATCAAAGAACACTTAGATCACAAGCTCAAGATAAAAATAACTTCTTTTGTTTTCTCTCAACAATAGAACCAAAGAACATAAATGAGGCTTTAAAAGATGAAAGTTGGGTAATGGCTATGCAAGAAGAACTAAATCAATTTAAGACAAATGACGTTTGGGAACTAGTCCCTAATCCCATGAATATGACCATCATAGGAACTAAATGGGTATATAGAAATAAGTTAGATGAAAACGGAATTGTTACTAGGAACAAAGCTAGGTTAGTTGCCCAAGGTTATAATCAACAATAAGGAATTGACTATGACGAAACTTATGCCCCCGTAGCTAGATTAGAATCTATAAGAATACTCCTTGCCTATGCATGCACCCTAGACTTTAAGTTATTTCAAATTGATGTGAAAAGTGCATTCCTTAACGGTTTTATCAATGAGGAGGTAAACATGGCACAACCTCCAGGATTCATTAACTTCGCAAAACCTGATTATGTTTATAGACTCAAGAAAGCTTTATATGGACTCAAATAAGCTCCCAAGGCTTGGTATGATCGATTAAAAGCTTTTCTTATTAAACATGATTATTCCATGGGAATGGTAGATAACACACTTTTCACGAAAAAGAAAAGCCCAAATCTCATCATTGTCCAAATTTATGTTGACGACATTATATTTGGATCGACTTGTTAGGATATGTGTGATGAATTCGCCAAAATCATGCATGATGAGTTTGAGATGAATATGATGGGTGAACTAAATTTCTTTCTAGGATTACAAATAAAACAATTAGAAGATGGAATATTCTTTAATCAATCTAAGTACATTAAGGAAATGCTTAAGAAATTTGGACTAAAAGACTCTAAGCCTATGAAAACACCGATGTCTACAGAAGTAAAACTCACAAGAGATGAAGAAGGTGAGTCCGTAGAAAACACTAAGTATAGAGGGATGATAGGTAGTTTACTATACTTAACGGCTAGTAGACCGGATATCATGTTTAGTGTCTGCCTTTGTGCTCGCTTTCAAGAGGATCCCAAAACCTCTCACCTAGAAGCGGTTAAGAGTATCTTCCGATACATTAAAGGCACTATACACTTAGGATTATGGTATCCTAAGGGATCCGGCATAGAAACCATCGTCTATGCAGATTCGGATCATGCGGGAGACTACGTGGATAGAAAAAGCACTAGCGGTATTTGCACGTTTATGGGATGTTGTCTAACATCTTGGTTTTTGAAGAAGCAAACCGCTCTTGCTATTTCTACTACAGAAGCCGAATACGTAAGCGCTGGAAAGGCATGTCAACAAGCATTATGGATGAAACAAGCTCTCGTAGATTATGGCATTAGGTTAGATAATGTCCCAATTATGTGTGATAACAAAGGTGCTATAGATTTAAGTAAAAATCCCGTTCAACACTCTAGGACTAAACATATAGAAATACGCCACCACTTCCTTCGCGACAACGTTCAAAAAGGAAACATATCTATAGAAAAGGTTGCATCGGAAGATAACATAGCGGACATATTCACTAAACCCCTCAAGCACGAACTCTTTAACCACTTACGTTTAGGCCTAGGAATGATGGAACAAATTGACTGAATTTTCTGCACTTTTGGTAAAATTTTAATCGTCAGATGGGCGGCCCCCTTAATTCATAAAGGCGGCCCCCTTAATTTTAAGGGGACCGCCCACCTATTTAAGGGGACCGGCCATCTGTCGAAATTTTTTTTCCTTTCTCCCTTCCTCTCATCTGTGTCTAGGAATCTATTTTGCAGAAAATTAAAGATTGGGAAACACTTCTATTTTTGCATAAACATATTTATATTCAAAACCTAATTCATTTTATTTAAATCATTCTCACATCTAGGAAAATACATGAAAATCATTTCTCTTGCATTGTTGAATAATGCTAAAAAATTTTTCTCTCATGCATAAAATCTCACATGAATTGTCAAAATATATAACCTAATATATATCTTTGATATTCATATATTGAGCAAAGTCAAATCAAGGAGACTTTGGATTGTTTCTTAGGAAATTTTTGCATTTAGGAGTCGAAACAATCACAACTCCACATTTTTTGCATATAGGCACACACTAGAACAAAATTACATGTAACATCTCCACTTTTGTTCCATCATCTTCTTGTTAAGTTTCTAGTGCCTTTAGTCTATTACCCCCTTGCCTTATGTGATTAATTGTTTCAATATTCTTGATTGCTAGATATAATTGCTTGCTTTTTTGCTTAATTAATATGTCTTGCATGCATAGTTAATAATATGTTACATACTTTCTTGCCTCAAAGAGTGGGACTTGCCTAAAACCAAAAGCTCAAAACATAGCCCTCCTTACCTATTTCGGCAGAAAAACTCATTTCTAGAACTCAGAATGACACCAGATGGGCGGCCCCCTTAATTCATAAGGTGGCCCCCTTAATTATTAAGGGGACCAAAAGCTCAAAACATAGCTCTCCTTACCTATTTCGGCAGAAAAACTCATTTCTAGAACTCAGAATGACACCAGATGGGCGGCCCCCTTAATTCATAAGGTGGCCCCCTTAATTATTAAGGGGACCTGAAAATAATTAAGGGGACTGGCCATCTGCAGGACGAATTCACAGAATCTTTTTCTGCTTTTTAGCCAATTTCATCCTACACTTCCCTAAATTCACAAACATATTCTGCCATGATCACCCCAACAAGTTTATCCATCCTTAATCACGTCAATCCTCCACTATAAATAACCCCATTCCTCACCATATTCACTCATCCCATCATGTCTTCTCCCATCAACCCAAAACCAAAAACCTCAAAGCTAGCAAGGATGACCATGATACCCGGGTGGAAAAGAAAACCTCACCCTCACAACAAGTCCATCACAAATGGTGTGACTAGACAACCAACACCTCCACCCACTTTCATTCCCAACTACTCTCCAAGATCTCAAAGTCATTCCATTGAACCATTTCACAAACCCTATCATGTTGGCCAAACATCCACATTCATCCCAAACTACACTTCTAAACCTCAAACCACCCTCAATGAAACCTTCCAAAATCATCATCACATTGGTCAAACATCAAACTTAAACTCAAACCACACACCCTAATTTCATCCATTCCCACCAAATGATCAAAACCATATTGCCATGGAGAAGCAAAAGCTCCATGAAGAGATTAACCAAATCCACGACCTTAGCGATCTCCTTGCTATGCACCTTGCACAACGCAACAAAGGACAACCTCCATCCTCACCCTACACAAATTGCCTACCCTACTCTCTCAACTAGGATCAAGTTGCAAACCATACCCACTATTGCCCTTGTTGCATCTTCCTTCAAAAACAAATTCTCCACTTGAGTGAAGATATTTCTTGGATCGAATATCTTCTTACTCGTCCTCATCCCATTCCTCCTCTAAGCCGATATAACATCATTAGATCCACTCCACCCGCTCCATTTCCTTCACCATCATACAACTAAGTCCCATTCACATGCCTTCCGCCCCAAAATAAAATCCCTCACCATTTTGTGTCGCAAGCAAGTCCAATCGCTCTTTTTGGCAATATTAGGATCATTAGTATCTTTTACTCATGTTGTAATCCTTATTTTATGTGATGTAATGATGATTCAAGTTTTACGCATGATCATCTTGAATGAATTAATATGATTAGTTGTTTACTCTAAATATTTTTGCTATGCATATATATGTCTTGTGTTCTTAACTTGTTTTTGCAGCCAAGATTTCCATAGCTCATCTCCTTGGTGCCCTCGAACGAGGGGGAGTACACATCAAGGGGGAGTTCTCGACCTGACAAATTTCTTATCTAAAACTTGTCGGCATAACCTTTTTGATTCTACAAAAAGGGGGAGAAATAGATGTAAACTCACTAAATACTTGTCTAAAAACTAATTTTTCAATTTAATGAGTTTAGATTTTGTAATCATTAAAAAGGGGGAGATTGTTGATATAAATAATGCCTAAACACGTTGTTAATATTTTTCGATATCTCTACGTTTTGATAATCACAAAATGTAAAATCATTAAACAGAAAATTATGACGTAAACAAGCATTTAGTTGTTAATATCTATTTTAACAACTCAAATCACTTAAGGTATGATTAAACAAATGCTTAATGCATTATATGATCAAAGGAACATTTTCTTAATCACTAGATTTTTTATAAAATGTCACAAACATTTTATATCTTTTAGAAAAACATTTTTGGTATTAAATAAAAAGGTTTAATCCATTATAAATTTATGAATTCAAATTTTCAACCAAAAATGGCAAAAATGTTCCAGAAAAAACTTCCCCACAAAAAGACAAATCTGAGCAACGTTCAGGAAGGGCGGCCCCCTTAATTATACTAGGCGGTCCCCTTAATTTTAAGGGGGCCGGCCACCTATTTAAGGGGACCGCCCCGCTCCTGTAGGCTCTCAGATTTGCCTATAAATACTGGTTCATCTCTGGACTTTTTCCTCACCTTTTGCACCCCAAACCTTCTGTTCTAAATCTCTTCTAATCCTTTCTAAAAACCCTTTGATCATATATTCTTAAGCATTGGTTTCTAAGTGATCCAAGCTTCCACCATCCAAGTGCAAAAGAAGAATACTCCTTCAACATCTAAAGAAGAAGTATTGCAACTTAGTATTATCTTGCTACCTAAGTTGCTTGTATAATCATCCATTCATTTGTGTATAAGTTGTGTATATTTGTTAGATAAGTGTGGGCATATTTGGTTAGGCTAGATTAGTGTGTAAGTAGTGAAGTTGTGAAGAGGTCAAGGTGTGTAAGTAGTTAAATTGTGAAGAGGTCAAGGTGTGTAAGTAGTGAAGGTGTGAAGAAGTAGAAGAGTAGATTAGTCATGCTAGGTTGTGAAGAAGTAGTGAAGAAGGTGTGCGAGAAGTTGTGAAGAAGTTGTGAAGAAGTCGTGAAGAAGTCGTGAATAAGTTGTGAAGAAGTCGTGTTGAAGTTGTGAGATTGGTTCTAGCTACGATTAGAACTCGACATCTAGCTTTGTGTCGTTAAGCCAGTGTAAGCTAAAGTTGTGTAAGGTTTTCTCCGTCATAAGGGAGCTTGTTGACATAGTGAAGAAAACTATCGAGTTAGGTGCTCGGGGAGTGGAGTAGGGCAAGGAAGGTGTCCTTGTAGCCGAACCACTATAAATCTCTTGTCTCGCGGTTCGATCTTTCCGTCTCTATCTTTCATTTCATTTCATTACCTTACTTGCATTGCTTATTTATATTTATATTTGTTCATATTGTTCAAGAGTTGAGTTCACATAAATTCGAATCTAAGTTTTAAAAGTAAACAAAGTTTTCATAATAAAAATTAAAAAGACGTAAAACTATTCAACCCCCCTTCTAGTTTTCCACACGGTACTTAGTGCTTATCAGATGTTTAGCAAAGTAGCTACCAGAAAAGTATAAATGTTGTTCCAGTTCAAATAAAGTTTCAGAAAGCAGAAAGCATAGTTTTGAGTTCAAAGTACAGTTTTCAAACAATTGTGATCATAGTCAAAACAGTAGCATGTATCTCACCCCAAGTAGCTTATAAAACAGTTTAAACAAGTAAAAAGTGGGGCTATGAACTCACCTGAGTATGCAGCAATAAGATATCACAAATACACAATTGGCATCAAGTAGTAATGGCATGACGATATTAAAAGTAGAGCACAACGGCATTCAGAAAGTACAAGCATAAGGGTGCTGGATCGGCACAACCTTACAAGTAACATGTCTTCGAAATAATACTCAAGTAATTTATGAAGTAGTGTTCGTTGAATACTCGTGTTAGTATAAAAAGGTTTAGTTTTCAATGGCGTTTGAAAGAAAAAGGAAGTTTAAGACTCGTGTGGAAGGCAAGAAAGATAGAAATAACAAGTCGGCGAATACGAACGAATACTCAAGAAAGACGAGAAGAGAAGAAGAAGGGAATATGAAAGAAAGAGTAAAATCAGAAAAAGAATAAATAAACAAATAAACAACGTCGATAGATAGTTTCGGCTTTTCCCCGTTTTTCCCAAAATAGATGTTATAGTCGCTAAAACATAAGAGTTTTGAAAAGATTTTAGGACATTTAATAAATCATAACGATTTAAGTTTATAAAGGTTTTACGAAATTTCGGCATGAAGTGCCTGTTTATAAGACGTTCCCAAGTCATATGATTTATTTGAATAATTCAATTATCGTCAATTTTTACAAGTTTTAATATATAATTGGACATATTATTCACGTATATATTAGTTGTTTAGTTTTATCGACCATTTCGTATAGTTCGGGTCCAGATATGTTAAGCTCTTATGAGTCTAACGTATCCTTCCGTCTCGTGTACCAAAGGGTCCATAATAGTCCAATCAACTAATACCGTAAATCCAATACGTCCAATCCTTGTCCAACAATGTTACATCATCACAATATTATCCAAGTCCAAATGTATATCTGATACGTGGTTTTGCGACCTTACAACATGTTTTACCTCTCGAGGGATCTCGAGAAGCTTGCAATCCCCACCAGGCAGTGTACCTGACCGATGTAGTATAGTGTAGTGGCAAGTACGGGGGGATTGATCGTTCTCTAGGGGAATAGTGTCGTTAGGATTGAAAAACTACTCTAATAGGTCTAAGGGTGAGGGAAGATTCTTTTTGTATTTTTATATTTTTATGAAAGCAAGTAAAATCTCAGGTTTGAAGGAGTGGGCGGAATTAGTTGCTAGTCAACTAACCCAAATAACTACAAATACAAATAAAATAAAATAACTGAAAATAAAAAGGTTGTGGAACTTATGTGGAGAGAAATGTGTTTACTTAGATTTCTTTACTCCCTAACTATCTTTTACCGGTTAATTAGTGCGTATTAATCGCGTGGATGACGGGTGTATTTGATGAAGCGAAAAGTGTACCGCTTTTAAGGGGTCATTTAAGCCCTAAATCGTATTTATTTGATCAAATATCGCCCTAAATCGTTCCTTTTGTCATTTTAGGTACTTTTGAGGAGAAATCTGGAAAAGGAGGCATTTTGGACGTTTTTGGAGCATAAAAGTGAAGAAAACGGCAAAGTCTCAAAAATCGGCTAAAAGTTACTCTTGACGGCGTCAGACTTTACTCTGGACGGCGTCATGCCTTGGCAAGAAAAGTTGGACGTGAAATTTACTCATGACGGGCCAGTGAGTTAGCATGTGAATTCTGACGGCGTCACGCTTTAACTAAATCAAGGGCGTCACGGCTTAAATCATAAGGGGACGGCGTCACGTTCATGTTCCGACGGCGTCAAGCCTTGATAGGCCAGAATGGATTTTTGAAGAGCTAAAGAGGGACGGCGTCAAGAAGGTCACCCGGGAACCCTAAAAGCGGCGAGGTGACGGCGTCACAATGCATAAGGTGACGCCGTCAGATCCAAAAATCTATATATAGTTTTCTAATTTTTTGTCATTAAAAGAGAGCTTAGTGTGTGGAATTTTGGGATAAAACCCTAAGACGATTTTAGCTACTTTTTCAGGGCTTTTTGCCTTGAGATCTTCCATGTTTCATTGAAAGATAAGTTATCAATTAATCATTCAATATGTCTATGTGTTGTTTGATTCTATCTTATGCTTGTCTTTTGTTTAACATGTTAGGCTAATTTTATCTTGTGTTTGCTTAGATCTAATGAAACCTAGCTATTGATTATTGGTTGTTAGTGTGTTGTTAGTTGTATTGGATGATTGTTTATCTATGTTAGGCTTAAGAAAACTGGCTAACTTCCTATTCGGTAACTTGCTTGAACGTCTTAAGAAACATGAACCAAACGCGTACTAAAGGTTTTTATGGTTGTATTTAATGCACAAGCGAATTCTAGTGATCCCATGTTAGGAGCTTCCTAGCCGGCTCGACATAGGAGTGAAGTAGGAGCTTGTAGAGTTGGGGAAGTAAGTACGCCACCCCACGAATGGTATTAAGGAATACACCCGTCATCCACGCGACTAATACACACTAATTAACCGGTAAAAGATAGTTAGGGAGTAAGGAAATCTAAGTAAACACATTTCTCTACACATAAGTTTCTCACCACATTTCATTTTTGTTATTTTATTTTATTTGCATTCGTAGTAAATTTTGGGTTAGTTGACTAGCAACTAATTCCGCCCACTCCTTCAAACCCGAGATTTTACTTGCTTTCATAAAATTATAAAAACATAAAAAGAATCTTCCTCAACCCTTAGACCTAATTAGAGTAGCCTTTCATACCTAACGAACACTATTCCCTGTGGAGAACGATCAATCCCCCGTACTTACCACTACACTATACTACATCGGTCAGGTACACTGCCTGGTGGGGTTGTAAGCCTCTTGAGATCCCTCGAGAGGTAAAACCTGTTGTAAGGTTACAAAACCACGCAATCAAGTTTTTGGCGCCGCTGCCGGGGAATAGTTATTGTTTAGGTTGAATTTTTATTTCTATTAGGTCTACTCACTAGATTCCTTTCTAGTGAGATTTTTATTTTATTTTTCTAGGTTTTCTTTAGTCTATCTATTTTCTTCGTGTCTTTGTTCGTAACCATACCATCCGACATCATGGAAGATGGTAATATCCTTAACCCACACAACCCACCACCTCCTAGAGCCCGTACTTTAGGAGAGTATTCCCGTCCTAGCCACCATGGCTATCGAAACACCATTGAGCTCACTCAAGGAGCCAATATCACACCCTTGCGATCCGACACCATCCGGTTGGTGCAAAGTGGATGCGCATTCCATGGACTTCGTTCTGAAGATCCTAATCAACATCTCAAGGACTTTCTTAAAATCGTTGATTCTATAGACCTTGATGTTGCCACTCGAGAGACGACCCGATTGCGTCTCTTCCAATTCTCTCTGCGGGACCAAGCTAGTCAGTGGCTAGAACGTCAACCCGCAGGATCCATCACCTCTTGGGATGATCTCACCACTCGTTTCCTTGCTCAGTTTTTCCCACCGGGAAGAACTACCAAGCTAAGGAATGATATCTTGATGTTCCAACAACGTCAAGGCGAAACTCTCTACGAGGCATGGACTCGATTCAAGGACTTACTCCAAAAAGTCCCTCACCATGGCATAGAACTTTGGCTCCAAGTCCAAATCTTCTATGACCATATCAATCTCTCCACGAGGCAAACCATTGACCAATCGGCCGGTGGCAAGCTACGTGATCTAAGTGCGGAACAATCATGGGCTCTCCTAGAGGATCTTGCTCTTTATGACAACGAAAGTTGGAGTGATCCCCGTGATTTGAATAAAACGGTCAAGGCAATATCTTTGCCTTCTAACAATTCAAGCACTTCTGACCGTAGGATCATAGAACTTGAAGACCAAGTCAAGTTTCTCATGAAATCCTACGAGGCTCCTAAACCTTCAAGCCAAGTGAACAAAATCACTTCTTCATGTAAATTATGTAGTGGTCCCCACGACACTCATGATTGCATGGAACTTCCCAAACAGGCTTTCAAAGAATTCGCATCCTCGCGAATCGATAAGGCGGGAGATAAGTGGCTCGCCACTAATTATGGGCCCAAAAATTCCGAAGATGGGTATGAGGCATGGAAGAATAAGCCAAATTTTAGTTGGAACCAAACTCGTAGCGTATCATTCAATGACTCTACCCCGCTCACCTGGTCTGAACATTATCCTCAGCGACACACGCATAAACAACAAAATCGCGAGGAATCACTGCAAAAATTCATTCTCTCTCAAGAAACACAGCTTTCCAAACTTGAGAATCAATTCAGACAACAGCAAGTTGATATGAACAACAAGGTTGATAACCTGTTAAAGGTTATCAATGATCGCCTTGCTGGCAGGTCAAATTGTGAGTTGGCACGAGTTAATGAGATCAAATCTGTTACGGTAACCCACCAAACACCCCCTCCTGTAAAAATCAAGCACCCTAGTAAACTCTTCAAATACATATCACAAAACGAAAAAAAAACAGGAGATACTCATACCCCTTCGAAACCTCTCCACTTCGTGAACACCATTACAACAATACCTGTTCCTAAACCAAATCTGGACCAACAAACAGCCAAGAATGTGGACAATGAAATGGAGGGTGAAGTTCCCGAAAAGAAACCCGAGGCGCCCGACTACTATCTAGACTCACCAAAGAACTCGAGTACAATAAAGGTGAGTGATGAGGAGGGCTCGGAAGAGAAATCCAAAATGCCTCATGGGCTTGCAGGACTGCTGGACCGCCCCCTGGTAGAGGAACTTGAGAGGGGCACAGCAAGGTCGCCTATGGGATTCGGAGAGAGAATAGAGGATGGCGCTCCTAGGGTCTTTAAGATTTCTTGCACCACTAGGAAAAAGTTTATAAAAGATGCCTACATAAACCCCAACTCTTCTATAAGCGCAATATCCCTTTCTCTATATAATGAAGCCTTCACTGAACAAGTCAAATATGAAGGGTCTAATATCATCGGGGTAATAAGGAGGGTACCAATTGTGATAGAAAAGTTCCTCTTTCATATCGAGTTAACTGTAATTAATAACATGAACCCTATCATCAGCCCACCCTTAACTGGCCTTGTTCTAGGCAAACCATTCATAAAAGCAACGGGAGTGATACTCGATGAGGATGATAGGAGTGCATTATTTACCGATGGTGTCAGGAAAGTGATTTTTCGGGATGGCTGTGAAGAAGTGTATGAGTATCAACCATCAGCGAGTAGCAACACATGGGGGTTACACGGTAGAAGGCCTGGCCGAATTAAGCGACATGATCCAAATAATCTCAAAATACCTTGCATGATTGGTCACAAGCATTTTTATAATGTCTACATTGACACATGTTTACCCAAAAATGTGATGTCCTTGTTTCATTATAACAACATTTGCAGATGGGGGATGATTCATAAAGGGAAGGACGACATCGGCATAGATGATGATGTACAGGTGTTTGTAGGAAATATGACATTCACTATGAGCTTCGCAATCGTCGATAATATCGAAGAGTACATCGATCCCAGGTTATCACAAGTTGTTTTTGGGGCACCTTTTTGCCAGGCCACAAGCTTGATTGTGGACGAGCTCAATGGGATCATGACTTTCACCGATGGGATTAGGGAAATCTCGTACCAAACGCCTTACAAGAGGAGAGAATTCATGGAGAATGATTATAAAGGGCTCGATAGGTTAAGTTCCCAACTCGTGTTATGTGATGATGATGTGAGAAGGGGATGTAAGGACACTTTTGACCTGTCAAGCGGATTCTTTAAGCACGATAAGGAACTTAGTTCTAAATACCGAAACAATCCTTTTGATCACGTGGACCCGAAATACCTTTACTATGAAAGTGATTTTGATAGAGGATCGAAGGAGGATGGCCTAGGAACCGTGACCGATGATGGAGTCACGTAATGTACGTGACTTTGAGTCTAGCTACAAGACTCGTTAATAAAGAAAAGCGCTTCTTGGGAGGCAACCCAAGCTTTATCTGCTTCATTTGCTTTGTGTGTTTATTTATTTGTTTGTTTGATTTTATTTGCTTCCGTATGTATGTTTAATTTTTATTATTATTGATTCATGTTCAAAACTAAAATTGTGAAAATGCTTTATTTTGTTTTTAACTTCGTCTTAACTACATATAAAGGTATTTTGCAAAAGATAAGTGTAAGGGAAAGTCAAATCGGTTTATTAGAACAAATGAACATGAATCATAATAATATTAAATTAACATACATATTAGTGTTTGTTTGAGTCAAATGCTTGTATCGAGTCATAATGATGTTTTGCAGGATTTCCAGGAAGTAAGGTAAAGGTTTTTCCAGAAATTTTCCGGAAACTAAAAATGAAAATTTTTGTCAGGTCATTTCTGACGGCGTCAGGGGTTATAACCTGACGGCGTCAGATTTAATTTCCAGAAATTTTTGAAAGTTTTGTTTTCATAAAAAGTTTTTATTAAATCTCCAACTTATAATCTCCAGGAATCTGCAAAATTATCAGTCCACAAGCATTATATCCTTATATATAGATTTTATCCCGCCGATGTTATGCAGGTTTTCGTGTTTGTTTTCTCAGGCTAACAGGTTATTTTGGACAAGGAAATGTTTATGGAATCAAGCTTATGGCGATGCATTAGTCATGGAGCTTCAACATTCTCTTTGGAGGAAGATTTAACCGTGTGATTTCACTATCCAACGAGCGAATCAGGGGAGTATTTGATTTCATTCTTTTACTTTATGCTTTTACATCTTGTTATTTGAACATTGGGGACAATGTTCATCTTAAGTGTAAGGGGAGGGTAAAAGTACGATTTTAGAGAATACAATTGCGCTTGATTTTTGTTTGTTTAATAATAGATGTGTAATAAAACTGAGAGAAATACTTGATTAGAGTAATTTTAGTGCCAAATTTAAAATTTTTTACAACATATAGGAGTGAAACTTTGATCTTAATGAGCGTCTCACGGATAGGAGTTATATGACTAGCACAAAAAACCGTACCACTAAAAAATTTTCCACCCCAAATATGTGAGGTTCGCCCCTAGAATTGGTAGGAAAAGCATTTATGCTATGATGTGTGTACCGGTAGCACTTAGATTCTAGAACTTGCGTTAGGACCATTCCAAGGCCACAAGTGAGACTACATTCGTGTAGTTAGATTTACTACATGATAAGAGGCATTAGGATTAACCCATTGTTTTACACCTGTGTTTTTGTTATAATTACTTTGGCTACATTGGTCAAGTAATTCTCCCACACCCTTTGCGTTGTACTCATTTTTAGTACACGATACCCCTAGTACACCCCTCAGAGCCTATCTTTTCGTTTCGACCTTTAAGCATTTTACTTAAAGGAAGAATTTGTTACACCCCACTAAAATGTACACCCAAATCGCCTTAGCCTACCTTGTATGCACTCATCTTTAGTGCATTATTGTGTCAACATTTGTTTAAACCCAAGTTAATTATCTAATTGATTACATGGTTGCTAAGTCGAGTCATATCCTTGTACATATTGTTTTGGGACGATTGGGACTCATGGGTAAAGTACTAGTATAATGGAGTAATGGGGAAGAACATCATTTATTACCCCCATATGTGCTAAATGTTTTAAAAGTACTCCAAGTTTTTCAATTATCTTAATTCGAGTCATTAGATTAGTATTTGTAAAGTTATGTAAAAATTCAAGTGTAAGGGGAATGCAATGCCCCTATGATGTATTATTTGGATGGTAGGGCAAAAGTGTATGCAAAAAAAAAAAAAAAAAAAAAAAAAAAAAAAAAAAAAAAAAAAAAAAAATCGAAAAAATCAAGAAAAATACAAAAAAATGAGAAAATGAAAAATAGAAAAAACATACGGACTACCATCCCGTTTCATTTTATGTTTGCTTTATATTTTTGTTATTTTGTTATTTCGTTTTTAGCTTAAGATCGAGTCGAGTCTTGGCTTAGCAACATTGTATAGTACATGTAATTGATCAAGATCTTTAACTAGCCACCAGTAAAATATCCCGTATCCAACAAAACCGTGTTTTCCTTTTCCCTACACCTAACGTTATAACCCATTTAAAAGCCCTCTTTGATAGTTTATCTTAGGTGCTTACGCCTAGTGGAGGAGGTTTTCAATCCTTTCCCAAGCCTATGGTAATCTATTTGCTATGACAGGTAGTGAGAGATATTTTCCGTTTTCATTTATGAGATTTATTTTGATGACACTTGAGAGATGTGAGTATCTAAACACTGCTTGTGAGGTGCTAGTTTGTAATCTCCGTGCTTATTATGATTGAAGTGGAACGATTATTTGTTGTAATTACTTTTATGTTTGCATTAAATGACCCCTAACTTGTATTTTGATTAGAATAAAAGCGCATTTGCTTGAGGACAAGCAAATCTCAAGTGTAAGGGTATTTGATGAGGCGAAAAGTGTACCGCTTTTAAGGGGTCATTTAAGCCCGAAATCGTATTTATTTGATCAAATATTGCCCTAAATCGTTCCTTTTGTCATTTTAGGTACTTTTGAGGAGAAATCTGGAAAAGGAGGCATTTTGGACGTTTTTGGAGCATTAAAGTGAAGAAAACGGCAAAGTCTCAAGAATCGGCTGAAAGTTACTCTTGACGGCGTCAGACTTTACTCTGGACGGCGTCATGCCTTGGCAAGAAAAGTTGGATGTGAAATTTACTCATGACGGGCCAGTGAGTTAGCATGAGAATTCTGACGGCGTCACGCTTTAACTAAATCAAGGGCGTCACGGCTTAAATCATAAGGGGACGGCGTCACGTTCATGTTCCAACGGCGTCAAGCCTTGATAGGCCAGAATGGATTTTTGAAGAGCTAAAGAGGGACGGCGTCAAGAAGGTCACCCGGGAACCCTAAAAGCGGCGAGGTGACGGCGTCACAATGCATAAGGTGACGCCGTCAGATCCAAAAATCTATATATAGTTTTCTAATTTTTTGTCATTAAAAGAGAGCTTAGTGTGTGGAATTTTGGGATAAAACCCTAAGACGATTTTAGCTACTTTTTCAGGGCTTTTTGCCTTGAGATCTTCCATGTTTCATTGAAAGATAAGTTATCAATTAATCATTCAATATGTCTATGTGTTGTTTGATTCTATCTTATGCTTGTCTTTTGTTTAACATGTTAGGCTAATTTTATCTTGTGTTTGCTTAGATCTAATGAAACCTAGCTATTGATTATTGGTTGTTAGTGTGTTGTTAGTTGTATTGGATGATTGTTTATCTATGTTAGGCTTAAGAAAACTGGCTAACTTCCTATTCGGTAACTTGCTTGAACGTCTTAAGAAACATGAACCAAACGCGTACTAAAGGTTTTTATGGTTGTATTTAATGCACAAGCGAATTCTAGTGATCCCATGTTAGGAGCTTCCTAGCCGGCTCGACATAGGAGTGAAGTTGGAGCTTGTAGAGTTGGGGAAGTAAGTACGCCACCCCACGAATGGTATTAAGGAATACACCCGTCATCCACGCGACTAATACACACTAATTAACCGGTAAAAGATAGTTAGGGAGTAAGGAAATCTAAGTAAACACATTTCTCTACACATAAGTTTCTCACCACATTTCATTTTTGTTATTTTATTTTATTTGCATTCGTAGTAAATTTTGGGTTAGTTGACTAGCAACTAATTCCGCCCACTCTTTCAAACCCGAGATTTTACTTGCTTTCATAAAATTATAAAAACATAAAAAGAATCTTCCTCAACCCTTAGACCTAATTAGAGTAGCCTTTCACACCTAACGAACACTATTCCCTGTGGAGAACGATCAATCCCCCGTACTTACCACTACACTATACTACATCGGTCAGGTACACTGCCTGGTGGGGTTGTAAGCCTCTTGAGATCCCTCGAGAGGTAAAACCTGTTGTAAGGTTACAAAACCACGCATCAGTATTCCTTAATACCATTCGTGGGGTGGCGTACTTACTTCCCCAACTCTACAAGCTCCTACTTCACTCCTATGTCGAGCCGGCTAGGAAGCTCCTAACATGGGATCACTAGAATTCGCTTATGCATTAAATACAACCATAAAAACCTTAGTACGCATTGGTTCATGTTTCTTAAGACGTTCAAGCAAGTTACCGAATAGGAAGTTAGCCAGTTTTCTTAAGCCTAACATGGATAAACAATCATCCAATACAACTAATAACACACTAATAACCAATAATCAATAGCTAGGTTTCATTAGATCTAAGCAAACATAAGATAAATTTAGCCTAACATGTTAATTAAAAGACAAGAACAAGATATAATCAAACAACACATAGACATATTGAATGATTAAATGATTACTTATCTTCAATTAAACGTGGGAGATCCAAGGGTATAAAACCCTTAAAAATGGCAGAAAATTCGTCTTAGGGTTTCTCCTCACAAAGTTGCACACTAATGACTAAAAATTGCAAAACTATATATAGAGTTTAGGGTCTGACGGCGTCACGTTGTTGGAGGTGACGCCGTCACCTCGCCGCGGCTAGGGTTCCCGGATGGTCTTCCTGACGCCGTCCCTCTTTAATCCTCCAAAATCCGCTCTGGCGCGTCAAGGGTTGACGCTGTCAAAATTATGCTTGACGCCGTCTCTCTTTAACTTAAACCGTGACAACCTTGATCACCTTAAAGGGTGACGCCATCAGATTTCCAATGTAAAACTCTCTGGCGCGTCACGTGTATTTTGTCATATCCACCTCTTTTGCCAAGCCGTGACGCCGTCAGGAGCAATCCTTGACGCCGTCACGTGTACTTTTCCAGCAGCTTTGGAGACTTTGTCGTTTTCTTCACCTTTATGCTCCAAAAATGTCCAAAATGCTTCCTTTTCCAGATTTCTTCTCCAAAGTACCTAAAATGACAAAAGGAACGATTTAGGGAAATATTTGATCAAATAAATACGATTTAGGGCTTAAATGACCCCCTAAAAGCGGTACACTTTTCGCTTCATCAATATCTCATTCGTTATTATTATTATTTTCCCATTTCACTTATTAATTATCCGAAACCTCATATCGATAACAAACAACAATTAAATAATTAAACGTCTAACCTAAAATTCACGACTCTACATCTAATAATTAAAGTAAAACAAATAAATAAATAACGACTAACTACAAGTCCACGACTCGACGAAAGTAAATAAATAAACAACGACAAATAATAACTACGACTCGACGAGAGTAAATAATTAAACAACAAAACCGACAAGTAAATAACCTTGGCCGTGACTCGCCACGAATCACGGCTCGACTCAATCCAAGCCGTTGAGGCTCTCGGCCGCAACTATATTCAACACAAACACAACCAAATCCACACTATCTAAATCTTAAAGCTAATCTGCAACATCTAACTCTTTATCAAAAATACTCAAATCGACATAAATAAACCCAAAGCGGCAATCACAAGCTCAAAACCAACACAAAAACCATATCACTAACTAATCCTAAAGCTATTCACACCCTCGCCTTGCCGTGACTCGCCGTGAGTCACGGCTTGGCTTCGCCGTATGTCGGCTGCAGGAGACTGAAACCAACCAAACAGACCTTAAATCAAATCCAACTTCGACCAAAAATAATAACAACAACAAAAAAAAAGAAAATGAAGCAAATAAATCCCTATTCACACCGAGTTGGCTCGGTGGTTGACTGAGTTGACCGAGTCAACGCCGAGATGAGGGGGAAGGTTCCACACGAGTTTGATAACATGTTTTACAACCATTTTTATTAATAAAACTTTATAATTATTCGGATTTAATAAAATAAAAAATATATATTTAATATTAGGGTTTTGAATAAATTAATGAAAAATGGAAAGATAAGGCGCGTGGGTGGGTTTTACCGAAAGAGGAGGCAGAGGGGAAGGTGGTAGCGGCGGCGGCGTGGCGGCAGTGTGCGGTGGTGTCGCGTGACGGTGGTTGTGGTGGGAGCCAAGGGCTCAAAATCTCTAGAAACACTAAAAATGACCCGATCTATCGAATCGGCTAATAAAAACGTTCGTCGAAAATTTTTTCGGTGGACGGAATTTGGCCGGCGGTGGGTGGTGGCCGGACGATGGGAGATCGTCGGCGAGAGAAGAGAGGGAGGAGAGAGAGAGGTGTGAGAGTGTGTGTGTTAGTGAAATGAATAAAATATTAATTTAGGGATTTATATATTTTTAGGGAAGGACCAGAAGTGTAAATATGAGAGTGAGGGGTGTGAAAGGTAAATATAGGGCGGAGGGGCCATTTCTTCAATTTTGGCTAATCTTTTGCAATAAACATTGCGGGACCCATTTGACATACCAAACGGACTTGAAAATCAACGAAACTTGCGCCATTGTTCACGAAATAAATTTTTCAACAAAAACGGGTATAAATATGCAATACTTTCACGAAATCAATATATTTGGCAAATACGATACGTTTTGTGCTTTCTAGGTTGTGCCGGTTCGACAAGGGAATAACGCTCACGTTAAACAAGATATTCATAGTTTTTCAAACCCAAACAAGTTCAAAGAAGTTCAAGAGCTAAAGAAAATGCGAAGCAATTGTTTTGGCTCGTAAAATAGGTTTAGGAAACTTACCAGGTGTTACACTTATCCACTTGGATTTAAACACAATCCAAGTCTTCACACGGACGATCACCCCGTCCAAATCTTCACACGGACGATCACCCCGTCCACTCGAATCTTCACCTGATCCAATTCTTCACGAACCTTCACTAGGTCCTAGTCTTCACTTCTCGGACTCACACCAAGTCCAAGTCTTCACGCACACCGACACACCGACTTACACAAAGTCTTAATCTAGATACAAAACTTTACAGACTTACACTTTGTCCGTATTTCTCCTAACACACCTAATCATGACTCACACACAAGTCGGTTACACAAATCTACAATATATACACCTTAGTGAGTTTGGGGGGAAGAAGAGAGTCATAGCACAAGTTACGTTTGTGTGTGATGACTCTAACACCTCGTTTCTTGACGAATACGAGCGTTCTTCTCTTTCACTTTGATATATAGGGTAACGGGATCACTTATAAACACATATCAACACGTTATAGTGATCAAAGAAAGGAGGAAGAAAGAACAGAAAGTTTTTGTACAAAAAGGGTTGGTTTTTCTGAGAAAACAGTGCAGTATTTATAGGCACCATAAGGAGCGGGGGACGGTCCTTTATATATAAGGGACCGTCACCCTATTTACGGGACCGTCCCGACAAACGCTCCCATTTTTGTCCTGATGTGGTGAAAGTTTATCTAGTGGAAAACTTATCTGGTTTTAGGCGGGAAAACTAGTTGTTGAGATATTTGAAATGCAAATTTATTTTCTTTAATAAAACATTTCTTTTTAATTACAAAAATACTTTTGTAAAAGTTTTTTGTCACATAAAAATGTGAAGTTGTGAGAAAATAAAATCTTTGATCACTTTACTAATGTCGGTATTGTGTTTGTTCATACCTGAAGTGATGGTGTAGTCGATACGTTGTTGAAACGATTTTTCTCGGTTAAAAACTTATCACATATAGTTTTACGTATCGTGTTTTTATATTTTGTGATTATCAAAACGTATAGAGATCGAATAATGCAAATGACGTTTTTGACATTATTTGTATTAACAATCTCCCCTTTTTCGATGATTACAAAATATAAACTCATGTTAGGTAAAATTATATTTTTAATAAGTTTTTAATGAGTTTTTCGTTTACCTCTCCCCCTTTTTGTCGAATCAAAAAGGCTTTGTCGATGTATAGAGAGGAAAGAAATCGACGGTACTAATGCTCCCCCTAGCTTAGTGTTCCCCTTAGATGAGGGCACCGGGAAATCGAGCTATGATGTTGTGCTACAAAAACGAGTTAGAGTACGATGCACACACACACACACACACACACACACACACATACACACACACACACACACACACACACATATATATATATATATATATATATATATATATATGTATATATATATATATATATATATATATATATATATATATATATATATATATATATATTTTATATGTGTGTGTATATATATATATAAAAGAATTAGAGAGGTTGAGAAGAGAATTAAGGAGATAGGAGAAGAAATGATGAAAGGAAGATGAAATGAGATAGATTAAGCATGAAACAGATAATGCAGAGAAAAGAAATTTGATTTTTAACACTGACTAGGGACGGTCCTTAATATACACCGACGATCCCTTAAATATTGGGGATCGCCACTGTATAAGGGACCGCTACTAGTGAGTGTGGTTTAGACGAAATGTTGTGATTTTAGTATTTTTCCCATTTTAAGGTTTGTTAATGTCACACATTTTAAAGACAACCATCACAAATATCACAACATAATAGTGTGGATTACATTAAACATAAATTCATAACAAGCATGGAAAGCATATATCACATAAGGGTTCATACATCACGCAATCATACTACAAACTATTTCTAGAAACACAACTAACTTCCTAGAACATGCTTGGCCCAAAAGATACTCATTTGATTATTTAACTTAACATATAGAGATGTTTAGTTAGAAGTTAGAGAATAAGATGGTGAAAAGGATGGTGGAGCGGAAGGTGGCATGGTTGCAAGAGGAGTTGGTTGCACATTGGGTTGAGAAAGAAGATACTCAATGTGGCCAAACATGTAGTGGAGTTCACCTCTTAGAGAAGAAATGAGGTTGAAGTTATGGAAACAACATGCACAACCCATGGTGTGGTTGTTCACAAAGTTGTAGGGAATGGGAAACCCCATGATTGGAGATGGTGGTGGAGTAGAAGGAGTGTAGTCCAAAGGCCCATTTGGTGATAGAGACAAGGAGGTATTTGGTGGAAGTGGATGTGAGCTTCTTGGTGGAGGTGACAAGTCTCTAAGATAAGGTGAGAGGTTGCCAATGAAAGTTGAGAATTGAGAAGATGATAGTCTAGAAGAAGAAAAAGATGTTCCATTTTTGTGGATGGAGTTTTCATTGGCGCACTTGGTGCTTGAGGAGATAATGGTGTAGATTTTGGAGAGGGAGTAGTGTCTTCTTGAGTGAAATCAATGAAGTTGGTTTGTGGTGGTATGATAGTGATTTTAGGCCTTTTGTTTGGGAGAAACAATGAGGTTGAAGAGGAATCCATTGTAGGAGGTGAAGAAGAAGAAGAAGTAAAGAAGAGAGATGGTGATGAAGAAGAAGAAGATAAGAAGAGTTTAAATAATCAAGGATGATTATGGTTTAGGCAAAGCATGCATTAGGAGGTTTTTAACACTAATATTTGTTTAACTAATTCTGAAAATGGTGGTGATAAACATGCGACAGGGTCAAGGATTGCAGGAAGGAAGAAATAGTCCAGAAACCCGTGACCTACGTTGGACGGTCCCTTAAATAGGGGACGGTCCTTTAAATACCAGGGACCATCGTCCCTTTAAGGGACCATCACAAGTAGGTGATCAAGTTTTCTCCCAGTTTTTCATTTCTGTAATCCTGTAACTAACATACTATCTATCAGTTCATATTTTTGCAGAATAACTATATTTCACGCAACGATTAAGAGATTATCATGCAATCTAAGCATTAAATACTAGCAATATCACAATTCAGTCAAGTAATAAGTAATAAAACTAAAGAAACAAGCTCAAATATTCATGTGATTAAACTATCGGGTGGTAAAATTGAAAGGATCACCCGATGCTAACATTTCTATTGTTAGCGATAGTTATTATCCGAAATAGAACCAAGTGTAAAGTTTAAGACATGATAATAGCACATACTAAACATAACTAATTGTCATGATGTGAAAATTTTTACTTTCTCATCGTCTTCTTCCATAAGTTACTGATTCCCTTTGCTATTGACTTCATACCACCCCGATGCTCATCCCTCAATTGGTGTTGCATGTTCATTATTTGGGTTTGACGAGAGAAAAGGGTAGGAAGGTTTTGTTCTTCGGGAGGAGGATCCTCAAAGATTTGAGGAAAGACAGATGGTAGGGAGTTGACATAAGTGTTGGGAGATGGAGTACTGACTCGAGAAGTTCCCTCAACATTGTCATCGTCATCGTCATCATTGGGATTAAATGATGATGCATGAGAGGAAGACCCAGGAAACTTAGACCTTCTTGACCCAAAATCTGACCTAGTTCTTCGCTCAAGATTTTGAGTGAGTGGAAGCATGATATGCTCTTGAAATACATAATCTACCGACACAAGGTGAGGGTAGTCATGCATGACTCGATAGAATAGACGGGTTAGCAACATGCCATATGGCAAGTTCATTTTTGGGTTTCTTCGGACAAACTACATTCTTTTAACCATGAAGTATGCTAGATTGTAATGTATGGTGTTTGCTATGAAATAGAGCATGTGAACCAGAAAAGCAGGGACATGATCACGGTTTCCACCAAGACAGAAAGCATTCTCACGAATGATTTCAACCCAAGGTTTCATGTAATCCATGATTTCTCTAGTTAAGATTTGTTTATCTTCAACTGGAATTAGTTACCCTCTATAACATTGAAATACAGGCCCATGTCGATCTTCTTGAATGAAGGCCTTGATTTCATTTGGAGTAGGTAGTATAGTGGCGTATCTTCCATATGAAGGAGAGCTCCTGGCTAGAGCATCAAGGCTCCATTCATGAGTGAATGAGCATTGCCCTTCAGTGGGAACGCCAAGAATTTGACCAAAGACTAGGAGAGGGTAGGAGATTGGTTGGTTTTGGATCATAAAATTGACATGTATTTCACTTTCATCATCGACACGCAAGTTAAGTAGACTATAGAACTCGAGGATAAAACGTGGGACGATTACCTCATTGACTTTGTAAAGACAATCAAAGTCAATCATCCCGAACATGGTGTTGAGGTAGTTCATGTTGTCATAGTCCCCATAGACTATTCGACCTTCATGAAAACATCTAGTTTCAATGTTTTGAAAGGCTTCTTTGATAGGTGAAGGGTAGTAGTCTGAAAGTTTGGGAATGTATTTGCGTGTTTCTTGGTGATCGGTACCGGTGGGTTTAGGCATGTTTTCACCTATTAAAAAATGAATACATAATTAGCTAGGTTTACCTTAAATTTGACTTAGACACTTCTTTCTTTGTTGTTAACTCATTTAAGTGTTATATTCCAAAATTTTGACCTTTGTTATTTCATTTTTAAGAATATGTTTTTGACATGTATTAACAATGTGTGATTACGTTATTGCTATGTTTATAAACATGATAAATAACTACAACTTGGATTTGGGGATTATCATAAGTTTTTTATTCTTTTCAAAATATCCTTGTTTGGACAAGTCCTATATCTAGGTGAGTTATGATAGTTGTACATTGTTAAGTTTTGTGGTTAATTTCAACCAAATATAAAAGTAATTGAAAATCCCCAAATTTTGTTCCATGTTCATATAAAACCTAACCTTAAATTGATGAGGAAATAGATGAAATGACTTACAATTGATGTTTCTTAGAGTGTTGTGGTTGAAAATACTTGTTTGATAGAATTTGAATTAAGTTTTAATGAATGATTTAATGATTTGGGTGTTTTGGATTGTTTTCTTCGTTGCTGCAGTAATGAGGGGTATTTGGTTTTGTTCTTCTGTTATGAGAATAAGAAAAACGGGGTATTACATTAAAATGCCCGACGGTCCTTTAAATGTCAGGGACCGCCGAAAGGACCATCACCAATTGAAGGACCGCCGCCAGCAAGGTGGTTTTTGAGAGATAGAATTTTTGACTAGTTTAGAATTACGTTTTAAAAGATTTTTAGTTCTTTTAAGTTCTTTTTGAAAAACCGTTAGATTCAATAGTTATGTGAGATCTATAAACACAATTGTAATATATAAAGTAAGTAAAGTAAAGACAAGAGATAAAGGAAGAACACAACCACACGGAGACGTCGGGATTTATAGTGGTTTGGCACGAAGCTCACTCTTCGCCCTACTCCACTCCCCGAGTACCACACTCGAGAGTTCACAATCACTATGTCAACATACTCCCTTCTGGCAGAGCAAACCATACACAAAGCTTACACCAAGTTTAACGACACTAAGCGGAATGTCGGGTCTAATCCAAGCTAGAACAAATCCACACAATGCCCACGTGGCTACACGAACAAGCACTCTTGTCCACTTGGATTTACACATAATCCAAGTCTTCACATGGACGATCACCTCGTCCAAATCTTCACATGGACGATCTCCCCGTCCACTCGAATCTTCACCAGATCCAAGTCTTCACGAACCATCACTAGGTCCTAGTCTTCACTTCACGGACTCACACCAAGTCCAAGTCTTCACGCTCACCGACACACCGACTTACACAAAGTCTTAATCTAGATACAACACTTTACGGACTTACACTTTTTCTGTATTTCTCCTAACACACCTAATCACGACTCACACACAAGTCGAATACACAAATCTACAATATATACAACTTAGAGAGTTTGGGGGGAAGAAGAGAATCGTAACACAAGTTACATTTATGTGTGATGACTCTAACACTTCATTTCTTGACGAATACAAGCGTTCTTCTCTTGCACTTTGATATAGATGGTAACGGGATCACTTATAAACACATATCGACACGTTGTATTGATCAAAGAAAGGTGGAAGAAAGAACATAAAGTTTTTGTGCAAAGAGGGTTGGTATTTTTAAGAAAATAGTGCAGTATTTATAGGCACCAGGAGGAGCGGGTGACGGTCCCTTAAAGTTGTACGGTCCTTTATATATAAGGGACCGTCTACAAATGACGTTTTTGACATTATTTGTATTAACAGGTTCATTTTTTTGTTGGTCAAGAATTTACCAGTGCTGCTAAGGTAAAAGACTTAGTGCATAAGCATTCCATTGAAACTAGGAGATCACTGTATTTAAAAAAGAATGATAAAGTGAGAGTGAGGTCAGTCCAGTCAAAAGGTTAAATGGACAAAAGAGAAAATTGGGTCAAGTAGGGGGTATGAGAGTCCAAGAAAGAGAAAAAAGGTTGGTGGTAAACCTACTTTGAGAAAACTAGAAGACAATCAATGTCCTTAGGTTTTACATGTATCCAAATTAGAAGATGAGACATGGAAGGTGAAAACATATGATTCTACACATAAATGTCTACAATCAAGGAAGATCAAGTATTGCACCGCTGATTTTATTTTTGAAGATATTATGGATCAAATTGAGACAAACCCAGAAATACCAGTGAGGGCTATTCAAGAACAACTACAAAAGAAGTTTCAGTTGGAGGTGTCTACGATGAAGGCCTTTAGGGCCAAAGCAAAAGCAATTGAACATGTTAGAGGTGATTTCACTCTTCAGTAAAAACAATTGAGGGATTATGTTATGGAGTTGCAACAAAGCAATCCTAACACAACTGTTAGAATTGGAGTGGAACATGAAGCAAACCATATGTTTCCAACAAAGACATTCAAGAGGATCTATGTGTGTTTGGGAGCATGTAAGGAAGGGTTCAAATCTTGTGTGAGGCAGTTTTTGGGATTTTATGGCACATTCATGAAAGGACCATTCCCTGGTCAACTGTTAACAGCAGTTGGTGTAAACCCAAACAATGGCATTTATCCTTTGGCTTTTGGGATTGTGGAAACAGAATCAAGGGAGTCCTAGACATGGTTTTTAGAACATTTGAAAGAAGACTTAGATCTTGCAGACAACTCTAACTTCACATTCATGAGTGACAGACAGAAGGTAAACTTCCATTTTAATTTAGCCATATCATTTTACTTTGACAGTTTCATACATTAAAGTTTTATTTTATTTTTATTTTTTAATTATTATTATTTTTATTTTTTAATTATTATTATTTTTATTTAAACAGGGTATCATACCAGCTATTGCAGAGCTATTTCCAGCAGCAGAACACAGATATTGCCTTAGGCACATTCATGAAAACATGAAGTTGAGGTGGAGTAGATCTGCATTCATAGACTTATTATGGAAGGCTGCAACAGCTTTGACAATACCAAGATTTGATGAAGCTATGAACCAATTAAAGACTTTCAACAAAGATTGTTATGATTAGCTAGCAAAGATACCACCAAAGCATTGGGCTAGATCATACTTCTTAGATAATCCATATTATATTTCCTAATTAGAATATCACCATTATAATGTTTAGAGTTTTACTAGTTTCCTAATTAGAATATGTTTAACAGGGACGGCTAAAACTGATATGTTGTTAAACAACATATGTGAGGTTTTTAATGGTCAGTTGGTTAATGGTAGGGATAGGCCTATAATAAGCACTATTGAGTATGCTAGAGAGTACTTAACGAAAAGGATAGTGATTGTGAAAAAAATGATAGAGAAAAGTGATGGATCACTTACACCCACTGCTACAAAGTTGTTTAATGTGGTTGTTAGGTCACCATAATAGTATAAACACAAGTATAGTAAATGATAGAGATGAGAGAAAGAGAGAAAGAGACGGTCGATCACTTCACACAACAAAATAACAAAGGTTTAGTTCTATGTGAAATAACCAACAAGAAGTAAGTGTATGTTACAAGAGTATATATAGGACACCAAGGCTAGGACAACACCCTTGGTGTGTTTCTAGAACGAATAAACTAAAAGGCACGGCCTATGGGCCTTCTACATTGGGTCGGCCATAAAACAAACATAAAGACCATTAAACTTCACAACCTATTACATAAATGAATGACCAAGCCTTGATATTAAATAAAAGAGTTCCAAACAATCTCCCCCTAAGGGTTGATCATCAAGGTTACTTGACGTCTTCTTTACTTCTTTGGCTTTGACGTCTCTAGTATCTTTGTTCTTTGTTCTTGTTCTGTGTGATGTGATATTGTTGTGATCTGCCTTTCATCAACGTCTTTAATTCCGATGTCTTTACGTCTTTTCCACCATGCTCATACTTCTTTTGACTTTGATCTTTATACTTCAAGTGATTCTCATTCTTTAGCTTTGATCTTTGACTTTTGAATGTTTGCTTCGATCTTTGATGAGAATTGTCCTTGAACTTTGAATGACTTTCTTATGTAGATATGAACATGTGGAGATGGAATGTAGTTGATGATAATGGTGGTAGTGGAACTCCCGGTCTCCATAAGTACCTGCATGAAAACAGTTAGCAATAAAGCATCCGGAACTTACAGGTTCGGACTTCGAGATCGTTAACAGCATAGTGTGAAAACTTTCTCTAATCCTTTCCAAGGCCGTTCCTGAATCGGATGCCCCCAAGAGGGCTTACTCAGATACACCGAAGTGTATCAACGATTCAGGTGAGCCGTTGAAGTATACCGAAGTATCACTCCACGACTGTAGACCGTTTGAAACCACCGCGAACACTAAGCGTAACCCCCAAGGGATTACCGAAGTGACCTGCTGTCAGGGCTGTTTGATGTTAACCCTGGCAGGAATTTCTATTCAATCACTGAGAATCACAATTGTGAGTTTCCTCATGAATGTTCTTGGCAGATTGCTAAGATCTGCGTAGGAATCTTGTTATTTAAAACTGGTGTCCTTAATTTTGAACAACCAGTGTAGAAATATTAAGTTTTCCTAAGAGATCTTTTGATGCATTTCGCGGCTCTAGACTCAATTTAGTGTGTTTTTATTTTAAGTCGTCGGAGGCATGGAGCAGATTACCTCCTTTTCAATATCAACACATTTCGAAGTGAAAGGTCGATAGATTAGGAAAGGTTCTCCATGAGAAATGAAACAAGCATCTTTTGAGAGATACTTGAGTGGTTAGAAGGTTTAGTGCAATGCGTCACTAGATCTATGATGGCTTGTCTTCAATACCGGTGTCACCGTGGTAACATCCAGTAGCATATGAATTGAACCCGATTTCTACCCTAAGGTTGAACATTTGGAGGGCTATTTCTTTTCACCATTTCATTTACATTTCTTTTTAATTCTTCAACCCCTTCTTTCTCCTTTCATTTCTTTACTCCTTTTTTCAATCATACCTAAGGACTTCTAGTACTAAACTATTGGTATTGTCCATGGGTAGATCCCTCTGGTTCTGGCGGATCATAGGACGTATTTCTTAACCTTAGTCACCTTATAACTCCATGACTATCCTATGTTGCCATAAACCATTCATTTGAAAAATCTCTCAAAGTGTTTATGATTATAAAACATATTTTGTTAATACCTTGAGAGTTTTGCTTTTTCTTAAATACTCCCCTTTCACATGTGCTCATAAGTTTTAAAGATAAATTTGCACATGTCTGGTGGAGTTCGCACTTTTTGAATTGATTGATTTTCAGTGAATATGACCAATTCAAGACACGCTTACATCACTAGTCAGACTAGCTTGAAATTATTACCCGTCCTAGTCACATTCAAAGAAAATCTCTCGAAACGGTACACTCTACTCAGACAAGTCCTATTCGAGACACGCTTACATCACTGGTTAGACCAGCTTGAAGTTATTACCCGTCCAGGACAAGTCCTTTCGATTAATGACAGTTAAGTTTCGTCAATTCATTGGTAATATCTGAGTCGAGCTCATGAGAGATTCCGTACTACACACATATATTTTAATCACATTTTTCTTTCTCCCCCTCAAAAATAGCATATTGATGTTGTTTTTGGAAAACATTTTGATTAAAATATGCTTTTTGAAGTTTGTGGGAAGAATCCAACAAGAAATTTATGTTTTGAACAAAGATGATTTCAAGTACTCCCCCTCAACAAGTGAAATCACTTTTTGAGGTTTTAAACACCAGAGGGAATACTTGTTTTTTTAGCAGAATTTTGAAAAAAACTTATCAAAAATGTTGATTTATTCTACTCAAAAGTAAGAAGCGTTCGCTCCTTATATTAGGATTGAGGCACTGAAGCGTACCTCAGGGTCCTTTCTTTATAAAGATCGGGTTGTGAACTGTTATATGTGCACAAGCCATAATATTTCACAAGCAAATATAATCATAAGAATACCCAAATCTTACATCAATCGACGTTTCTGAAGATCGTAAATACTAGATCAGGTCTTTGGAAGTTTCTGATAGGAAATGAGGGTCTGCCTCCAACATAACTTTCCAACCACCGCATCTGATCTCTAAGAACCAGCCTCTTCTCAATCTTCTGGATGAATTGACGAACTTCTCGCATTTGAGAAGCAATCCACCTGGTTGTTTTGGACAATTCCCAATCTCTTACCCAAATCACTAATCCATCTCGAATCTTCAACGTGTGGTCGCAGAACTTATGAATCTCCTTGTATCCCATGAAACAGTTGATGTTGTGATCACTTTTGTAGACAAACCTAAAGGTTGGGTCTTTCTTCATGGTGTACTGAGGTTCTTTGTTGATCTCTGGAAGGTGTAGAAGTGGTGCGGTTAAGTTTAGCTTCCTTTGATAGCTCTCGACCCCAAGTTGTAAGTCTTCAACGCATTCCTGAATAATCTTTCTTCTGATGTAGTAGAGCAATGATGTGCTGAATGCGTACGTAAGATCAGTTGAGAAATGATGCATCTTCCCTTTAACTTTGATGAGATACATATCTTCAATATCGTTAAGGTTCAAATCAGGGAAGTCTGCTTCTGAGAATGAGTAAATCTTCTGATCTTGTCTTCTAACCCTGATTTATGTAGAAAGGTATAATCATACTTCCTTTCTGCTTCAATGTTAACCACACCAATTATTCTGAGATCGCTCATCACTGGAGTTGGAGACTTTTTTGTAAGTTTGCTTTTGTACCAGGTTCTCCTTTTCTCATACCAGTGGTATATTCCCAGTTGCGCATCTTGATCGTATAGCACTCTGTTTGTAATGAAAAGTCTTTTTGTTGTTTCTTTGATGGCCTGTTGTGGATAGCTTGCAGCAGGAATCAAGGTTATTGACGTTGCATACTTAGGTTGACACTTGTTTCCGTGTACAAGAAGTTCCAGATCGTTGTTGAAGAAGAAGTTGTATGGAATGGCGGGATGATTAGTAGTTCCTACAACAGGCAATGGCTTTGTCCAGTTAGTATTGTATGGTCCTCTATGCTGCACGTTGTAGTCAATCAAATGAACGTCCGAATTTGTCCAGCTCATATCAGTAGACATTGCTCGTGCAATGTTTTTCAAGTGATAGTCGAGCTCAGCTGCACTAGAGGACCGATCTTTCAGCAAGTTGAACGCATCATTCTTTATGCGACGAAGTTCTCCTTTTGTAAGCTTCTTGATTCGTTGATCACGTTTGAGTTTTTGTGCGAACTCAAGTGTGCGTCCTTCGATCATGGAGTCATCGTCAACATATGGTTGAGCACTGACGAGTTTATCAAACCACTCATTCCCTTCGGTCGTGTCTTCGTCAAGCCATGAGACAACCATTGTCTTTTTGCTTGTTGACTTCTTTGCTTGCTTAGACGTTTTTGCTTTCGACTTTGGTGGAGAGTCTGGTTGATCTTGCTGTTGTTGAAATTCATCATCTTCAGTGAATTCAAAATGATGTTCCATTGTTGTTGGCCCGGAGCCAGAAGCCTTTAGCGGTTGGTTCGTTGTTGTTGTGGTTGCTTACGGTTTGACAGGTTCTTGATGTTGAGAAGACGAGTCACTGACATTCTTTGGTTTCTTAGCTTGTGAGTTCGGGTCAGGGTCTTCATCTTCTCTTGGTCGTTTTCCTTTGTCAGCATTGGCTTTGCATGACTCCTTTAAGATATTAGCCTGAATAGCCTTAGAAATTGCAATTTGTTCAGGAGTCGGTGATGTAAGACTTGTCAATCTTTCAAACAATTGAATCTGAAGCTCTTCAAGTGTTGGTTCCTTTGGCTTCGTTAGTTGGGTTTGTAGGACAAGTGGAACTGTAGCAACAATGTTTTTGAGAAGACCTTCGATGTTTGGTTCAAGATATTCTTTGACTTTCTTTGACGTGATTCTGGGCAAATACTTTTTCTAGTATTCTTCAGTGTTGCCCTTGATAGCAGTAAACATCTTATCCTGAATGTCATCGGAAAGGAATTCATCAACTCGAGCTTTTGTGCTTTGGAGCTCGTTCACTTGTCCAGCAAGACCGGTGACCATATTTGTTAATGGTTCGATCTGGTCAAGAAGCTTGTTATGTTTCTTTACTCTTGCAAGCTTCACGGCCTGTTTCACCTTTATCGATGCTTGAGAGACCAATGGATTGATGGGTTTCTTGATGGATTTGCTTGTTGATGTTGTTTGTGTTGGTGGTGGTGAAGAATGTGTTGATGATTCAGGAATGACAGGCGGATCCTTGTTAACGTTAGTGTCCATGTCTTTTGGAGGAGAGTGTGGAGGTGTAGTTGGAGGTGTTTGAATATAGTTGTCAGCTTCCTTCTCATCAGCAATTTTCCTAGCCAACCTTTCTTCCTCCTCTTTTTGTTTTAGCCTTATTTCTTCTTCCTCCTTTTCCAACTCCAATTCTTCAGTGGATTTTCTTATTACTTCATCATCAATTACCACATTCTCTGTGTTATCATCATCATCATTCATGTCAAAGTCTTCAATTTGTTCTTCTTGATGGACCTTCTTCATGATGAGATTATCTTCTTCATCTCGTTCCTCGTCATTACGGGGTTGATTAACCGGATCTGATCGAGGTTGAGTGACTCCTCCTGCACTTTCAGACCCACCGGGTTGATTAACCAGAGTGATGAGGGTCTGATTTTCTTGGGTCTCATCTTCACCAAAATCTTTATCAATTTTTTCATCCATTTTCATCTTTTCATCAAGCATTTTCTTCCTTCTCCTCTCTTTTTCAGCTTTAAGTGATACAAGACTTTCGTCCTGAGTAATCTTGGTAGTAATTTCTTCTTTGTAGATTATTGGTTCTTCATCGGTTTCCGTTTCTGAACCAGATTCCTCTTTTTCTACAATTTGTTCTTCTTCAGGCTCATGCTTAGCAATTTTGACAGGTACTCTCCTCTTGGTGTATTTAAGAGGACCTGGTTTTATTTTCTTTGAGGTGCTTGATGTGCTTCCTGTCTTGCTACCTCATTTTGCTCGAGTCTTTGCTGGAGTAGGTTCATCATCATACTTGCTAAATCCGACATACCCTTCCTTGAAAGCTTTATCATACTTAAGGTATGCTTGTGTTTTCTTGATATTGTCTATAAGAAGAGAGTTAGGAAGTCTCATCCCTTGTTTGTGAGTGCTTCCTTTCGGGATGTAGACTTGATTGACTGTTTTGTCCATAGCAAATAGATGCTTCTCTGGATCTTCTAGACGTCGAGGAATGTCTTCATTTTCATCAAGAAGATGGTAGATGAGTAACTTGGTGTATCTAACAAAAGGGATTTTGGTGAATGGTTTTAAGTAGTGACTCTAAATCTGAAAGACTATGTCATCCCAGATGATTTGAGCGTAATCGATTTCTTTCTGATTCACTATTCCCCAGAAGATTTGTAAGTGAGGAATACGAGGATTTTCATGACCGCTGTCTCTTCCGGAGATAGATCTAGCCAAAATGTAGTAAATGGTTCTCCACGGTTGGGGAATGAGCTTGGCTTCAACTTTGGAGAATGATTTCAGTGGCTTGTTTGGTTGTACATCATAACCAATTTCCAAAAGGAAGTTGAGAACGACTTCTTCTGATGGAGTAGGATGAAACTTCTTGGTTGGTGCAGGAGCTTTCTGCAGAAGTAAGGTTTTACGAAGATAATTTACATCAACAGTGACTTCTTTTCTGTTCAGTGTGTAGGTGAATGAGTCTTCTCCCATATCCAACTTGATTGTGTGCCACATCTAGTGAATGTAGAACTCAAGAATGGATGCAGACTTATCCAGCATGCTCCTACACTTGTGTAGTTTGAGAATTTCAATTGCTATTTGACACGAAGGTTCTGCACACTTGATTTTGTGAAATTCTACACATACGTTGTTCTTGCCAATTTCCACGTCATAATCTTGTGGAAATGTGTTTTCTTTTGTGAGCATGGGAAGTGGTTGTTGTGCAGCCATTTGAGATATCTGAAACATCAATCAAAGAAACAAATATGCAGGACACATGAAAGTTAGCACATTGTTAAACTTACAATCATTCATGTGACCACTTTGTTGTATAATAGATTTTACATGTCTTAAGATTATGAATATTGCAATTGTCATCTTTGGACATAGTGTTAAAAGTAACATGCATTGTGTGAATTTCCAATTAAAACAGATTCACTTTTGTTGACTATCATTCAATTTCGATAACATGTGACTTTATTTGAATTTCGATATAATTAGACCCAATTGCGACATTTAATGTGAATTGAGATGGACTAAGTCAATTGCGATGAAATTGGCCAATTCCGATGAATTTTGAATTCCGATAAACATTTTCAAATTGCGATGAAAAAATTGAATTGCAATAAACCATGCCGATGAAAAAATTGAATTGTGATAAACCATGCCCAATTGCGATAACATATTAAATTTCGAAAAATTTGAAGCAATTCCGACAAGGTTATCCAATTCCGATGGATTTTGCAATTTCGACAATTTCGCAATTCCGTCAAGTTTATCCAATTCTGATGGATTTTGCAATTTCGACAATTTCTTATTCAAGAAATTCTGATGAACATTGTAGACATACTTTGTTCTTTTTGATTCTTTATTGAAATTTGATTCCTGTCCAAATTATATCAAACCACAAGTTACAATATGATCCTTAAGCTCTTTTAAACATATCCAAAAACAGTTTATCTGATTTGAGAACAACCATTTACAATTTCGATGAACCCTCATTTTAATCTTGTCGAAATTCATGTTAATGGATTAGATGTTTATGTGAATGATTCCCTTAGGTTCCTATGATGATTCTAAGTTCAATGGTCTAAATTTTAACATTTTTAGCCATGAATCAAAAGGTTTGAACCTGGACGTATTCTTCATAAACCCTAAACATCGAAATTGATTCAAACATGTTTCTGGGTATGATTTGATGATCAAATAGTGTTACAAAACATGTAAGGACAGTATCCATGCATTTAATAAGACCAAAACACAATTATTTGAATTCCCCCAATTCATGCGCATGAACACTAAATTGAAAAATCATCAATTCGTGTTTCTGGGTACGATTGGGTTATAGAATCATGTTAAAACTTGTTTAAGAACATATCCTACCATAGAAATCAAACTCAAACACTCACGATCAGTTATACTCAAATCGACTACACCCTAAACCTATTTCATTCGATTTAGAAAAATTTAGCCGTTAGATCTTTGTTAAATCCAAAACCATTTCTTATATTTGTATGATAAACATGATTCCACTTACAGATTATTGAAAATACGAACGGATTTGAAGATTTGATGTGGGTCGTTGATCTTGGTAGTTGAAATATTTAATGTGTTTGGTTAAGAGTAAATGCAAAAAATCAGATGCAGTAAATGCATCTATCTTTTGTTTTTGTGTAAAAATCAAACTTTCAACATATGTCACATTGAGTCCCTTAATGACATAACTTAGCAATCTAAGTCCCTTACTCACAAAATATTAATAAGACTTGACATTATTTTGACAAGTACAATTTTAATACACCCCATTGACTTATGAATATTAGAAAATATTTTAAGATCAAGGAGGGTATCACGGGAATAATATTACCAGCACATGTTTGAAACAACATCTTTTTGGAAATATGCAAGTACAAATTTTAAGGAAAAATATTAAAATTTGAATTTCATACTCCCCCTCAACACTTGTTCGGAAAAATTGGTAATTTGTTTAAATGAACAAAGTGTTGATGGAAATTTTGTACTTGCATTTTTTTTTTGAATAAAGAAAGATGAAAAATGAAAATCTTTTTGTTGTTTTTGATAAGATATTTACAAAGAAGGTTTTGGTGTTTGACTTTCTTAGTTGTGTTTAAGAAAGTTATTCAAATCATCTGGAGTCAAACACCGCATACCAATTTGGTGAACTAATTCCACAAATCTTGCATGGGGCAAGGCTTTAGTGAATAAGTCCGCTAATTGGTATTGAGCACCCACAAAGTATAATTCAATAGTACCCTTTTCAACATGCTCCTTGATGAAATGATATCGAAGTGCGATATGTTTTGACTTCGAATGTTGAACCGTGTTGCATGAGATAGCAATAGCACTCTTGGAGTCGCAGTACATGGAAATCTTATTGAAGATGTAACCGTAGTCCATCAACTGTAATCGCATCCAAATGACTTGAGCACAGCATGCTGACATGGCTACATATTCCAATTTTGTAGATGATAATGAAGTGCAATCCTGCTTCTTTGACTGCCAAGATACAAGTTTGTCTCCTAGAAACTGCACTCCCCCAGATGTACTTTTGTGTGTATCTAAACATCCTGTATGATCAGCATCTGAAAAAGCTATTAGTTCAAAACCAGAATTCTTCAGAAACCAGATCTCCAAATGGATGGTTCCCTTTATGTATCGAAGGATTCTTTTAACCTCAGAGAGGTATCTTTCAGGTGGTCGTGACTGATAACGGGAGCATAGGTATACATCAAAAACTATATCTGGTCTGCTGGCTGTTAGATACATGAGGGACCCAATCATACTACGGTATTTTGTAGGGTCAACAGGTGTACCATGTAAATCAACATCCAGCTTTGGGGATGATGCAGACATAGGTGTGTTATAAGTATCACAACTTGTCATGCCATGTTTCTTTAAAATCTCAAGAGCATACTTGGACTGACTTAGAGAAATTCCACGGGGTGATTTATGAACTTGGAGTCCTAAGAAGAACGTAAGTTCACCCATCATGGACATTTCAAATTTTTGTTTCATTAATCTTGCAAAAGCATTTGAATATTTTTCGTTTGTTGATGCAAAAAATAATGTCATCGACATAGATTTGAACAATTAAAATGTCATCCCCGTGTTTTTGAATAAACAAAGTTCGATCCACAGAACCTTTAGTAAAATGATTGGCAAGCAAGAAAGCAGTTAGTTTATCGTACCAGGCCCTTGGGGCGTGTTTAAGTCCGTAAAGGGCCTTCTTGAGTCTGTACACATGATTGGGATACTCTGGATCGACGAATCCTTCTGGTTGACTAACATACACTTCCTCACGTAATTGACTGTTCAGAAATGCCGTTTTCACATCCATTTGATAAACAACCATATTCTTGTGTGCAACGTATGCCAGAAAGATACGGACAGCCTAAAGCCTAGTGTAACACCCAAAATTACCGCAGCAGAACAGTAGAGTCAAGGGGGTATTACTTCATAATATAGATCAAGGTATAGAAAACGACCTCTAAATGAGACGTTTTAAAATGTTACCATTCGAATTGTTAAAATCAGAGTTAAACAAGAAATCCAAAGTATAAAGTTACATAGATGTTTCGAATGGTAAAAGATAATGATATGAGTCTCCAAGTATGCAAATGATTCAAGAATCCATGCATCCACTATCGCCTTAATAACCTGAGATAAACATGCTAAAAAGTGTCAACCAACGGTTGGTGAGTTCATAGAGTTTAGTTTAACTGTAAAGCATTTAAATATAGATTTCCCAGCAAAGGCATTGTAAATCCACCCAGTCCCAAGCCCTGCCCATACAAGACTTGCAACCTGTGTGTTTACAATCCACTGCTAACATAGAATGAATAGTACATAAATGTATAGTTTAAATAGTAAAGCATTCGAATAAAGATTTCCCCGCAAAGGCATTGTAAATTCACTCAGTCCCAAGCCCCGCCCATACAAGACTTGCAACCTGTGCGTTTACAACCCACTGCTAACATAGTAAGAATATGATAGATGACTTGCAAACCAATGCAAAAATAGACTAGATGACTTGCATACCAATGCAAAATGTATTAGATGACTTGCATACCAATGCACAATATAATCGATTACTTGCATACCAATGCAAAATGTATTAGATGACTTGCATCCCAATGCAAAATATAATAGATGACTTGCATACCAATGCGAAATGTATTAGATGACTTGCATCCCAATGCAAAATATAATAGATGACTTGCATACCAATGCAAAATGTATTTGATAAACGAGTAAAGTATTTGAAAGCATGTATCTCCCCCAAAGAGTATAAAACAAGTATTAAAAGAGTAGGGGCTATGACTCACGGTGAACCGTGAAAGTTTCTAGAATACTTGTAAAAGTGAATAAATATAGTTGAGCATGTATCTCCCCCAAAGAGTAAATCAAAACGTATAAAAGTAGGGGCTATGAATCCTTACCTTAGCTGTAAGGTCAAAGTATTGTGATGTTATGTCAATAGTATCACGGGAACGGCTCCAACACACGACCTGAATAATAGGGAAGTCTGAGATTTCGATGGTTTGACTTGATGTGAATAATGATTGTGAAAGAATATCGGATAACGAATTGGATTGTGACGTGAGTGATTTGATATGCTTAAAATGCTTAAAGTTCAAAAATAATATTATATATAATATTATCTTGTTTTTATGTCTTTAAATCCGATAATATTGTTTCCTCGAAAGTGGTGAAACGAAACGTTAATTTAATCGTTAGAATTCGTTATATATAAATATAAACGTAACGGAAAATAAATATACTGAAACGAATGACAAAATGCATATGAAATGAGTAGAACATGAAATAGAATTGATTATAAATAATGTGATTGTTCAGCCCTTGGTCTTTTACAGAAATTACCCTTTTTACCCTAACGGTGTAAGCGTTGCACCGTTAGTCCTTGGTTAGTATATAATTACATTTTAAGTCCGTAAAGGTTCCCATTTGTCATTTTATGGTTTCCAATTAATGTCTTAGCCTTTTCTACCCAATATTTACAGAAATGACAGTTTTGCACTTAGTTTTACAAAGGTTACAATTTAAACCCTAATAGTAAATATGCGTTGCATCTTTAGTCTAAAATGTACAAAAATAATGTGAAAAATATTCCGAAAGTTTCAATAAGTTTATAAAGCTTATTTAATTCAAAATTATCAGCTTATTTTCAAAAGTGCTTAATTTTCCGGTTAATGGGCTTTTAACGAGCTTAACCAAAGCCCATTAACGTTTTTCGATCCAATGGGTTATGAAACAATTTGGGCTGATGATTGGGCTTATAATGTGATCTTAAAAATGTTTTCCAATAGCTTATAACATAGCTTAATCGCGTTTGCTTATTGGGCATATTATTTGAATTAAGCCCAATCCGGTAACTTTATATATATAGAAATTGATTCGAGTAGCGTTAAGTTTAGCGTTTTAAAAGAGCTTTTGAGTGCTTTTCAAAGGAATCTCAAAACATGAATTCGTTAGATGGTCTTGTAGCGAATCAGTGTGAAAAAAAATAGCATGGTATATGTATAGTTTCGATTATAATTGGTCGTTTCTTGAGTCGATCGAGACATGATAAAAAGAATATATGACATGAATATATGTTGTGCGATATAAAGAATAATTAAAATAAAGTTCGAGAGCAAGTAAAACGAATACGTAAATGAAACATGAATGCGTAAAATGTAATCCTAGCCATTCCATGAAGGAGGCGTTATATATGAAATGTAAATAAATAAGAGCAAAGCGTATAAATGTAATATGAAGTAGTATACGTTCGAAATAAAAATGAATAAGGCATGATTGAATATAATTCGATAAGAATGACTTGAGAAAGGTTTAGGAGACTCACAACACTTAAAAGTGGAGTGTATACGTTCGAAATGATCAAGAACACGTGAGATATGGTCGTAGCTCGTGTGATCGATCACAAAGGTTCGAGTAAAGCTTCAACGTGTTGGAAAATGGTCTCGAAATGGCTAGACTTTGCTCCTTGTGTCTTGGAAAGTATTTGGCAGTAGAGAAAATTATGTGAAATGAATTTGAGTGTGTGAATGAGAGTATGTGACTATATACGTATATATATGTAAACTATTGGCAAGTTGCATGTGATATTCGATTTGCAAGCATGTTGTACTCGTATATATAGTAAAGAAATAAAGCAAGTTGAGATTGGGTTGGAATATATTCGATGTTGTCAGAGGCATGATCGAATAGATATAGTAAAATATTGTAAGTTGTAATGTGATTATTCGATTTGCATGTGCATGTGTGTGATGCGTGCGATGTGTCGTTGCGGTTTAGCAGTATTAATGCCTACTCAAGTTTTAAATTTATATTTAGCCGACTTATCAATAACACACACACTTAACGAGCATTGTACCCGTTCAGTATGAATATAATGGTAAGTAGAGTGTCGATCACTAAGAGTGGAATGTATTATCTAGTTATTCTAATCAGTATTTTAATATCTTAAGTTAGCTATACAACCTAATCTAACGCAAGGGGGTTCAGCCTGAGGGACTGGCACAGTTTGGTTATGATTAAATAGTAAACTAAACTAATGAGCACGAATCAGCGATTAGCACACACGTACACAAATAGATACTTGAGACAATAAGAAGACCTGTCCTGATAATTAAGTAGCTTGTCACTTGTTTTATTGCTAGTTTTATATGAAGTGTATATAATTAACCCTTTCTCGTTGGCTCTAATCTTATCGGCGAGTAAACCCTTAATGATCACTTATGTCTATCCCACTATCCTAGAATATTGAGCATTTGTGATGCCCACGTTTCGTATACGCTAGAATAGACAGGCGAGGAAGGGGCATGGCGACCCAAGCAATGCTCAGCTAGACACAGAGGTTATCAACGCACTAATAAAAGTCACCAAAGACATCAACATATAAACTTTAATTAATGGGAAAGCAATTTTAAGGGGTGGACATGATATTCCGTAGTCACATGACATCAGCCCATCAATCCTGATGAATTAAAGTGTACTAATACAATAAAACAAAACTACTTAATGAATTGAATACATGCAGGACCTTCTTACAGCTCTTGTATCTTCGTTCAGGGTGTGTCTTGTGCTGCTAATACGTCTGAATTCGGCTTTTAGGGTTTCTGTCTCTCTCTTCTGAGTTAAGCTAAGTGTTTCGAAATTCATCTGGCCTTGGGGTATTTATAGTTTCTGTCTGAGGGTTAGATGCGGCGCATAGGATAAGTAGATGCGGCGCATTGACTTAACTTCGCGTGGGGTCCAAGATTAATATATTCAGGAATATTCGTACACCGCCTTAAGATGCGGCGTAACTCCATTTCTCTATGCGGTGCATGTCCTTTGCTGTCTTGGATTGTAACTTGTGAAATCTTGATAGTGATACGCCGTATGTAAGAAGTATGTTGCGGCGTATCTGGAGCAGAATGATCTTGATCTTGTACATTTTAGTAGACTCTTAACATCTTGCTTGTTTTGCTCCATAATTAGCCCAAAATCGCCAAGTTTTACATAATACTTGTTTTTACCTGAGAATTACAAAAGTAAACATTAACGTATCAATTCTCATATATAATATAATAAAACAAGTCAAATAGATAGGACAAATGATGATAATAAAATGTACTTATTTGAGTTCATCAGTATGTCTCGTATATTATATAATAGAGGAAATTTGAGATTTGTTGGGAGATATTATTCGATCATGTGTCAGTATTAGGATAGGACTTTGGAAATTTGCATGAAAGTTGTATTACTTATATGTGTGTGTGTGTGTGTGTGTGTGTGTGTGTGTGTGTGTGTGTGTGTATATATATATATATATATATATATATATATATATTGTCGTTAATCAAAAATTTCAAAAACAATTTCATGACGTGTAATATTGTGAGTCAAGGTGAGAAATAAACTTGGGAACTCGTATTTGATCATAGAATATCAAATGACCTAGGTGAATTTAAGTTAAACCGGATTGGATTTAAAATGGATAATTATTGAGTGAACTTGTATATGTCTCGAGGGTGATTTACTTTGGGTCTCGTTCATTGATCGAACGTTCGAAATAAAATGTGAGATTTATCAGATCAAACGTTCGAAATAAAATGTGAGATTTATCATTCCTGTTTTTTGGATGTATAGAGAATCAAGTTATGTAAAATAAATGGAATCTTGTGTGTCAAAATAAGGATTAAAATAGACCAAGTAAATGAGTATTGGCCGAGTTGTATAAAAGAAAGAAAAATAAAATTGGGCTGAATTTGAGTTGGGCCATGAATAGTAATAGGCTAAAGTATAATAAAGGGTCCGTTTGGTTAGTATTTGTGTTTTAGATTGTCGTGGTGCACGTGTGAGCTCGTTCCAACGTATCGTGAATAATGTAACAATATTTGAATTATAAAAATGTAATAAACAAAAAGTTCAAATTTGCTCGTAAAAATGGTTAAGTGTACAGTATGAGGGATTAATAATAGATTAGCGTTCACTAATGACTAGGAAATTTTACGGATTGTTACAGTACCTACCCCTTATTTTTGAATCTCGTCCCGAGATTCAGTATGCGTTATCTGTTAAAAGATGCTAATGGATAGTTGATATGTAAAGTTTTGAGCAATCATGCTAAAGCTTACGTATATAGGGTTCTTATCCAGTTAGGTACGTTCTTGGGACTAACACAACTAAAAACATATTCCCTTATGGCTAGGTTTTGGTGAAGCAACTTTCCTATTCTCGAGCATATTCTTCAAAAGACATTTAGGCAACCGATTTTTACTTAATCTCACAACTCATCAAACAAGAACTGTCATGAGATTAGGCTAAACCGGTTTAAGTAATAACTTAATTAACATTTTCACAAAACCTCATTACTAGCTGTTATCCTGAAGGGGTCAATGCCGATTGATGTACGCATGATTACACATGTCCACGTGAGTCATGATGCACTTATAATTATGTTGGCCACCATAATTATAATTGCCTCCTTTCACACATGTACATATCACCAAGCACACATATCTCGACGTTACTTAAATGACGAAAGAGTAGGGTGATTATCTCTCAAAAAATCCTCGAGTGAACTCATCAAATTTCTGTGGCTAAGTGATAACCTTTATTTAACTTAATCCCATGTCTCATCAAACAAGAACAGTCACAAGATTAAGTTAAATAGCCAGTTATCACTGAGCTCCACACTTTTGATGTCTCGATTTAGATTCCGAGATTTCCCCTAAATAGTATCCTCAAGAGAAATCCCCTTTTTGAGCAAAATCATCAAATTTCTCTGCGGCCAAGTGATAACCTTTATTTAACTTAATCCCATGTCTCATCAAACAAGAACTGTCACAAGATTAAGTTAAATAACCAGTTATCACTGAGCTCCACACTTTTGATGATTCGACTAAATGCTGAGGTTCCTCTATCGGTGCAGATACTATAACATTCAACAGAGCGCATATAAATGGGAAAAGTTCTACGTATGCAAGGCGATAGGGATGAGAGTCTCAATGTATATAGTAGTTATAGTCTAGGCTCCGAAATGCAACCTAGTTCTCTATAACCAAGTCTCTGATACCAATCTGTAACACCCCCAAATTACCACAGTGGAACAGTAGAGTTAAGGGGGTAGTACTTCATAATATAGATCAAGGTATAGAAAACGACCTCTAAATGAGACATTTTAAAATGTTACCATTCGAATTATTAAAATCAGAGTTAAACAAGAAATCCAAAGTACAAAGTTACATAGATGTTTCGAATGGTAAAAGATAATGATATGAGTCTCCAAGTATGCAAATGACTCTAGAATCCATGCATCCACTATCGCCTTAATAACCTGAGATAAACATGCTAAAAAGTGTCAACCAACGGTTAATGAGTTCATAGAGTTTAGTTTAACTGTAAAGCATTTAAATAAAGATTTCCCAGAAAAGGCATTGTAAATCCACTCAGTCCCAAGCCCTGCCCATACAAGACTTGCAACCTGTGTGTTTACAATCCACAGCTAGCATAGAATGAATAGTACATAAATGTATAGTTTAAATAGTAAAGCATTCGAATAAAGATTTCCCCGCAAAGGCATTGTAAATCCACTCAGTCCCAAGCCCCGCCCATACAAGACTTGCAACCTGTGTGTTTACAACCCACTGCTAACATAGTAAGAATAGGATAGATGACTTGCATACCAAAGCAAATATATACTAGATGACTTGCATACTAATGCAAAATGTATTAGATGACTTGCATACCAATGCATAATATAATCGATGACTTGCATAAAAATGCAAAATGTATTAGATGACTTGCATCACAATGTAAAATATAATAGATGACTTGCATACCAATGCGAAATGTATTAGATGACTTGCATCCCAATGCAAAATATAATAGATGACTTGCATACCAATGCGAAATGTATTTGATAAACGAGTAAAGTATTTAAAAGCATGTATCTCCCCCAAAGATTATAAAACAAGTAATAAAAGAGTAGGGGCTACGACTCACGGTGAACCGTGAAAGTTTCTAGAATACTTGTAAAAGTGAATAAATATAGTTGAGCATGTATCTCCCCCAAAGAGTAAATCAAAACGTATAATAGTAGGGGCTATGAATCCTCACCTTAACTATAAGGTCAAAGTATTGTGATGTTATGTCAATAGTATCATGGGAACGGCTCCAACACACGACCTGAATAATAGGAAAGTTTGAGATTTCGATGGTTTGACTTGATGTGAATAATGATTGTGAAAGAATATCGGATAACGAATTGGATTGTGACGTGAGTGATTTGATATGCTTAAAATGCTTAAAGTTCAAAAATAATATTATATATAATATTATCTTGTTTTTATGTCTTTAAATCCGATAATATTGTTTCCTCGAAAGTGGTGAAACGAAACGTTAATTTAATCGTTAGAATTCGTTATATATAAATATAAACGTAACGGAAAATAAATATACTGAAACTGTTAGGAACACGTTTTAATTATATTTCAAGTCTTGTTCATTTCCATTAATATGTTGCAACGAAATGGGTTATAAGTTAGTTTTAGGTCCGGTCCATTAGTAACCCATGGGCCGGCCATTTAAGTGTTAAAACTTCTAGAAACTATCATGTGTATGTCGCCCTAGCTAGTAGCCTATAAATAGAAGGCTAGGGTGCTCATTCTTATTGTTGGTTTTCATTGTATTGTGCGGAAGCTTTGTCCCTTCGTCGTTTGAATGAAAATCATCCAACTACTCTTCATCTCTTATTCTCTCTATTAGCTTATTTACTTATTTACTATTCGTAGCTTATACACAAGTAGTAGTACGTGTTGTTTAGCTTATTTACGTGGTTGTGTTTGAGTTAAAGAGGACCGTCAAGTGGTATCAATCGCCAAAAATGTAGTTAGGATCGTGTTTTGAGTAGTTGTAATCGTTATCTAGGATTGGTTTATGCTTAAGTACGGTTTTTATTTTTCAAAAGTTTGATCGATATACTCTTTTGTTGGTAGTTTTATCTCGTGAAAAACTCAAAAATCTCATCAAATCTTTATTTCGTACGTTATCTCTCTTAAATTTCTTCATATTTTGTGGTTACTAATCGCTAGAAATCAAACACAATTGGTTTCCATTGATTTTCTAGTCGTTTTAGTGATATCCGCATAATTAGCGTATTGGGATAGTTGATGAAAAGTGAGTATTTTGCTTTTGGGTGAATTTCGACAAGTTAGGGTTTATCGCAAATCAATTCCGACAAGTTAGGGTTTATCGCAATTGGCAGATCTTGGAATTATCGAAATTGGGACTCAGTATTTTACTTCCTTGTATAAGAAAGTGAAAATACTTCGAATTGGTTGCTTATTCTCATCTCTTGTACAAGAGTTGAGAAATTATTGAAATTGAAATTTAGATAAAATTATCGAAAATTGCCTTTTCTATCGCAATTTAAGATAACTTATTAAAATTGTCATATTTTATCGCAATTTGAAGTTTTATCGCAATTTCCATTTTGATCGCAATTAGGTGAACAGTGATTATCGCAATTGGGTGAACAATACTTATCGCAATTGGGTGAACAGTAGTTATCGCAATTGGAAAAAAAATAATCTTAAGTTAACCAAAACCAACTTCACATAACTCATAACACTTATCTTAATTATCTTCAAGATCCAAACATGTCTCAACCTCCGCACTTCAATTACTACTACCAGCTACAACAATATCCACAGCAACAATATCATCAGCAACAACAACAATTTCATCCTCAATATCCACAACAACATGCTTTTGTGCAACAACATCAGTTTTTCCCTCAACAATCAGTACCTCAGCAACAAATCCTTCCACAAACTCAAATGCAGATGCAAAATTACCAACCTTCATCAAGGGAACCTCATTGGTTTACAAAAATGTGTGAAGCTATTAGTAGTCAGCAATCCAGGCATGAAGCAGGATCGTTTGAAACTCCACCAATGCTGACTCCTGGAAACTTTGTGCAATGGTCTAGCCGGTTTCTTCGATTTGTTGAACTAAGGAAACCTCATGGTCAATATCTCAAAAAGGTCATAATGGAAGGACCTTATCCACTGCCTTCAACATTGGTTCCGGGTGATCCAACTGCTATACCTCCACGGGATGACACTACAACTCCCATTCCAGTATCTCAATATTCCACTGAACAAACTCTTCAGCAAGAAGCCAATGAGATGGCCATGGCTTACATACTCTAGGGAATTCCTAACCCAATCTTCAGGAGTATTGATGCTCAGAAAACAGCCAAGGACATGTGGGAGCATGTACATCTTTTGATGGAAGGCACAGAATTGAACCAAGAGGATCTGGAATCCAAACTTTACATGGAATACAATAACTTTATGATGGAACCAGGGGAATCCATAGAATCATACTATCACCGCTTCACCAATGTTGTCAATGATTTGGAACGTCATAACATACCTCTACCAAGGATTGCTATCAACTCCAAATTTCTAGGATGTCTTGGACCAGACTGGCAGAAGTATGTGACATTCGTGAGGCAAGCCAAAAAGATTAATCAAGTTTCATATGGGCTTTTGTATGATTATCTCAAGCAACATCAAACTGAGGTAGACAAGGACATTGCAGCAAGAGGAGGTTATTCACAGGCACCAACTCCAAACTCTCTTGCTCTGATAGCTCAGTCACACTTTCCACCCTCAAATCAAGAATTTGTTCCAACACCATCTCAACCAAGTTTCCAACCACAACCAAACAATCAGATTGTTCCTTATGAAGCACCATCTCAAAGTTCTGATCACCAAATGGTCCCATACAACAATACTGACTCCATGTTCTATTCCAATGCTGATTATGATGAAGAAGATGATGTGTTTAACTCTCTCAATGAAGGATTTGCATTAATTGCAAGAGCATTCAACAAGTTTTCTAACAAGTCAAACAACCGTCTTCGTTCGTCATCAAACACCAGGAACCAAGCAGTCGTTAATGATGGACGAGTTGAGATTCAGAATCGGTCTTCTGGTAGATTTGGGTCAGGAAACATGGGAAATTATGGTACTAGGTTTAACTCAGGGGGACAGAGGTTCAACACAGCTGGGGGAAGTAGAAACAATCTGGGAAATACACAGAGGGGAATTCAGAATGTTGGTACTGAAAGAAGAGGAAATGCAAATACGTCAATCACTTGTTACAACTGTGGAGGCAGTGGTCATATGGCAAATGCTTGCCCTAAGCCTAGGACTCAGGGTAGTGCATTTCATAAAGAAGCTCTTCTGATGGCTCTCAAAGATGAAAAGGCTGCAGGAATGTTGACTCAGAACGAGCAAAGTTTTATGGCTAATGCATACTCCGATGACGAAATGGAGGATCTGGAAGCTAATGCTACAGTGATGCTAATGGCCAACATGCAGGAGATAAATGTGAACGAGACAGGCCCGGTATATGATACCGATGGCTTATCTCAGGTACTTGAATCAGAATGCCTTATTCATGAGATTGCTTCACCATCTGCATCTTCATCTTCACAAGAAAATTTTGTTCAAAATGATTCATCATTCTCGTCTCAAGGAGATGATCAAATAAATACTGTTGTTTCATTCGATGATGATAACACCAATGTTTCATTTGATGATCCTGTTGATGATGAAAATCATGATCATCTTGAAGAAGATGATCTTATGCCTGATCAAGATCCAGAGCTTATGACCTTATTGCTGACCACACAATCACAATTGAATGCACAAAAGTCACAGATTGACAAATGCAATGAGATTAACCAGAACTTAAAAGCCAAAATTGCAATGTTAACAAAGGACAATAAGTGTTATAAAACACAACTTTCAAGGTATGAAAAACAAGAACAACGTGAGAAAGGCTTTGAGGTTGCATTCCAAAAGACATACGTTCAGGTCAAGGATTTAGAGCATCAAGTTTGTGAGCTAACTGTTTCCAAGGCTGATTTGCTTTCTCAAAAAGAAAAGGAGCAATTTGAATTAAAAACAAATTGACACTTTAAATTCTGAGTTGTTAAAAACTCACTCTGAGCTTTCAACATCTCAAAAGGATCTTCTTGATGAAAAGCAAGCCACTAGGAAACGAGTTGACTCATATCTTGGGGAGATTGTGGACTTGGAATCCAAACTCAAAGAATTTCAGAATGTTGTTTATAAAACGGGTAATTCAGTGACACAAATTCAAAAACTAACTGTGAAACCGAGTCCTAAAGGATTTGGTTTTGCAATTGGAAGTGACAAACCACATTTTTTACACAAACCACTCAAAGATAATCCTAAGTTATACAATGCAGAATTTCTGTTTGATGATACTTTTCAACGTGTTGTTGTGTATAGTAATGATGAAGAAACTGATTATCTTGAACATAAGATTGAGAGTCAATCAAAGTCTGACAAAGATTTTTCAAGAATACCATATGATTATTCAGCAAGACCTCATATCAGTAAATCTTTTGTTTCTCCAAAGGACAAACCAGAACAAACACTGACTATAACTGGAACAAATCCTTCTTCTGAAGTTGCTCCTGTAACCACTCCTGTCGCACAAATCAATGGTTCAAAAGATAATGCTGATCCATAACTGCCTCAAGAATGTCGAATTCTTCGATATTTTAAGACATTTATGGATGACATTAAACTTTTGGAACAGGTGATAGAAATTAATTCTGAAATCAAAGTCTCTTCTCTCTTTTCTCCTGCTGAGAAAGAAAAAAGAGAAATTTTTCAGAAACAATTCCTACCACATGTTAAACACCTGAGACTTTGCGCAACAATGTGGGAACAAGAACTACAGACTGAAGTTAGATCAATGAAGAATATTTTTAAAGCTAAAGATGACAAAATTGCTAAACAAAAGTGTCAAAAGAAAGCTTTAGAAAAAGAGGTCGATCGACTCTTGGAACGCGTTTTGTGTGATGATATGATTTCTGTGATGATGAATTCTATTTTTGAATCTTGTCATGCAATACTTGTTGATGATCATGCTGTGAATGTTGAAATGTTGCAAATTGATATTGATAATTTGGTAAAAGAGAATGAGAGTCTTAGACAAATCAACTTTGATGTGGACAATAAGTGTGAAAAAGAAATTTTCAAACTTAACAAAAGACTGGAATGGTGTCAAACTCAAAGTGCTGAATTTGAGTTAAAGTACAAAAATCTAAAAGAATCTTTGTCATTCCAAAACAGTCATGCTTCAGAAAGTCAGAATAAAAATGAAATTGATGTTTTGCGAAATAAACTCTTTGAATATGAGAAAGACATAGATGAAATTTCTCAAAACAGAAATGACACTGTCCGGTTAAACAGAATTTTGGATTCAAAAAATCAAGAACTCCAACACATCATTGTTGATTTGAAAAGAAACTCAGAGTTTAAGATAAAGGAAAAGCTGTGATTGCCCCAGGAATGTACTCAGTAGACAAGCCAACTAAGCAAGCATCAAATCAAACCACTAATGTGAATACTTCCACTTCCACAGGACTAGGAACACCTCTAAGGCTAGCAGATCAAGAAACACCAAGATACCAAGGAAGTTTAGTATCTGGCGCCCTAACAGTGGACTATCTAAGACTGAAGAAGTAGTAGTTAAAGTTAGCAGTTTGAATAAAAAGCATGATATGTCAGAAGTAGAATCACACTTGTCTAAGTCTAGTTCTATAGATGATGTAATGAATGCTAAATCGTTGAATGTTATGAATGATATTATGGTTGATGCTAGTTGTGTATTTTGTCATGCTAGTCTATTATCTGGAAATCATGAGAAATGTGTTGCTAAAACTCTGTTGAATCGCAAAAAGAAATGATCTAGTGGCATTTCCTCTAGGCCCACTACTGCTGCCAAGTCCATATTAGGAAAACCACCACTAGTAGTTTCTGAAGAATCAGTTGACAAAACCATAGCTGCATCTAGGACAAACAAATCACCAAGTGCATTTATTAGGAGAATGGCTGAGACTAGTTGGATGTGGCAGTGTTGGTTACACAAAACACATAGCTTTAAATGGGTACCAAAAATGATTAACTCATGTGTTACTAACCAAACGGATTCCACCGTTACCAAACTTGCCTCTGTGTCAAATTTTGGTGATGCAGGTGATCCAAATTGTTCTATGGATTGTTGATAGCGGCTGTTCCCGACATATGACCGGCAATCTCAAGCTTCTTGTAAACTTTGTTGCAAAGTTCATTGGAACGGTCAGATTCGGGAATGATCACTTCGCTGCTATTATGGGTTATGGAGACTACGTAAATGGGAACATCGAAATTAGCAGGGTTTATTACGTTGAAGGCCTAGGTCACAATCTCTTCTCAGTAGGACAATTTTGTGATGGTGATTTGGAGGTAGCATTCAGAGAGAAAACTTGTTTTATTCGGGATCTTAAAGGAAATGATCTGATGAAAGGAAAACGTGGCACCAGTCTATATACCATTTCTTTTGAAGGCATGACAGCTTCCTCTCCCATATGCTTACTTTCAAAGGCACATCCCACAAAGGCCTGGCTATGGCACAAACGAATGTCCCATTTGAACTTCAAGACGATGACCGATCTTGCTAGGAAAAAGTTGGTAGACGGTCTTCCCAAATTCAGATATGCCAAAGATCACTTGTGTCCTGCTTGCGAACAAGGAAAGAGTCATCGTGCTCACTTTCCTCCAAAAGCAGATCACAGCACATATCATGTCCTACAACTGCTTCATATGGATTTGTGTGGTCCTATGCGTGTTCAAACCATCAACGGGAAACGGTACATCTTGGTAATAGTGGATGATTTATCGAGGTGGACTTGGGTCTACTTTATCCGTACCAAAGACCAAGCCCCTTCGATGATCATTACTTTTCTCACGAAGATTCAAGTTCAGGTTCGTAACACCGTCAGAATCATCAGAACAGACAATGGTAATGAATTCAAGAATCAAACTCTTCGGGAGTTCACTGAGAAAAATGGTATTGTTCATCAAACGTTAATTGCTCGCACCCCTGAACAAAATAGAGTAGTCGAAAGACACAACCGTACGTTAGTGGAGGCAGCAAGAACTATGTTGATTAATGCCCAATTACCAGACTACCTATGGGCTGAAGCTGTCTCAACTGCTTGTTATACCCAGAACCGATGCATGATCACCAAACGCCATGACAAAACACCATATGAGCTTATTCATGGTCGAAAACCAAATATCAATTACTTTCATGTCTTTGGAGCTCTCTGTTATCCAAAGAATGATCGTGATGATCTTGGTAAACTGAAAGCCAAAGCAGACATAGGAGTATTTGTTGGCTATTATGAGAATTCGAAAGGGTTCAGAATTTGGAATCGTCGTACTCGGGAAATTCAAGAGACAATCCATGCTAATTTTGATGAGCTCACAGAAATGGCTTCTGAGCAAAATCGCTTAGAACCCGCACACAACCGTCTCAACTTTCCTGAATCTTCAGCTGAACCATTACCGTTCAAAAGAAAGGATATAGAAGACTTGTTTGCTCTTCTGTTCGATGATTCTCTAGTTAATCGTGCCTCTGCTGTATCCACCAATTACGTTGCTCAAACCGTAAACAATCAAGCACCTGATACACCTGCAACTACTTCCACAGCAGTTGCTGACGAAGCACCTCAACCAGAACCATCATCGTCAGTAGATCAAACACCTTCCACTTCTACACCCACAGCTGAAGATTCCCCCCACAATTCTGTTGAAGTACCCACACCATCAGGTTATGATGGAGGTGCATTCTTTAATCCATTTGCACCTGCACCAACCATTCCTGATATTGCAGAATCTTCTACACGCAATTTGGAACCGTCAAACCTGCACCACAATTATCAACACTATCCATCAACTCATAAATGGACAAAGGACCATCCCTTAGTAAACATCATTGGTAATCCAGAAAAACTAGTCATGACAAGACAAAGACTCCACACAGATGGTGAAACCTGCATTTATGCACTCACCGTTTGTCAAGACGAACCCAAAAACATCAAGGAAGCCCTCACTTATGAAAACTGGATTGAATCAATGCAAGAGGAGTTGGAACAATCCAAGCGGTTAGAAGTTTGGGAACTGGTAGAGAGACCAGATGGGGTTTATGTCGTTGGATTGAAATGGATCTGGAAAAACAAGTTAGATGCAGATGGTACTGTCATTCGTAACAAGTCCCGGCTAGTCGCAAAAGGATTCAGTCAACAAGAGGGAATCGACTTCAAAGAATCGTTTGCTCCAGTCGCAAGGCTTGAGGCTGTTCGCATGTTCCTGGCTTACGCGGCTCACAAGAACATTACTGTCTACCAAATGGATGTGAAGACTGCATTTCTCAACGGCCAACTCCGGAAAGAGGTGTACGTTTCTCAACCAGAAGGATTCGTGGACCAAGAACATCCGAATCACGTATATCGGCTAAAGAAAGCCCTTTACGGCCTTAAACAAGCCCCAAGGGCCTGGTACGACAAGTTATCTGCGTTTTTACTTGCCAATCACTTTACTAAAGGAAATGTGGACCCGAATTTGTTTATACAAAAACACGGGGAGGACATTCTCATCGTACAAATTTATGTCGATGACATAATTTTTGGATCAACACATAAAAAATATTCAAATGCTTTCGCAAAACTAATGAAAAATAACTTTGAGATGTCCATGATGGGTGAACTGAAGTTCTTCTTAGGACTGCAAGTTCATCAATCACCCCGTGGTATATTCCTTAGTCAGTCCAAGTATGCTCAGGAAATCCTGAAAAAGCATGGTATGACCAGCTGTGACACCTATAATACACCTATGTCCTCCTCATCCCCGAAGCTAGATGCTGACATAAATGGGACACCCATTGATCCTACAAAATATCGTAGTATCATTGGGTCAATCATGTATCTCACAGCTAGCAGACCGGATGTTGTATTTGCCACGTATCTATGCTCCCGATATCAGTCAAGACCAACTGAGCGGCATTTGTCAGCCATTAAAAGAATCCTTAGATACATAAAGGGAACCATTAATTTGGGGATCTGGTATCCAAAGGATTCTGGCTTTGAACTTGTAGCTTTTTCAGACGCTGACCATGCAGGGTGTTTAGACACGAGAAAAGTACATCTGGAGGAGTACAGTTTTTGGGTGACAAGCTCGTCTCTTGGCAGTCAAAGAAACAAGATTGCACATCACTGTCGTCAATAGAATCTGAATATGTAGCCATGTCTGCCTGCTGTGCTCAAGTCATTTGCATGCGATCACAACTGATGGACTACGGATACATATTCAACAAGATTCCTATGTATTGCGACTCCAAGAGTGCCATTGCCATTTCATGCAACACCGTGCATCATTCCAAGTCCAAGCATATTGATCTCCGATACCATTTCATCAAGGAGCACGTGGAGAAGGGTACTGTTGAACTGTATTTTGTGGGTACTGAACATCAATTGGCGGATCTGCTCACAAAAGCCATGCCTCAAGCAAGATTTGTGGATCTGGTTCACCGAATTGGTATGAGATGTTTGACTCCGAGTGATTTGGAAAATTTTCTCAAAAACAATTAAATGAGTCAAACATCTAAACTATCTATGTAAATATCTTTTAAAAAAAATGCAAGTACAAACCCTTTTACAACACTTTGTTCATGTTTTAACATGTCAAATATTATTTTCGAACAAGTGTTGAGGGGGAGATACAAAATTTAAATTTTTTCAGAAATTTGTACTTGCATGCTTTCTGAAATTTGTTGCTTCACAAAGTTTTTGGTGATAATCTCAAAAGATGGAAAGTTGTGTGCCTATTTTGCTAAGTTTGAGACAAATAGTTAGTAAAATGGTGGGTTAGGACTAGAAATAAAATGTTTCAAGGTTAGGGGACTAGATGTGACAAAGAGTGCAAAGTTTAAACAAGTCATATAAAAGCAAAAACAACCGCAGTTAATACTCTGGATATTACTGACATACATCACCCACCCAATTAATTACCTTCACCCACCATAATCAACGGCCCTTGTTCAATCTGCAAATCTGCTTAAGATCATCAAAATTTGTGAGTACTTTCGTGTTTAATGTGTCATTTTAACAAACGCTTTTGAATTATATCCCGATCCAACGGCTAGTTTAATCACAAGTGTGAATTTAAGATCTAGGGTTTGCGTTATATTAGGGATATTCGATTTTGAGTGTTTAAGATGTGTTTGTTTGTACGATTGTGCTTAGATATTGATTATAAACATCGTTTGCATGCTTAATTGTACCCAGAAACATCAAATAGTCATAATCTTGTTTTAGGGTTTAAGCGTACAAAATTGGGGAAAATCGTATGTGAGTGTTATAGTGTAATTCATGTGTTGAGATGTTGTTGTTATGCTTTGAATTGAAAGATTGCATGCTTTGATTGAACCCAGAAACACCATAAGAGTGTTAATTAAGTTTTAGGGTTTAAGAAGGACGTATGAACACTAGCAGATTGAATCTTGAGATTTTGTGGACAAATATTGTTATAACTTGGTCAGATTAGTTAAAACCATCATAGAAAATGTTTGAGAAAATCTGTGGTTGCAAAATTTCAAGTTATGATAAATTTCGATAAATCTGAGAAACAGTTCATCTTCAGTCGTTATCGAAAACTCTTGTACAAGAGTTTATCGAAAATTACCAATAATTATCGCAAATGTAATAATTATCGCAAATGCCATAATTATCGCAAATGCCATAATTATCGCAAATGTGATTTCTATAGAAATTGATCAATGTCCTTAGATATTTCAATGTCTATCGAAATGGAACAAGTTCTATAGAAATTGGTAATTTTTGATTAAGGATGATAACCTCTGTGGTCAAACATGTAAAACACCAATCATAGCTACAAAAGGATCTCATGTGTTGCATCAAGTTCTAACATCTGCTAACAATTATGTATCCTGCATATTTGTAATTGATTGATGTTTCAGTAATCTCCAATGGCTGCACCTCAACAACATCCACTCCCATTACTCACTAAAGCCGATGTTCTTCCTCAAGGGTATTCATTAGAGATTGGCAGCAACAATGCACGGGTAGTACTTGAGAAGATCAAGTGCTCTGAACCAAGTTGCCAAATTGCTGTGGAAATTCTCAAAGTACACAAGTGCAGAAATCTTCTAGACAGCTCAGAAAGCATTCTGGAATTATACATTCACCAATTGTGGAATACACTCGAGCTGAACAATTATGACAAATACTTCACATGTATTTTGGATCGTATGAAGGTCAGAGTCACACCAAGTCATCTTCGCAGAGCCTTGGGTCTTCCAGAGGCACCAGAACCTGCTAACCGATTCTACCCGACCCCATCTGAATCTGAAGTCATGCAGTTCCTTATGGATATTGGTTATGATGTTCAACCTGATACGCCATTAACCAAAATCTCAAAAGTCAATGCCAAATTCATCCCACAACCATGGAGAACCCTCTTCTACATCGTGACTCGTTCAATATCAGGAAGAGATAGTGGCTTTGAACACCCACGGTTACCTCATCTTCAAGTCTTCTGGGGGTTCGTGAATGAAGCAAAGATTGATTTTGCTGCTCTTATTTGGGAAGATATGACATTTCAAATGCGCAAAGCCTTCACTAAGATCCCTTTCGTTCGTTACACCAAACTACTCATTAGTCTTTTGATTAACGAACACAATGACATTAATCTACGGCTTGTGTACACATAACAGTGCACAACCCGGACCCAAAAGAAAGGACCTTGAGGTACGTTTCAGTACCTCAATCCTGATCAAAGGAGCGAAAGCTTCTTTCTTATGAGTAGAATTAAACCGAAATGCTTTCTAAGTTTTTCAAACATTCTGCTCATAAGGACAAGTATTCCCTCGTCAAGGGGGAGTATTTGAAAATATAATCTTTGTTCGAAAACACAAACGTTCTTGAAATTCTTCCCTAAAACTCAAAAACAGCATATTTTAATCATAAAGTTTTTCAAAAACATCATGAGTATGCTATTTTTGAGGGGGAGAAGTAAAATATGATTAAAATATGGTGTCTCAATGCTGGAATCTCATAAGTACTCAACTCAGAATTGACCCTCGAATTGACGATAGCAAAAGTCAGTAGTTGAAAGGACATGTCCCGGACGGGTAATAATTTCAAGCCAGTTCATCTGGTGATGTAAACGTGTCTCGCAAAGGACGTATCTGAGTAGAATGTACCGATTTCGAGCGATTTTCCTTAAATGCGATCTGGACGGGTAATAATTTCAAGCTAGTTTACTAGTGATGTAAGCGTGTCTCGCAATGATCATATTCATTGAAAATCAATCAATTCAAAAGTGCCAACTTTTCCCGACATGTGCAAATTTCAAATTAATTACATATGAGCACATGTTAAGGGGGAGTCCTTCTGAAAAACACAAAACTCTCAAGGTGTCAATAAAATGTTTTGACAATCATCGACACTTTGAGAGATTTTCAAAGGTTTTGGTAAATGGCATCAACATAGGATAGTCATGGAGTGATAAGGTGACTAAGGTTTAGGAAAAACCATCCTATGATCCGCCAGAGCCGGAGGCATCTACCCAAGGACAAATCCCATAGTTTAGAACTAGAAAGTCCTAGGTATGATATATAAAAGGAGAAATGAAATAAAAGGAGAAAGAAGGGGTTGAAGAATTAAAAGAAAAGCAAAGAAAAGGGTGAAAAGAAATAGCCCTCCATTTGTTCAACCTTAGGGCAGACACCGGGTTCAATACATAATCTACTGGTTGACTGAGCATCACCGGTATTGAAGACAAAAGACGTCATGGACCCAGTGACGCACTGCACTAAACCTTCTAGCCACTCAAGTGTCTCTCAAAAGATACTTGTTTCATTTCACACGGAGGACCCTTCATAACCTATCGACCTCTCACTACGAGGGTGTTGATATAGAAAAGGAGGCACTCTGCTCCAAGCCTCCGACGACCAAACTAATATGCACTAATTGAGTCTAGAGCCATGAGATTCATCAAAGATCTCTTAGGAACACTAAGTATTACTCTGCTGTTCTACATCATGGGCAGCAGTTGAAAATTAAGAAAGAGTCCTTCGCAGATCTTAGCAATCTGCCTAGAACATTCATGAGAAAAGTCACAATTGTGATTATCAATGATTGAATGGAAATCATGCCAGGGTCAACATCAAACAGCCCTGATAGCGGGTCACTTCGGTAACTCCTTGTGGGTTATGCTTAGTGTTTGCTCCAAACGGTCTACAGTCGTGGGGTGATCTCCAGCGACTCACTGAATCGTGGGTGCACTTCGGTGTGTCCGTGTAAGCCCTTTCGGGGGTATCCGGTTCAGAAAGGCCTGGGCAAGGATTAGAGAAAGTCTTCACACTATGCTGTTGACGATCTCGAAGTCTGAGCCTGTAAGTGCCGGTTGGTTCGTGTTGCTGCTGCTGCTGCGGAGGAGCTTGAAGACCTGGAGTTCAACCACCATCAAGACTCCACCTTGCTCATATTCCAAAGATGTGTTCTCACAAAGACTCAGAAATAACAAAAGTTCAACAAATGTTAATGAAAAGTCAAAGTTCAAGCACTACAACCTTTCACGAGTTAAAGATTGAAGATGTGAGAACAAATTACAGAACGAAAGTCAAAAGATATATGAGCATGGTGGAGAAGACGTGAAGACACCAGTAACAAAGACCATTGGAGAACGGCAAATTAATACCATATCATATCATGTCAAGAACAAGAACGAAAGAACAAAGATTATGAAGACGTCTGAAGCCAAAGAAGCAAAGATGAAGTCAACCAACATTAATGACCAAGACTTAGGGGGAGATTGTTAGGAACACGTTTTAATTATATTTCAAGTCTTGTTCATTTCCGTTAATATGTTGCAACGAAATGGGTTATAAGTTAGTTTTAGGTCCGGTCCATTAGTAACCCATGGGCCAGCCATTTAAGTGTTAAAACTTCTAGAAACTATCATGTGTATGTCACCCTAGCTAGTAGCCTATAAATAGAAGGCTAGGGTGCTCATTCTTATTGTTGGTTTTCATTGTACTGTGCGGAAGCTTTGTCCCTTCATCGTTTGAATGAAAATCATCCAACTACTCTTCATCTCTTACTCTCTCTATTAGCTTATTTTCCTATTTACTATTCGTAGCTTATACACAAGTAGTACTACGTGTTGTTTAGCTTATTTACGTGGTTGTGTTTGAGTTAAAGAGGACCGTTAGAAACGAATGACAAAATGCATATGAAATGAGTAGAACATGAAATAGAATTGATTATAAATAATGTTATTGTTCAGCCCTTGGTCTTTTACAGAAATTACCCTTTTTACCCTAACGATGTAAGCGTTGCACCGTTAGTCCTTGGATAGTATATAATTACATTTTAAGTCCGTAAAGGTTCCCATTTGTCATTTTATGGTTTCTAATTAATGTATTAACCTTTTCTACCCAATATTTATAGAAATGATAGTTTTGTACTTAGTTTTACAAAGGTTACAATTTAAACCCTAATAGTAAATATGCGTTGCATCTTTAGTCCAAAATGTACAAAAATAATGTGAAAAATATTCTGAAAGTTTCAATAAGTTTATAAAGCTTATTTAAGTCAAAATGATCAGCTTATTTTCAAAAGTGCTTAATTTTCCAGTTAATGGGCTTTTAACGAGCTTAACCAAAGCCCATTAACGTTTTTCGATCCAATGGGTTATGAAACAATTTGGGCTTATGATTGGGCTTATAATGTGACCTTAAAAACGTTTTCCAACTGCTTATAACATAGCTTAATCGTGTTTGCTTATTGGGCTTATTATTTGAATTAAGCCCAATCCGTTAACTTTATATATATAGAAATTGATTCGAGTAGCGTTAAGTTTAGCGTTTTAAAAGAGCTTTTGAGAGCTTTTCAAGGGAATCTCAAAACATGAATTCATTAGATAGTCTTGTAGAGAATCAGTATGAAAAATAAAAATAGCATGGTATATGTATAGTTTCAATTATAATTGGTCATTTCTTGAGTCGATCGAGACATGATAAAAAGAATATATGACATGAATATATGTTGTGCGATATAAAGAATAATTAAAATAAAGTTCGAGAGCATGTAAAACGAATACGTAAATGAAACATGAATGCGTAAAATGTAATCCTAGCCATTCCATGAAGGAGGCGTTATATATGAAACGTAAATAAATAAGAGCAAAGCGTATAAATGTAATATGAAGTAGTATACGTTTGAAATAAAAATGAATAAGGCATGATTGAATATAATTCGATAAGAATGACTTGAAAAAGGTTTAGGAGACTCACAACACTTAAAAGTGGAGTGTATACGTTCGAAATGATCAAGAACACGTGAGATATGGTCATAGCTCGTGTGATCGATCACAAAGTTTCGAGTAAAGCTTCAATGTGTTGGAAAATGGTCTCGAAATGGCTAGACTTTGCTCCTTGTGTCCTGGAAAGTATTCGGCAGTAGAGAAAATTATTTGAAATGAATTTGAGTGTGTGAATGAGAGTATGTGACTATACACGTATATATATGTAAACTATTTGCAAGTTGCATGTGATATTCGATTTGCAAGCATGTTGAACTCGTATATATGGTAAAGAAATAAAGCAAGTTGAGATTGGGTCGGAATATATTTGATGTTGTCAGAGGCATGATTGAATAGATATAGTAAAATATTGTAAGTTGTAATGTGATTATTCGATTTGCATGTGCATGTATGTCTCGTATATTATATAATAGAGGCAATTTGAGATTTGTTGGGAGATATTATTCAATCATGTGTCAGTATTAGGATAGGACTTTGGAAATTTGCATGAAAGTTGTATTACTTATATGTGTGTGTATATATATATATATATATATATATATATATATATATATATATATATATATATATATATATATATATATATATACACACACACACACACATATATATATATATATATATATATATATATATATATATATATATATATATATATATATATATATATATATATATATATATTGTCATTAATCAAAAAGGTCAAAAACAATTTCATAACATGTGATATTGTGAGTCAAGGTGAGAAATAAACTTGGGAACTCGTATTTGATCATAGAATTTCAAATGACCTAGGTGAATTTAAGTTAAACCGAATTGGATTTAAAATGGATAATTATTGAGTGAACTTGTATATGTCTCGAGGGTGATTTACTTTGGGTCTCATTCATTGATCAAACGTTCGAAATAAAATGTGAGATTCATCATTCCTGATTTTTGGATGTATAGAGAATCAAATTATGTAAAATAAATGGTATCTTGTGTGTCGAAATAAGGATTAAAATAGACCAAGTAAATGAGTATTGGCCGAGTTGTATAAAAGAAAGAAAAATAAAATTGGGCTGAATTTGAGTTGGGCCATGAATAGTAATAGGCTAAAGTATAATTAAGGGTCTGTTTGGTTAGTATTTGTGTTTTAGATTGTCATGGTGCGCGTGTGAGCTTGTTCCAACGTATCTTGAATAATGTAACAATGTTTGAATTATAAAAATTTAAAAAACAAAAAGTTCAAATTTGCTCGTAAAAATGGTTAAGTGTACAGTACGAGGGATTAATAATAGATTAGCGTTCACAAATGACTAGGGAATTTTACGGATTGTTACACCTAGCAACTGGAGCAAAGGACTCTTCAATATCAATTCCTTCTTGCTGAGTGAATCCTTTAGCTACCAGGCCTGATTTGTTACGAATCACTGTGCCTTCTTCATCTAACTTGTTTTTCCAAATCCACTTCTGCCCGATGACATAGACCCCATATGGTCTTTCAACTAACTCCCACACTTATAGTCTTTTGAATTGGTCGAGTTCTTCTTGCATTGACTCAATCCAGTTGTCGTATGTTAGAGCATCTTTGATGTTTTTGGGTTCATCTTGACAAACTGTGAGTGCATAGATGCAGTTTTTAGCATCGGTGTGAAGTTTTCGTCTTATCATAACTGGAGCTGAGGGATTGCCAATGATGTTTACTAAGGGGTGTTCTTTAGTCCAATGATGTGTTGAAGGGTGAAGTTGATAGAAACTATGCAGATTAGACGGGTCCAAATTGCGTGTGGATGACTCTGCTATATCAGGAACGGTTGGAGTCGGTGCAAATGGATTAAAGAATGCATTTGGGTCATAATCTATAGGTTTGAGTACTGGTTTTTGTTGAAGATATTCAGTTGCATTGTTAGTGTTGGAAGCGGTTTGCTATGCTGTTAATGGAGATTCAATTGGAGGTGCATCTGTAGCAACTGTTGTTGTTGCAATAGCAGGTATATCAGGTATTGCATTATTATCAGGTTGTGCAGCGGAAATTGGTGATACATCTGGTGAACAACATGCAAAAGAATCATCAAACAATTGAGCAAACAAGGTTTCCAATTCTTTACGGTTAAGGGAGAGAGGTACAGCTGATTGATCTGGAAAATTTAGACGGTTGGTTGCGGGTCCTATGTTGTTTTGCTCAGAAGCCATGTCTGTAAGCTCATCGAAATTAGCATGAATAGTCTCCTGAATTTCTATAGTACGACGATTCCAGATTCAAAAACCTTTGGAGTTCTCACAGTATGCAATGAAGATACCAATGTCAGCCTTTGCTTTGAGTTTTCCAAAATCATCACGATCATTATTTGGATAGCAAAGAGCACCAAATACATGAAAGTATTGAATATTCGGTTTGCGGTTGTGAACAATCTCATAAGGAGTTTTGTGATGCTATTTGGTGATCATACAACGGTTTTGGGTATAACATGCAGTTGATACAGCTTCTGCCCATAAGTAATCTGGTAATTGAGCATTGATTAGCATCGTTCTTGCAGCTTTCACTAACGTCCTGTTGCGTCTTTCAACAACCCCATTATGTTCTGGACTTCTTGCAATGGATGTTTGATGTTCAATTCCCATTTTATCAAAATAAGATCGAAGAGTTTGATTTTTGAATTCAGTTCCATTGTCTGTTCTAACCTTTCTGACCGTATTACGAATCTGAACTTGAATTTTTGTGAGAAAGGTGATGATCATTGAAGGAGCTTGATCTTTGCTTCGGAGAAAATAGACCCAAGTCCATCTGGAGTAGTCATCGACAATTACTAGAATGTAGCATTTACCGTTTATCGTTTGAACACGCATAGGGCCACACAAATCCATATGAAGTAGTTGAAGAACATTATCTGTGTTGTTTTCTGTTTTTGAAGGGAAATGTGCACGAGTACTTTTTCCTTGTTCACAAGCTGGACATAAGTGATCTTTTGAATACCGAAACCGTGGAAGACCATCGACTAGTTTATGGCGTGCGAGTTCAGTCATGGTTTTGAAATTCAGATGAGATAGTCATTTGTGCCATAACCATGATTTTGTCGAACGTGCTTTGGAGAGCAGACATATAGGAGAAGAAGCAATCATATCAGACATTGAGATGGTGTAAATACTAGTTCCACGAGTGCCCGACATTAGATCATTTGCTTGTAAGTCACGAACGAAACAAGTTTTCTCTTGAAAAGCTACTTCCAAATCCCCATCACAAAATTGACCGACGGAGAAAAGGTTGTGATCAAGGCCTTCGACATAATAGACACGACTAATTTCGATGTTGCCATTGACGTAATCTCCATAGCCCATGATAGCAGCGAAATGATCATTCCCGAATCTGACAGTGCCGATGAACTTTGCAACAAAGTTTACTAACAGTTTAAGATTGTCTGTCATATGTCGGGTACAGCCGCTATCAACAATCTATAGAACAATTTGTACCACCTGCAACACACGAAGACGACGAAGATGGAGTGATGGTAACGGTAGAACCCAGAGAATTTGTGGGTTCCATTGGGTTAGTAACACAGTTATTAATAACTTTAGGTAGCCATGTAAAACTAGGTTTCCTTTGTAACCAACGTTGCCATGTCCAACTAGTTTTAGCTTTCTTCTTAGTGAATTCACTAGGTGATGGGATTGTCTTAGGAGTTTTTTTCGCAACTATGGGTGTGTCTAAGGCATTTTTAGAAACTACACTTGGCGATTTTCCTAGCACAGACTTAGAATCAATAGTGGGCCTAGATGGAATGCCAGATGTACCTTTCTTATTACGAGTTAAAAGAGATTTTCAACACATTTCGTATGATCACCAGATAACATGCTTTTACGACAGAACACACAAGATGCATTAACATTCAAAACATTCAAAGTCTGGGCATTCGTTACATCGATATTAGAATTACAATTTTTTAAGTTCGAATCTTAATCAGACGCAACATGTGTTTTACTCAAATTCCTAAATTGATCTTCTACTTCTGGTGCTTCTAGTTTTCCGCTTCTACGTTGCCAGATCCTATTCTTCTGTTTGTTGCTCTTAGGCTTTGATCTGCTAACGCTAGTAGTGGGGACTATTCCTGTAGAAGTGGAAAGATTTAAATTAGTAGTCTGTGGGGATGTTTGCCTAAGTGTTGTGTCCATTTTGTACATTCCCGGTGCAATCACATTTGTATTAACAAACTTTCCTTTTTCTAGTAACTAAATTTTCTCTTTAAGTTCAATGATGATGTGATTCTTTTGTTGTATTTTTGAATCAATTTCTCTATTTAAGCGAACGGTGTCATTACGATTTTGATAACATTCATCGATTACCTTTTCATATTTGAAATTTTGACTTTTTAAAACAGCATTTTCATCTTCAAGATCCGCAACTTTTGATGTGTGACAGTTATGAAAGGACATCGTTTCATTTTGACTTTGCAATTTTAGTTCAAAATCAAGACTCTGAGTTTGACACCATAGTAGCTTCTAATGAAGTTGAAAATTTTCTGTTGAAAGTTTACTTTGCACATCATCATTGTGTTTAATGATTCTCTCATTTCTCTTTTTAAAGTTTCAATTTCGTGTCTTAACATTTCAGAGTCACCAGTGTGATCATCAATAAGCATAGAATTGCAAGACTCATAAATCTAATTAATAACCACATAGATAATATTAGAACTTAGAACATCTTCCAAGAGTCGATCAGCTTTATTTTGTAAAACTTTGTTTTGACGTTTTTGTTTTGAGATCGAATTTTCTGTTGCATTGAAATTGTTCATCAGGGATGTTACTTCTGTTTGGAGTTCCTGTTCCCAGTGTGTAGCACAAAGATGCAAATGTTTAACGTATGGTAAAAATTATTTTAGAAAAATTTCTCTCTTCTCTGTTTTGTAAGCAGATAGAAAAGTGGAAACTTTTATCTCAGAGTTACGTTCAATTGCTTGTTCTAAAAGGTTGACGTCTTCCATAAATGTATCAAAGTATCTAAGTACAAGACATTGTTTAGGTAATGGTGCAATTACTCCAGAAGTTGGTAAAGGACCATTTATTTGTGCCACTGATTTAACAAGACCAACATCAGAAGAAGATTCATGAATTTGCTTTGCATTACAAACCATGGTTGTTCTGTTTTATCTTTTTGAGGAACGAACGTGTCAGAAATATGAGACACTTTTGAATAATCAAATGGTTTATTGAACTTAACATTGCTCATTTTTTATCGACTCTCTTCGTCCTGTTCCTATTCTTCCTCACAGTTATATACAACAACACGCATAATTGAGTCATCAAAGAGCTGGTCTGCACTATACAACTTTGGATTTTACTTGAGTGCTTTGTGTAGAAAACGTGGTTTGTCATCACCAATAGCAAAACCATAACCTTGGGGATTTTGCTTTAAAGTAAACTTTTGAATTGTTGTTACAGACTCACCAGTTTTATAAAAAACTTTTTGAAATTCTTTTAATTTACTTTCCAAATCTACGATTTCATCAAGATAAGAATCAATTCGTTTCCTAGAACACTTGTTTATGTTCAGAAAAACAAGCTTGACAAGTTGACAACTCTGTTTTTGTTTTTGAAAGTTCAGAATTAAGGTGTTCAACATGTTGTTTGAATTCTAATTTTTCTTGTTCCATTTGAGAAACCAAGTTATTTTTGGAAGCAACTAATTCTCGTATTTGATGTTGTAAATCTTGTTATTTGACATAAGCTTTTTGAAATGCAACTTCAAAACCTTGTTCATGTTTTTCATTTGTTTCAAAATTTGTGAGTTTTATTTTACAGCACTCAAGGTCCGCAGTTAATGATGTAACTTTTGCTTTTAAATTTCTGTTGATTTCATTGCATTTTTCAATCAGAGATTTTTGTGGGTCCAATTGGGATTAGGTGGTCAATAGTAAGGTCATGAGTTCTGGATCTGGACCGAGAGAAGGTTCATTTTGTTCAATTTGATCATTGTTGTCGTCATCAATTGGATCATCAAATGTAACAACTGGATTAATTTGATCATCATCAAATGTAACAACTGTGTTCATTTGTTCATCTTCTTGAGGAGATAATAATGAATCATTTTGAACAACTTGCTCCTCGTCTGATGCAGATGCAGATGGTGATACAATTTCATGTATTAGACATGTTGTTGGATCAGGTACCTGAGACAGACCATCAGTATCATACACTGGGCCTGTGTCACTCATGTGAAGTTCCTGCATGTTTTCCATTAGCATCACAGCTGCATTTGCTTCCAAATCCTCCATGTCATCATCTGAATATGCATTTGCAATGAAGCTGTTTTCTTTGTTAGTGAGAGTTCCCCCTGATTCATCCTTTAGAGCTAGAAGTAGTGCCTTCTTATGAAACTCACTGCCTCTTACTCTAGGTTTGGGACATGCATTAGCCAGATGACCTTTCCCATTGCAGTTATAGCACTTAACCATAGTATTCCCAGTCCCTGTATTCCCAGTTTCAACAAGTTCAACCCTTTTCTGTGGAGCACCTGCATTGTTCCTACTTCCACTAGCTGCATCAAACCATTGTCCATTTTCTGAATTTCCCATATAACCTCCTAATTCGGTTCTTCCATAAGTACGATTCTGTATTTCAACCCGTCCATCTTGTACAACAGCTTGATTCCTTGTGTTAGATGAAGTGCGGAGACGATTGTTGGATTTGTTAGAGAATTTGTTGAAAGCACGAGCAATGAGTGCATATCCTTCATTCAAAGAGTTGAATGCATCGTCTTCGTCATTGTTTGTATTTGTGTAGAACATGGTGTCAGTGTTGTCATAGGGGACTAGTTGATTTTCAGTTGATTGTTGTGGGGAATCATATGGAATGAGTTGGGTCGATGGGTTTTGTTGAGGGTAAGTAAAGTGATGTTGTTGTTGGACATAAGCACGGTTTGACTGTAGAGGTGGAGCAAAGTGAGATTGAGCTATCAGTGCCAATGAATTTGGAGTTGTAGAAGGTGAATAAGTACCACGAAAAGCTCGATCTTTGTCAACTTCATATTGATGGTGCTTCAGATAATCATACAACAAACCATAAGATGCATTGTGTAGATTTTTGGTTTGACGAACAAACGTGACATATTTTTGCCAATCAGGACCAAGACAGCTGAGAAACTTAGTGTTGATTGCAATCCATGGTAAAACAATGTTGTGTCTGTCCAAGTCATTGATGATATTTGTGAACCGATGGTAATAAGACTCTAGTGACTCCCCTGATTCAATCATGAACATTGTATATTCGAGGTAAAGTTTGGATTCCATGTCTTGGTTCAGTTCAGTACCTTCCATTAAGAGATGAACGTGTTCCCACATATCCTTAGCTGTTTTCTGAGCATCAATGCTTCGGAAAATCGGATTAGGTATTCCCTGAAGAATATATGACATTGCAAGTTCATTTGCTTCACGATGAAATTTGCTCTGCAGTAAGTTAAGTTTCAGGAACAGGGGTCACGGTTTCAGGTCCTGGAGGAATAGCAGTTGCATCTCCAGGAACCGTTGTAATTGGCATTTTGAATGGACCTTCAATTATAACCTTTTTCATATATTTGCCATGTGGTTTCTTGAGTTCTATGAACCTTAAGAATCGACTTGCCCATTGAACATAATTACCAGGAGTGAGCATTGGAGGTGTGTCAAGTGATCCAGCTTCATGTCTAGATTGTTGACAACTGATGGCCTCACACATTCGATCAAACCAATGTGGTTGTTTTGTAGGAAGTGGGAAGGATTGCATTGGTTGTTGTTGGTATGGTTGTTGTTGTTACACCCGTATTCCGATGAGGTATCATTTATGTAAATATATGCTTTGTAAATATAAGTTATATGGTATAGATTAAGTAATAACTTAATGTGTGGCCAAAATAGGAAGAATAGGACATAGAGGGACTAGCCTTGCCAATTGACCAAACTAATAACAACACATGATAAATACCTTAGCTCCTAGAATTGTCTGGAAATCTTGAGTGAGTTCTTGGTGTCGACATTTAGCAAGGAAAAAGGAGGGAAGGCCAAAAACATCATCTTATCTCATTTTAGCTATCAAGAAGTGATCAAAGGCACTAGAGATACCTTAATTGTTATCTCTTCATCAAGTAAGTAACTTTCCCCAATTTGTAGAAATTAGGGTTCATGTGGTGGATTGGAGTATTATGGATAAAGGTTGTAAATGATGATCTCCTTAGTTAATTAGTTGCTAATTATAGTTAATTTTGTAATAGGAAGCATTGTAGAAGCCCATTCAAGCCAAGTAGGAAGCTAGTAGGAATCAAGGTAAGTATATGAGTATAATCCTTGTTAATGCTATGATGATAATGTTATGTTTATGATTAATGTGATTTGTATGGAGCTTGTGAATGTATGTTAGCTTGGATCCAATGCTAGTTGTGTTAATGCTAAATAATTACTTGCCCGGTCAAGGTGAGTAATAATCTCATTTGATGCTCCTTGTTAATGTTATGATTGGTGCTAATCACCAATCTCATGTAAATGTGATCTGGATTATATCTTGTATACTTACTAAGCGTTTTCGCTTACGGTTTAGATGTTAATGATTTTGTAGGTACAAGTGGAGAAGGCAAGGGTAAGGGCTTAGCTTAGCTCTAGTGTAGAAGGTAGACTAGAAGACCATAACCTTTTGGACCGAGCGTATTAAAGTTGGAAGCCCCGAAGAGTCTCTTTGTGTCTTGGTATACTTTAATCTATATGGTCGTTTTGTTATCAAATGGTCTTGTCGACATTTAAAGTCTTTTGTTTATGTATGGGTCATGGGTCAAATATGTATAAGTGTCATGAAGCCTTTATGGTTTGTGGTTAAGGTGGTAATTAGAAGGATGTTTGGCTTTTAGCCAAACTCACCCATTTTGGAAAGCTACGGGTCAAAACTTTGTACTAACAACTTTTCAATATATTAGAAATGACAAAGAATGTATGCTTTCAAATGGATATGTTGTGGATAGGTGTATTGGGTAAAAGTGTGTAGTTGAAATGGGTTCTTAAGGGAGTGTTTGGTATAAGGGTGTTTTTACCCATTTTGGGGATGTAACGGGTCAAGTTGTTATGAAATGAGTTCAATATGTTAGCTATAGTCTATATGTCAAGAGAATAATGTCGGGAATGTTTATAGCACCGAAATGGTGTTAAATGGTTTGGGTGTGTTAATATTAAAATGTGCAGGTTTTGTTGCAGGGTTGTAGTTACGGCGTAATCATGTTATGGGTTACGGCGTAACTACAACACCGAGGCATCCCATTTTCTTGTAATTAGGTTACGGCGTAACTTTTGTGCTGCTTGAATTTAAGTTATTTCCAATTAATGTGTAAAAGGTTTTTTTTTTCAAAAAGAAATCAAATACAACGTAATGTGTCTGGAGAGGAGCAACGTTATAGATTTCTGTTTTCAAAGAATGGTGTAACGTATGTATACTTTAGTCAAACGTTTCCGCGTCGAAAAATTTTCACGTTTTTTTGGTCTAATCGGGCACGGGACGTTACAGTTGTTGAGGGAATTTTTGTTGTGGATAGAATTGATGTTATTGCATGAATAATTGTTGTTGAGGATACTGCGGTTGCTGAGGATACTGCTGTTGCTGAGGATACTGCTGTTGAAAGTAGTTGGTATCAAAGCCAGGTCTAAGAGATTTAGGATTTCACCTTAGGATTTCCTAGACTTAGACCTTGTGTAGATGCGTTTAGAGCTAGTGTTTGTTATTTGTGTATCGTTTGGGTGATTTTAAGGACCCATATGTTGGATATTTTTATGACTACGCCTGGCCACCGTAGTGATAAAAATATGGAACATATGTGAAGTTGAAATCATTTAGATCATACATGGGTGACAAGCTAGGGTGTTAGTATAAAGATAAAATGTCATTCATGCATCGATTAAGTATATGGTTGTGCTTGATATTATGAATTGCTAATTTTCAGTAAGAAGAAATGGAAACCCCTCACCCAAAAGAAGTCGCGAAAGCCACGGCTTCCAAACATGCCAAAACTTCGGCAAGTGATGCGGGTAATGATGGTAAGGATAACGAAAGTTCTTCTTCTAGTTCAGGGGGACCTAGCTTTAGGGGTTTTTCAGGAGAGGAGATGAAAGCCTTGGACTCAATGTTAGCAAAATGAGTGGGTAAGGCTATTGAACAAGCAATGCCCTACTATGTCAAACAAACGACGCAAAATCTTAAGGAGCTAATGAAGGAAGAGTTTAAGGAGTTTAAGAAAGAATGTGGAGTAGCGAAAGAACCTAGGAGCGACAAAGCTACTTACCGGGACTTCACGGCTTGTGATGTACCACGGTTTACCGGTGTCCTTGACCCGATTGTTAGTAATAGGTGGGTTACGGCTGTGGAGGGTGCTTTTCATACTAGTGGATGTAAGGAAAGGAAGAAGGTTATCTATGCTACTAATTTTCTTCGCGATAGTGCTAAGACTTGGTGGGAAGGAAAGGTGTGTGAGAAAGGTGAACCTTGGGTTGAAACATGTACTTGGAAGGAATTTAAGGAGTTGTTTAGTGCCGAATATGCTCCGGCTGAGGAGATTGACAAGATCCATGAGAAATTCCAATCTCTCACTCAAACCAACGAGACCGTGAATGAGTTGTGGAGAAAGTTTAATGATATGGTTCCTTATTGTCCCGAGTATCTTGGGAATGAAAAGCTTAAAGTCGATAGATTCCAAAGAATGCTTAAGGATGATATTTGTGATGTGATCTCTCCATTCAAATGTACTACTTTGGAGGACCTCTTGAGTAGAGCGTGTGTGAGGGAAGCGGACTTATTGAGGAGGAAGGAGAAGGAAGCTAAGGAAATAAAAAGGAAGCAAGAGTTTGGAGATCGTGATGGAAAGAAAGCCAAGTTTGATCATGGCAAGGAAGATGTGGAAACCAAGACTAAGGTGGCTTGTCCGGAATGTAATAAGTTTCATGTTGGAGAGTGTAGGCGTAATACGCCGGGTTGCTACAAGTGTGGAGCTCTTGACCATAAAAGTAAAGATTGTACCAAACCAATGATAGTGTGCTATGGGTGTAATGAACTAGGGCATAGGCTGAGGGATTGCCCAAAAACAAAGGCAATTAAAGCAAGGCCTTTGAGGACTGTCAAAGAAGAAAAGGTTGAAATTCCGAAACCAATGGCTCGAGTTTATCAAATGAGTGTTGAAGAAGCTAGGTTGGAGTCCGATATTACTTCAGATATTCATCTTGTAAATTCCGTAACCGCTCGGGTTTTGTATGATTCGGGTGCTAGTGTTTCCTTCGTGTCTTATGATTTTAGCAAGCAACTAACTTCCCCACTAGCTAAACTTCCGATACCTCTAGAAGTCGAAATAGCCGATAGTAAAATCGTTGTTGTGTCTAATGTATATCGAGATGTAGAGATAGAGATTGATGAGAACGTCTTTAAAATTGACTTAATTCCTACAATACTAGGAGAATTCAATGTTTTCATTGGAATAGATTGGCTTGACGAATATAATGTGGCCATCCTTGTAGCCATAAGATCATTCGGGTTGTAAATCTTAGCGGTAGTGGGATGATTAGTTTTTGTGATAAAAGGAAGGGTGAATTGGGGTTATGTTTCACGATAGAGGCTAGGAGATATTATCACGCGGTTGTTATACCTTTATGGCTCACGTAATAGATATGAGACTTGAAAAGAAAAACATTGACGATGTCCGGTTGTAAGTGAATTTTGGGACGATCATTGCCTCTAGTTAAATAGCTATCACGCGAGTATAAATATGCCACTCTAGGAAATGCTTATGGTAGGAGGTGTAGAACACCCGTGTTTGGGAAGAAGTCGGAAGAAGGGAATTGGCAAGTACGGACGTAGTATTAGCGACCACGGAAAACATTAAGATGATTCTAGTAAGACTTAGGCGGCACAAGATAGACGGAAAAATTAAGCCGATAGCAGAAGAAGACCAATCGAAATTGAGGTAGGTGACTTAGTTATGTTAAAAGTTTCCCTGTAGAAAGGCGTTTCAGGTTCAAAAATAAAGAGAAATTAAGTCCACGATTTATAGGACCATTCCAAAATCTTGGGGCGAGTAGGTGAAGTAGCATAAGTGTTGGAAATTTCTCAGAGAAATGAGAGGTATTCGCAATATCTTTCACGTGTCATACTTAAGAAAGTAAATGGGCGGGCGAAACAAGTATGGTTACCTTAAGCATTATCGAGATTGATCCGGAGTTGCTTTCTCGAGAGGATAAACCGGAGGCTATAGTAGGAAGAAAGGTGAGACAACTAAGGAAATAGGGAGATCCGTTAGTGCAAGTTCAAAGGAAGCATCGGAAAGGCTCGAGTATTAGGTGGGAAACGAAAGCAAAAATGATGACAAAGTATCCTCACTTATTTCAAGAGTAGAGTTCGGGGACGAACTCTCATTTTAAGGAGGGGAGAATTGTTACACCCGTATTCCGATGAGGTATCATTTATGTAAATATATGCTTTGTAAATATAAGTTATATGGTATAGATTAAGTAATAACTTAATGTGTGGCCAAAATAGGAAGAATAGGACATAGAGGGACTAGCCTTGCCAATTGACCAAACTAATAACAACACATGATAAATACCTTAGCTCCTAGAATTGTCTGGAAATCTTGAGTGAGTTCTTGGTGTCGACATTTAGCAAGGAAAAAGGAGGGAAGGCCAAAAACATCATCTTATCTCATTTTAGCTATCAAGAAGTGATCAAAGGCACTAGAGATACCTTAATTGTTATCTCTTCATCAAGTAAGTAACTTTCCCCAATTTGTAGAAATTAGGGTTCATGTGGTGGATTGGAGTATTATGGATAAAGGTTGTAAATGATGATCTCCTTAGTTAATTAGTTGCTAATTATAGTTAATTTTGTAATAGGAAGCATTGTAGAAGCCCATTCAAGCCAAGTAGGAAGCTAGTAGGAATCAAGGTAAGTATATGAGTATAATCCTTGTTAATGCTATGATGATAATGTTATGTTTATGATTAATGTGATTTGTATGGAGCTTGTGAATGTATGTTAGCTTGGATCCAATGCTAGTTGTGTTAATGCTGAATAATTACTTGCCCGATCAAGGTGAGTAATAATCTCATTTGATGCTCCTTGTTAATGTTACGATTGGTGCTAATCACCAATCTCATGTAAATGTGATGTGGATTATATCTTGTATACTTACTAAGCGTTTTCGCTTATAGTTTAGATGTTAATGATTTTTTAGGTACAAGTGGAGAAGGCAAGGGTAACGGCTTAGCTTAGCTCTAGTGTAGAAGGTAGACTAGAAGACCATAACCTTTTGGACCGAGCGTATTAAAGTTGGAAGCCCCGAAGAGTCTCTTTGTGTCTTGGTATACTTTAATCTATATGGTCGTTTTGTTATCAAATGGTCTTGTCGACATTTAAAGTCTTTTGTTCATGTATGGGTCATGGGTCAAATATGTATAAGTGTCATGAAGCCTTTATGGTTTGTGGTTAAGGTGGTAATTAGAAGGATGTTTGGCTTTTAGCCAAACTCACCCATTTTGGAAAGCTACGGGTCAAAACTTTGTACTAACAACTTTTCAATATATTAGAAATGACAAAGAATGTATGCTTTCAAATGGATATGTTGTGGATAGGTGTATTGGGTAAAAGTGTGTAGTTGAAATGGGTTCTTAAGGGAGTGTTTGGTATAAGGGTGTTTTTATCCATTTTGGGGATGTAACGGGTCAAGTTGTTATGAAATGAGTTCAATATGTTAGCTATAGTCTATATGTCAAGAGAATAATGTCGGGAATGTTTATAGCACCGAAATGGTGTTAAATGGTTTGGGTGTGTTAATATTAAAATGTGCAGGTTTTGTTGCAGGGTTGTAGTTACGGCGTAATCATGTTATGGGTTACGGCGTAACTACAACACCGAGGCATCCCATTTTCTTGTAATTAGGTTACGGCGTAACTACTTCTTGTAGTTACGGCGTAACTTTTGTGCTGCTTGAATTTAAGTTATTTCCAATTAATGTGTAAAAGGTTTTTTTTCAAAAAGAAATCAAATACAACGTAGTGTGTCTGGAGAGGAGCAACGTTATAGATTTCTGTTTTCAAAGAATGGTGTAACGTATGTATACTTTAGTCAAACGTTTCCGCGTCGAAAAATTTTCATGTTTTTTTGGTCTAATCGGGCACGGGGCGTTACAGTTGTTGAGGGAATTTTTGTTGTGGATAGAATTGATGTTATTACATGAATAATTGTTGTTGAGGATACTGCTGTTGCTGAGGATACTGCTGTTGAAAGTAGTTGAAATGAGGTGGTTGAGACATGATTGTGATTTGTTAACTTGTGTTGTTATGGATCTTGTAGACTATTGAGAAGTGTGTTCTGAGTTATGAAGTTTGGTTTTGGTTAAGTTTGAATTAAGATGATTACTGTTCACGTCCAATTTCGACAAACACTGTTCACAGTTTACCAATTGCGACGAGTTAACTGAATTGCGATGACTGTTGATCCAATTGCGATAGATTAAGTAACTTGCGACAGAACTTGATCAATTCCGATAAGATAGTTGAATTGCGATAGACATTGCAATTTCGATAAAGTATCTGAATTGCGATAGATCTTTGCAATTTCGATGATATCTCACTAACTTATACAAGATAGGAGAATTCCACAAAGTCGAAGTATTTTCACAAGCTTGTACAAGCAAAGAATCTACTGAGTATCAATTCCGATGAATTCTTAAGTTCAAATCCGATAAACCCTTGTGTGGCAATTCTGATAAACCCTAAAGTACAATTCCGATAGAACCTTGTGGATAAACCCTTTTTTAATGCAATTCCGATAAACCATTTTTGAATGCAATTCTGATAAACCCTCAGTAAACAAAAATGACTTAATATGAATGTAAAACAGCTTAACTAACGATTCCTTTTGATCAAAAATGTTGTAAATGACTTAAATAATAAGAAAGTTTTAAGCTTTAACGTTTTGAATGAAATTTGACCAATTTCGATAAAGTATCTAAAACTAAACTTCGATATTAAGCGAATGTAAATAAAAAAGATTCAACCTTTCGACTATAAATCAAACTTCTAAACACTATAGAGTTCTTAACACTTTACAAGCGTAAAGAATGAGTGCTACAAAATGTGATTTTGTCACAAAGTAAACACAAAACCAACTCGTATAAACTAGTAAAAGGTACGAACTCCACAAAAACACTACTCTATGATCTTTAGGCGATTGATACCACTTGTTAGGTCACCATAATACTATAAACACAAGTATAGTTAATGATAGAGATGAGAGAAAGAGAGAAAGAGACGGTCGATCACTTCACACAACAAAATAACAAAGGTTTAGTAACTATCTGAAATAACCAACAAGAAATAACTGTATGTTACAAGAGTATATATAGGACACCAAGGCTAGGGCAACACCCTTGGTGTGTTTCTAGAACGAATAAACTAAAAGGCATAGCCCATGGGCCTTCTACATTGGGCCGGCCATAAAACAAACATAAAGACCATTAAACTTAGCAACCTATTACATAAATGAATGACCAAGTCTTGATATTAAATAAACGAGTTACCAACAGTGGTGAAGGCTAAAGCAAGTGTGTGCATTGCTTAGTTTAATGGAGGGAATTTGTATGGGGTTACAGGTCCTTGGGGTGATGTGTGTGTGGTTGATGTGCAAAACAGAACTTGCTCTTGCAGAATATGGGATCTTATTGGGCTGCCATGTAAGCATGCAGTTGCAAGTAATTAGAACATGGAAGCTAACAACATGGAGGTGGGATTGCCTAAAAGTTGGGTACATCCTTGTTATAGGCTAGAAACATGGAGACAAGTATACAATCACCACATTAATCCCATCAGACATAAAATCTTATGGCCAAAATGTCCGATTCCAACCACTATCCTTCCACCACATCATCATCCACAAGTTGGTAGGCCACAAAAGGCAAGAAAGAAGTCTGCAGGTGAGAACATCCCAATGGAGACCACTGGAAAGCTTTCTAGGAGATCAAAGACAGTGACTTGTGTGTTGTGCAAAACAAAGGGCCATAACAAGAGAAGCTGCAAAGGTCCAACAGCTAATGTGGGCAAGAAAATGTCAAGATCTGAGACTACTGGTGGAACTAGTAACACAGCCAACAAAAGGACAAGGTCTGAGACTGATGGTGGTGTGAAGACAATGTCTGAGGCTGCTAAGAAAGGTAAACAACCTGCTGCTGATAATCCAGTTAACAAAGCCAACAAGACTGTCAAGAAGGGAAAAAAACAAGTGTAGTGAACTAGTTTTTATTGTCATGTTATTTTGATGTGCATGCACTAAACAATGTGTCTATGGTTGTGAATTACTTGTTGCAGTATGCAACCAAGAAATTGGCTATGTGCTTTTGCATTTTCTATGTTTCTGGTTGTCTGTTACTTGTTGCAGTATGCAACCAAAATGTTGTTTAGAATTAGGGAATGTTTAGAATTACGGAATGCATTCTTCAATCCCATTTTCTTTGTCTGCACTTTTAATTTCCTTTTCGTTTTCTTTGTCTGCACTTAACATGTTTGCAGTCACATTTGTTCACATTTTGACTGAACCATTTTGAGTTTTTGGTATACCATTTTGTCTGCACTTAACTGTGTATTCAATGGTTGAGTTTTTAAGTCAAAATGGTATACCAAAAAGTCACACACTGAACCATTTTGGTATACCATTTTGACTTAAAAAGACAACCATTGAATTAACCCATTACATGTAAACCAAAACATGAATGTAAACCAACCCATTGATCAATTTATTCAGTACAAATTTTTTACCCATTTTAAACCAACTCATTCAAAACATAACACAAACAAATAACTTCATAGGCAACCCATTCATTCATTATAAACTAAACATCTTAACAAAACACAAAACCTAGGTTGCTGTTACATAAGCATATACCAAACTACTACTAAATCCAAACACCTACATCATTTTAACAGTCTAAGATTACATCTTCAACAACAGAACCAATAAAATTCCAATCCAATTCATAATCAGATACTTCTTGACCCAGGCATGATCTTCTTGAGCTTGTCTCAAATTGGCTTGAAGGTTGTTGATATTCCTTAACATTCCAGGTATGATTACAACGGCACGCTGACACATGGGGGGGGTCCACCCAATCAATGAACCTGCAATCAGAGCCCTATAAAAGAAAACCATACAAAATAAACCCTCTTTAATCGATACTCATTAAACCTTAAATACCAAATTTTGAAATCAAAATCTTTTACCAAATCGGGACAAGCATAAAACCTACGACCTGGATTCCTTGGTGTCCATGTTGTACGAATCACTGCACGTTTGCTACAATGTTTGTATTTGTGTTTGTGTGCGTTTTATTTTGTTTTTGTGTGTTTGAATAACCCTAAGTGTGAGTTTTATAAGTGAACAGCCTAGAAAGACAGAAATACCCTTGGGGTGGGGTGAGATAACGTGGAAAGATAACTGGATTTGGGTATAAGGATGGACGGTGTTCACTAGTTTCATTATAAGGATAAAAAAAAAGCGCAATTGAAAAGATAAGGACTCAATTAGGGATTTTTACTAAACAACAGGGACGAACCATGTAATTTACTCTAATAGTAATAATAAGAGTAAACTCCAAAATACATCTCTGTGGTTTACCCCGTTTCGCACAATACATCCATCTCGAAAAAGTTTCAACAGATACATCACTTCGTTAGTAAAAGTTAACCAATATACATCCGTTGTCTGTTGGCTAAAAATAAAAGCCCCAACCATTGGACTACACGTCCAGTGGTGAAATAATACCCAAATATTATTCTTTTAGCCTTTTTTTCGAATTTATTCGTTTTTATACGTTTTCTTACGTTTTTAAGTTTCTTTTTTTACGTTTTATATATGTTTTTATCCCCTTTCATCGCTTTTTTTTTTTAAATTTTCGTCCGATTTTTTGACGTTTTCGTCCATTTTTTTACGTTTTTGTCCTTTTTCTTAAGTTTTCGTCCGTTTTTTATGTTTTTTTTTTTTTTAGTTTTTAAGTTTTTTTTAAACGTTTCAAACATTTTTTTTAGTTTTCAAACGTAAAAATCATTTTTTTTAGTTTTTTTAAACGTAAAAATATTTTTAAGTTTTTAAACGTAAAAAACTTTATTAAAAAACGTTTTTTTAAGTTTTTTTAAACGTAAAAATCTTTTTTTAAGTTTTTATACGTAAAACAAACTTTTTTAAAAAACGTTTTTTAAGTTTTTTTAAACTTAAAAATCTTTTTTAAGTTTTTAAACGTAAAAAAACTTTTTTAAAATACTTTTTTTTTAATGTTTTTTTAAACGTAAAATTCTTTTTTAAGTTTTTAAACGTAAAAATCTTTTTTAAGTTTTTAAACGTAAAAAAAAACTTTTTAATAAAACGTTTTTTTAAGCATTTTTAAACGCAAAATTCTTTTTTAAGTTTTTAAACGTAAAAAAAAAAAAATAATCATTTTTAAACGTATAAAAACTTTTTTTATAAAACATTTTTTAAAGTTTTTTTAAATGTAAAGATCTTTTTTAAGTTTTTAAACGTAAAAAAACTTTTTTTAAAAATGTTTTTTAAACGTAAATTTTTTTTAAGTTTAATAAACGTATGTTTTTTTAAACCTTAAAAAACTTTTTTTTTAACTTTTTACGTTTAAAAACTTAGAAAAAATTACATCTAAAAAAACTTAAAAAAATGTTTTTTAATAAAGTTTTTTACGTTTAAAAACTTAAAAAAGATTTTTACTTTTAAAAAAACTAAATAAAACGATTTTTACTTTTAAAAACTTTAAAAAAAACGTTTGAAACGTTTTAAAAAAAACTAAAAAACTTAAAAATACATAAAAAAAATGGACGAAAACTGGAAAACGGGACGAAAACTTAAAAATATGGAAGAAAACGTAAAAAAAGGGACAAAAAACGGACGAAGACGTAAAAAAAAATGGACGAAAACGTAAAAAAATAGACGAAAACGTAAAAAAATGACGAAAACATAACAAACGGATGAAAACTTAAAAAAACGGACGAAAACGTAAAAAACGGATGAAAATTGATTAAAACGTACATAAAACATAAAAAAAAAATGCATAAAAACGTAAGAAAACGTATAAAATGGACTAACGGTGCAAATACTGTTAACCCAGAGGACTAAAAGAATAATATTTAGGTAAGGACTTTGATTTTTAGCCAACAGACCAGGGTTCAATCCTAGCTTACCCTCCATTTTTAGTTATTTAAAAAAAGGACTAACGGTGCAAATACTATTAACCCAGAGGACTAACGGTGTATATATTGTCTATCTAGTTAGGAGACAACGGAGAAATAAATTGCACCGTTCGTCCTTATTTTAACCAAGGGATGTATATTGGTTAACTTTTACTAACGGAATGATGTATCTGTTGAAACTTTTTCGAGAGGGATGTATTGTGCGAAACAAGGTAAACCACAGGGATGTATTTTGTAGTTTACTCTAATAATAATAATGATAATGATAATAATGATAATGATAATGATAATAATAATAATAATAATAATAATAATAATAATAATAATAATAATAATAATAATAATAATAATAATAATAATAATAATAATAATAATAATAATATGGTACGTGATGTTCTTGTTGACATATGTTCTCGATCTGGGGTTTCGGCTCGTAAAGAGGTTGACATTGGGCTTGGTGGTGAAAGGGACAAATCTTTACGTCCTGCTGATGTGCTGCTCTACTCTTGGGATGGAGGACTTGATGTATGTGTTGATTTGACTGGGTCATCGCCCTTGACGCAAACTGGTATGGTTGATTTCGTGCCGGGTCGTGTGGTGATTGAGGCTGCACAACGTAAACGCGTCAAGTATGAGGCTAAGTGCGCAGGTATGGGATATGGGTTCATCCCCTTCTCTTTCTCTTCTTTGGGGGAACTTGAAAAGGACGCTGTGACTTTATTGAAGCGTATTCGCAAGTTTTCGATGACTCAAGACATTGGAGCACGTGCTGCTGCTCATATTTTTAGTAGGATTAGCTTTTCTACAGCTAGAGGAGTGGGAACCCAATTAGTATCTCGGCTCCCTACTAACTTCTTGTAAATCCTATTTGTTTCTAATAAAAGTGATGTTTAAAAAAATAAATAAATAAAAAAATAATAAATAAAATAATAATAATAAATAATAATAATAATAATAATAATAATAATAATAATAATAATAATAATAATAATAATAATAATAATCAGAAAGGAGTTGGAGCACAACTTATGTCTAGACTCCCATCCAACTTTATATAAAATTTATTATGTTTAATAATAATAATAATAATAATAATAATAATAATAATAATAATAATAATGGGATATCTTGGCTACAATTATTGTAGCCAATTGTCTACAATCCTTCACTAAAATTACATAAGAAATGATTCATGGACCCACAAAAATAACTCAGGTCCTACAAAAAAAAAACTTAGGGACCCACAAATTATAATACAAAATTGTAGGTGGTTGGCTACAAAAAATTGTAATTAATATATTCCATAATAATAATAATAATAATAATAATACCAAATGAAGAACCTATTTGTTGACAAAAGAATGCTTGTATCATTTTAGGTAGAAGAAAGACATAGATCAATCCAAAATATAATTCAGAAATATCTTGCGGTTTTTATATATTTTTTTGGGTAAAAGGTTTTTACCTTGGTAAATGTTTTTATATAGATGATATAGAAACTGCAATAAAAAAAAGGTGGAGATAGATATATAACAATATTCTCAGGCACAAAACAATATCAATAGATTGGAGGGATGCTACATCCGTAAAAATTTTACTCCTACAAAAGATTTTTGCACAAAAGGATGTTGCATTCATTGATAGGAATATGAAATTTTAAAAGTAAGAGTGAGAATTGATTAATATGATTTTTATTGACGACAAGTTATTTTGTGAAAGATTGTTCGTGAACATTTTGTGAATGTGGCATTTTCCTATTGAAAATATATTTCCGAAATGATACGGTAAGTTATTTGGCGGTTGTATATGGTTTCAATAGAGTTGCATGTGTCTATTTGCTTATCTACGAGTGTAAATTTTTTTATGTACGTAGCCTTAAAGAAATTTAGTTATATAACTCAAAGTAACGGGTGGCTCTTTAAAATTTAGTTATTTGCTTCTCTGCATCAAGACCACTCTGATAAACTCTTGAAGATCTTAGTGTAGTCTTTTTTCAGTTTTCTAGTTTTATGGAGTTAGTTAGTTCTTGTGTATTTAGATAAAGGCCTTTAATAGAAATTCTTCGCCGTTTCAGAAAAAGAAAGTTATACGTACAGTTTAGTTATTAACTGAAACAAACACTTTGTTCTATAATTATGTGAATGCCAATATCTAGTCATATTTTGAGTTAACTGGATTGCTAGTTAGGGTGGAGGAAGTGGTTTCATATATCCCTCCCTTCACCAAATTTTCACATCATCAATACTCAATAAAAACCTTTCAACTCACACTTCACAAATTCACCCAAATTTTCACCAATTTGGTGGCATTGGTTTCACCTAATCACCTAATTGTCACATCACCTTCTAAAATAAACAATTATTTGAAAAAATATATATATACTATATATATTTAGAGAAATTAAAAATATATATACTATAAATATCTTACCATACCCACCGACAATAAACATTTTGATCATCACCTTAAATAAATGAAATGAATCCTCACTCTTCTTCTTCTTCATCTCATCAGGAAGGATCAGACGACCCGTTTTCACTCCAGCATCCACTTCCAACTTCAGCTGCTGGTATTTATTTTCTTTTATCAATTTCTTGTTTTTCACCTTTTTCTTCTTGTATAGATTGCTTAACTAAGTAATTATCGACCGTTTGTGGGCCAACTCTTCCTCTTTCTCACTCGGCAAAAGATACCGAAACTAGGGTTTATTGATCTTCACCGCCCCACTCGCGGCGGTGTTACCACCTAACCGATCACCTCACCGATCGGTTCACCGACCCACTCCCTCCACCCTTATTATACTAAAATTTCTTTCTCGAACACAAATATCACCTTAACTTTTTGTAATAACGCACTTTTTGTCATTTATCAACATGTGTGGGGTGATATATTTTTAATGTTTTGGGCCAATATACGACGTGGTAGATTGGGCCAAAAGAGTCCGCCCAAGAACGAGGTCACGAAAGGTATTTCATGGTCTATGATTTACAGTATTAATTTTTTTTTTTTTTTTTTTTTTTTTTTCCTCTCTAAATGCAACTATCATCTTTGTCTCACATAGCGTCATATTGTATTTGTAGATTTCATAAAGCACAAAAAAAGTATTGACTTGCAGATGCAGAGATATCATTTTCTACAGTTCACAAAGTATAACTTACAAGCATTTATTTGTTAACCAAACTCAATTTTTTTAGGAATATCGTTAGTTTTTTTATTACAAAAACAAATAATTGGAAGAAGACTAGTAGGTGGGAAGAGTAAGTCGGTAAAGAATGATAAAATTTTCAAGTGTATGAAAGGAGGAAGGAGGTAAAGTTGCGGGTTGATGTAGGGAAGATGGACCAAGACGAAGGGAGGAGGAAAAAAAACATTTCATAATACTTGGTAATACATTTGCAAAAAATGGGTGGAGGAAGGAGAGGGTTCAACAGAGGATTGAAAGGGTTTGTCATACACAAAATTGTGAAAAACTAGAAGGGGGGGGGGGGTTGAATAGTTTTACCGGTTTTTAATTCGTTTTAAAAACTTTACTTGTGAAAAACTTTGATTCGATTCTTTTGCGAAATCAATCAACACCAATATGAACACTAAACAATCCTATCTAATATAAAGAAATGAGATGGAAAGATCAAACCGGGACAAAGAGATTTATAGTGGTTCGGTCACGAAGCTCTTCTTTGCCCTACTCCACACCCCGAGTACCACACTTGAGAGTTCTAAACACTATGTCAACAAAGCTTCCTTCAGGCGGAGAAAACCGTACAACGTCGCTTATCCTTATTTACGACACTAAGCTAAATGCCGAGTACTAATCTTAGCTAGTACCAATCTACCACGATCCACACGATCCTTACTAATTCACACAATCAACACACTTGACTCGATCTACCCTTGATCCACTTGATAAACACACAAGCCCACAAGTTACAAGAGATCTCCAAGATCTCAACAAGATCAAAATGATCTACTCTCACTTGACTCGATCTACCCTTGATCCACTTGATCAACTCACAAGCTCACAATCTACAAGAGATCTCCAAGATCTCGACAAGATCACAATGATCTACACTCACAAACAACTCAAAAGAAAATCAACTTGATGTATGCTAGGATATAACAAGTATGTAACAAGTGCACTAACTAAAACTACAATACTTTGTATCTTCTTTGATACCTTGTGTTCTTTTCTTGCACTAGTAGAGGAATGAAGGTGATCTCTTGGTTGGATGATTGGATTACTCTTTAAACAAAATAAAACTAAACTAAATGATCAAGAAGAGAAGATGTGGTAAGAGTTTTAAACTCAAAAAGTTGTGTGTGAAAAAGGATGCCCAAAAACTGTGAAGAGGGCTGGTATTTATAAGCAGAAGAAATCTGACCGTTATAGGGACACGGTATCACTAAATGTCACACGGTACCACTAAATTTAGTGGTACCGTGCCAGACAAGGACGCTCCAATTTTTGTTTTTAGTGGTGAAAGTTTATTTGGGGAAGTTTGGAGCTAATTTTGGAGGGAAAAATAGCTGTTATGATTTTTAAACTTATTTTTCCAATAAAACATTTCTTTATAATTCGAAAATAACTTGCAAGGTATATTTTTGAAAAAATATTTTGTCACATTAAAAATGTGATGTTTGAAACACAAATTCACTTTTTTGATCATTTGTCAAGTTGTAAATTTGTTGGTTCATACCTAGAGTGATATACTTAGAAACGGGATATTTCGACTAAAAACTTGTTTACGTTAATTTTAACGTAAAATGTTTTCACATTTTGTTATCATCAAAATGTGAAGTTATCGAAAGATATAAATAACGTTTTTAGAACATTATTTGCATCAACAATCTCCCCATTTTTTATGATGACAAAATATAAACTCATTTTAAGTTAAAGATTAATTTTAACAAGTTTTTAGCATGAGTTTATATCCCATTTCTCCCCCTTTTTTGTCAAAGCAAAAAGGTTGCTAAGGCTCCCCCTTGATGTATATTCTCCCTCGTTTGGAGGACACCAAGGAATCGAGCAATGGTTCTTGCTATAAAACAAAGTTAGATGACACACATATAATATCTTACATGTAGCAACCAAGACAAATATCCAACTATAAACTAAGAAAAGGGCTAAAAAGCCAAAAATCATAAAAGATAAAACAACCACATAATAAACCCATTAATTCATAGGAAGAAATGTCATACATGAAGTATGACTACATCATAAACATAAAAACAAACTACAAGAAGCAAATATAAATCTTTAGTGTCAAGAGGCCCTAAGATTAGCTTCATTTCCAAAAGGGATCCTAGATGTTTATTGTTGGAAACTAAGCATGAATATGTTTAGTGAAATGGGCTAGTGGGAGGTGGAGAGGGTGACATGATTGGAGGTGGTGGTGAGTGTGAAAACGTAGAGGGGGTGAATACGTTATCGTTTTAAAATCTTAAAACTTGTTGTATCAAATGTCCGTTTAAGCTTGTTCTAATATGAAAGATGTTTCTAACTTGCATAAGTTGAAACATGTTGTCACACAAGTATTATCAACAAGTCACACCACAATCAATCACATAATGCAAATATAAAAGTAAAGAGATGAGTAAAAGAAAACGCAAACCGAACACGATGATTTATAGTGGTTCGGTCACGGGGCTCCTCTCCGCCCTACTCCACTCCCCGAGTACCCAACTCGAGAGTTACTTCACTAGATCAACAAGCTCCCTTCTCGGCGGAGAAAACCTTACAATCGTCGCTTACATTTTTTCCGGTACTAAGCTAAACACCGGGTTCTTTACAAGGGTACAACCACTCCCGTTGGTTCTTTTACAACGGTTCAACCACTCCCATCGTCGCTTATACAATTACCGAAACTAAGCTAGATGTCGAGTTCTTTACAAGGGTACAACTACTCCCGTTGGTTCTTTAACAAGGGTACAACCACTCCCACTATGTTTTATGGCCCAACATAGAAACCTTGTGTTTTATGGCACAAACATATAAACCATCTAATCTAGTATGAATAGATGATGATTACAACAATGATCCATGACATAAGTGTATCACGGATATGAATGCCTAATCTACATGAACTTCCATTGATCGGAAGCCTTCAATGTATGAAGATCACAAGCTCCCTAAACTTGATGTAATGGATCTTCATATATGCATGAACTTCTCAAATAAGAAGTCTTCAATCATTGAGGATGTCAAGTGGCCTTGAATCTTCATACGTTGGAATGCTATGGTGGATAATGACTTCAAGATCTTCTAACCTTCTTGGTAGATCAGGAAGTATGCTATGAATGATGACTCATGATCTTGAGCTTGCTTCGCAGGATCATCAACAGTGTATGCTTACAACATAATAAAAGTTAGTAGCATTATGATCATTATGAAATGGATGATTAATGTGTGTTTCTACATGATTTACGAATGATCTAAATGTATGCAAAGGGTAGAGGAAATGTGTGTTCAAGTGGTATGTCAAATGGACAAACAATGGGCTGCTATTTATAGCCAACAGAAAATTTGCCCGGCGGATTTCGCGGATCCCTAAATTTGGATCCGCCCTTGTATGGGTTTAGATCCGCGGGTGTCAAAAAATAAAATCTCTAAATATCTTTCTATATCTAACCATATCTTGCCATATCTTCAAAAGTCAACTTGTTAGCTTGAAGATCTATACAAAATATATCACAATCTTCCAAGATATGCAAGTGATGCATGCCATGATGTCATGTTGAAACTTTTCTAATTTAAGAAATAAGATTAAAACATGTAAATGTATTATGTATGCAATGTATAATTCCTAGCGATCATGTGATGTGTACACTAGTTTAACTAATATATGTTTACCAATATTTATCATATTAGTTTGACACCTAAAGTGTACTTATCCTATTAATTTTAGGAAACATGATGTACAGGTAAAAGTACTTGTATATGCAAAATGTGAAATGAGGTTCTAAGTAGAATGATTAACCCTTTTAAAATACTTAACGACCTAACCGTTTTTTAAACATTCTAAATGGTTTGTTAAGGTTTGATCATAATGCCACATAACAAGCATGTACGAACCTGTGTTGTATCATACGAGGACTTGAGAAGTCGAGAGGTGTTGAATGTATGTTGAGACATGATATGATTACAAGTAACTTGTACATTTTACGTTATATATCAAGTTACATGTTTGTCATCAATCAAAACAAACGAGACTGCTTGCACTAACAGTCTCCCCAACGAGTCTCCCCAACGAGGCTGCTTGCACTAACAATCTCCCCCTTTTTGATGATGACAAAATATGTAAACGTAATAGAAAGTAAAATTTTAAAAGATTACTTGTGTCCGTACTACCTTTAACATTACCTTCTCCGTTTACACCTTTCTCAACTCTTCTAGCCTATTACTTTCTCCGTTTACACCTTTCTCCCCCTTTTGTCGAAGCAAAAAGGGTGTGTCCTTGGAGTTAACTTCATTTCTCCCCGAAATGGCGAGCTTGCATCATCCCTAGTGAAGTTAAATAGACTACTTCCAATCTCCTATGATTGTTGCGTCTCCTAGGTTGTAAGCGGATCCATGGATCAAAGTAAGACTCTTAACCTACATCAAGGTTAGTGGTGTACAACATAAAAAGTATATATATGAAAAATGCATGATGAATGAAATGCAAATAGCCAACGATACACGTGGGTAGTCTATGTTGGACTATGTTGACCTATCTCCTCCTTTTTGTCGAAACACAAAAGTGTGTCGAAGAATGAGAATACTTAAGAATGCGAACATGCTCCCCCTTGACTGTAGCTCCCCCTTAATCAATACTCCCCGTTGCTAGGTGATGAACTCAAATAAGTACATTTTATTATCATCATTTATCCTATTTATTTGACTTGTTTTATTATATTATATATGAGAATTGATACTTAATCGTTTACTTTTGTAATTTTCAGTTAAAAACAAACATTTGGTGAAACTTAGCAATTATGGACTAAAAATGGAGCAAAATGATCAAGATTGGAAAAGTCTACTGAATTGAAGAGATTAAAGACCATTGCCTGACTTTGAAGAATGCGCCGCATGGATTTATCCCATGCGCCGCATATGAAACCTTGGTCAACGAGAAGAACCAACTTGTTTTACTCCAGATGCGCCGCATGAAGCTCCTGATATGCGGCGTATCAATCTCAAGACTTCACCAGATTTCCAAGATATTGAAGAATATTCGCGAATATTATAATCTTGGACCCCACGCGAAGTTACCTTGATACGCCGCATCAGACCAATCCGATGCGCCGTATCGGCCATATACAATCCTTATCAAGAATTCAAGAAATCAAGTGAAGATTAGAAGCTTAATGAAGAAGTCAGGATTACAAGTCGACACTTTATGATGCTTTCGTATTTTGACCATAAAATCTTCATCCGGACTCCGTTTTAGGTGATCCAAGCGGCCACGGAAAGAGAAAAAAGGAGATCTACCTGTATCTGAAGGAGATGCGGCGCATCTGGTCCTTAGATGTGCCGTATTGGGAGATGAAGCGCATCTGGTATTTAGATGCGCCGTATTGGGTCAGTTTCAGACTTGGAGGCTACGTTTACTTATAGATGCGGCGCATCTAACTCTATAGATGCGCCGTATCGACCCAGATTTCAGAATCTATAAATACCGAACTCATTAACGAATTTGGGCATCTTTGGGAACCTTTAGGGTCATTCCCAGACGATCACAACCCCTCAAAACATTAGAAGATCACCCTAGAAGACCTAATTATCCTTGAAGAGCATCTCTAATCATTGTAACGTATTCATTATGCTTAATACTCTATTAATTACGATTATGTTTATGCACTTTGTTTTAGAGATTATGGGCTAACACCCTTATGTGTTAGCCATGTTTATGATTATTTGATATTTTGATATGTTTCTAATTCGATTGGTTGCTAAGTCTTCGTTTTAATTATTTATGTTAGTAGTTTGTTTTATTGTAATAGTAAGCTTTAATTCATCAGGATTGGTGGCTTGTGTAATGTGACAACGGAAAGATTGCACTCCCTTTAATATTGCTTTCCCATCAATTAAAGTTTATATGTTGATGTCTTTGGTTACTACTTATTAGTGCATTGATAACCTCTGTGTTTATTAGTGGCCTGCGCATTTGACTACGGAAGAGAATGTGGCTCCCACGGTTATAGCTAACCTGATCAGTTAAATATAACTTTTAGACATAAGTAATCATTAAGGGTTTACTCGCCGATAAGATTAGAGCCAACGAGAAAGGATTAATTACATACACTTCATATAAAACTAGCAATAAAACAAGTGACAAGCTATTTACATAAACACGATTATTAAGCAGCTTTATGCGGATTCCAATTATAATGGAATCTAGACTCTAGGTACAAGAGGTAGGATGGACCGCGCCTAGTCTTGAGCACCAATCACTGCAGGTCTTAGAACTTATTAAAACTTAATCATATATGAAACTTGGTTAACACACTCTTCATATCTTTGGTATTTTCTATTGTTTGTTTATCTTAGTTTAGTTAGAATAAAACCAAACTCGTGCCAGTCTCTCAGGCTGAACCCCCCTTTGCGTTAGTTTAGGAAAGTCGAATACCTCTAGAATTAGTATATTAGAAATCTCACTCTTAGTGATCGACACCCTACTTACCAACTAAGCTACATTGATCGGGTACACTGCCCGTTAGTGTTGTTATAGGTTAAGTCGGCAAAATATAAATGTAAAACTTGATAAGGAATAATCACCTATACAACGACACATCAAGTTTTTGGCGCCGCTGCCGGGGAGTGAATTTATCTATTTGCTAGTTTTATTGGTATTTTTCTGTTTTTAGTTTATTTTTGTGTGTTTGGTTTATTTGTTTTATCGTTTGTTTGTTGTCTGTGTGTCTGTCTCAGAAGGGAGATACGGCGTATTCTTGTCTGTAAATACGGTGCATCTATCTGTTTCAATACGGCGTATTCTTGTCTGTGAATACGGCGTATTGACGCTCTGTGGGCAAATTTTTTTTTAGTTTGTGTGATTTTTAATTTTAAAATTTTCTAAAAAAAAAAGAAAAAAAAAAAAAAAAAAAAAAAAAAAAAAAAAAAAAAAGATTGCAGGAAGCTAATACGGCGTATCCATTGTCTGTTGGATACGGCGTATTAACATGTGCCGTATACGGCGTATCCATTGTCTGTTGGATACGGCGTATCCATCTTCTGTGACCTAAAAATATTTTTCGTTTTTTTTATTTTTTGTGCTTATTTAATTTTTAGTTTAGTTTTTATTTTTGTTTCGTCTACTGCTGTTCTTGGTTGTTTATCTTTCAGGTAATAGTGAAGATGGACAATCCAGACATTACTATGGAAGAATATATGAGACTTGAAGAGGAAAGAGCCTTGAGCAATAATGGGATCTACGATTGGGAAAGAGCAAGATATGGTGCACAAGTCATTGAGGATAAGGAACTCACGATGGAAGAATACTTGTTATTGAAGCAGGAAAAGTCAGGGAAAGAAAGAAATAAATTGCCATTTCGACACACTTGGACTTTATCAAATGATGATGATGAAGAAGAATCATACGATTTTGGTGCAATTAGGTTTCCGGCAATAGTTATTGATGATGTTATTTCTCCGGAAGTTGCCCAAGATGAAGAAGAGTCACAAGTGTTTGATTTAAATGAAAATCCGGCAATTGTTTACAAAGAAGCTTATTCATCCGAAAGTGCTTATGATGAAAATGAAGATGAATGTGGGACAATGGTGTATAGTGCTATTACTTGTAATTTTCCACCCGAGATGGAAAATATATTCTCATCATATCAAAAACACCATGATAATATTCCCTCGGATGAAGATAATGAGTATTCTGATATTGAAAAGTTTGATGCTATTGCGTACGATGGCATACCGCAATTACCACAACAAACGGAAGTATTTAGGTGTGGAGCGGATGAGCCAGATTATGACCCCACAAAGGATTTTGAAGAAATGTGGGATGACTTATTTGAGGCGGCTATTCGGGATAAAGCTGATATTGCAAGATGATGAAGCGAAAAGTGTACCGCTTTTAGGGGGTCATTTAAGCCCTAAATCGTATTTATTTGATCAAATATCGCCCTAAATCGTTCCTTTTGTCATTTTAGGTCCTCTTGAGGAGAAATCTGGAAAAGGAAGCATTTTGGACGTTTTTGGAGCATAAAAGTAAAGAAAACGACAAAGTCTCAAAATCGGCTGAAAATTACCTTTGACGGCGTCAGGATTATCCCCAGACGGCGTCATGGCTTGGCAAGAAATAGGTGGATGTGAAAATTACTCATGATAAGCCAGAGAAATTTGCATGGAATTCTGACGGCGTCACCCTTTAATCTGATCAAGGTCATCACGGCTTAATTTAAAGAGGGACGGCGTCAAGCCATAATCTGACGGCGTCAAGCCTTGATAAGCCAGAACGGATTTTGGAGGTCTAGAGAGGGACGACATCAGGAAGGCCATCCGGGAACCCTAAAAGCGGCGAGGTGACGGCGTCAGAATCTACAACGTGACGCCGTCAGACCTTAATCTCTATATATAGTTTTGCAATTTTTTGTCATTAGTGTGGAACTTATTGAGGAACTTTGTGTGTAAGAACCCTAAGACGATTTTAGCAGCTTTTTCAAGGCTTTTTGCCTTGAGATCTTCCATGTTACATTGAAGATAAGTTATCAATTAATCATTCAATATGTGTATGTGTTGTTTGATTCTATCTTGTTCTTGTCTTTTGTTTAACATGCTAGGCTAGGTTTTCTTTGTGTTTGCTTAGATCTAATGAAACCTAGCTATTGATTATTGGTTATTAGTGTGTTATTAGTTGTATTGGATGATTGTTCATCTATGTTAGGCTTAAGAAAACTGGCTAACTTCCTATTCGGTAACTTGCTTGAACGTCTTAAGAAACATGAACCAATGCGTACTAAGGTTTTTATGGTTGTATTTAATGCACAAGCGAATTCTAGTGATCCCATGTTAGGAGCTTCCTAGCCGGCTCGACATAGGAGTGAAGTAGGAGCTTGTAGAGTTGGGGAAGTACGTACGCCACCCCACGATTGGTATTAAGGAATACACCCGTCATCCACGCGATTAATGCACACTAATTAACCGGTAAAAGATAGTTAGGGAGTAAGGAAATCTAAGTAAACACATTTCTCTCCACATAAGTTTCACCACCTTTTCATTTTCTGTTATTTTATTTTATTTGCATTCGTAGTTATTTGGGTTAGTTGACTAGCAACTAATTCCGCCCACTCTTTCAAACCCGAGATTTTACTTGCTTTCAAAAAAAAATATAAAAACATAAAAAAGAATCTTCTCTCACCCTTAGACCTATTAGAGTAGTTTTTCATACCTAACGAACACTATTCCCTGTGGAGAACGATCAATCCCCCGTACTTACCACTACACTATACTACATCGGTCAGGTACACTGCCTGGTGGGGTTGTAAGCCTCTTGAGATCCCTTGAGAGGTAAAACCTGTTGTAAGGTTGCAAAACCACGCATCACAAGACCACTAGTTGAAGATGGAGATTCACAAGATGAATTGGAATCACTTACAACACAAAGTGGTACAAATTTATTTAATATTATTAATCCTGTTACTAATAATCTTGCTAGTTTTCCTAAACAGGTTGCAAAACAAACGAATGATGAGTTCAAATTCATTAAACTACCTATTGAAGCACATGAAGCACCTGTAACCAACCCGTATTTGGTGGAGCTTGAGGAAGAATTTGGTGATGAGCTCTTAAACATTGCTATGATTGATGAAGATGATGATTTAGACCCTATGAAGTATATAGAGGAACTCGAACTTTTACTAGCCAAAGACCCTTTCTCATCTTCTGCGGAAGTCAAGGGACGCCTTACTACCAAAGAGACTAACCAAGAAGAAACGGGACTCATTTTTCCTCAACGTACTACTCTTTCAGATGAAATGGTTAAGTCATCCAATTTATCAACCAAACCGGGTAAGGATAGGAAAGATGTACATATATTGCCAAGGTATGATTTTTATTTATTTCTTCCATCTTTACTAGCAAATTTACACTCCTATAGTGTTTATTGCTATTATCACCCGCACTTGATTCCATGTGGGGGGAACAATACCCTATTACATAGTAAATAAGGGTAGAGTCAGGCTCGTGACTCGAACAAAAACAAGCGCTTCGTGGGAGGCAACCCATGCTTGTCTTTTATTTTCTTTTTAGTTTATTTTACTTTCTTGTGTTTATTTTTATTTGTTTTTTCTGCATGACTGCTGTCGCTGTATTCTGCTGATACAAACGATACGGCGCATCTGTATTCTAGATGCGGCGTATGGCGTTTTAATTTTATATACAGCGCATTTAATAATTCGAGTACGGCGCATCTATCCCCTAGATACGACGTATTCTGTTTTTAATCAGAAAAATTTTAAACTATAACCGACATACGACGCATTTGTTGTACAGATACGGCGTATCTAATTATTTATTAAAAACAGTCTTCGAATTAATAAAATAAGAAGCGACGCATCAATTTCTATCGATACGGCGTATTATCCCATTGCATGCAGTTTAATATTTCCTACAGGTTGTTGATGCGGCGTATCCAATATTCCATGGATGCGGCGCATAGACACTCTGACCTGTAATTTTTCGTAGTTTTATTTTTCTAACCAATGATTAACGAGATGTTCTCGAGTCTATTTTTCTGTGGTCTCTATATTTTTACAGGTCTGGACAATTAATGAACTCACACATTTTATATGCTCGCATTCTTACATGGAGGATCATACCGAGCAAATCTCAGGGGAGTTTTCCGTTCTAATTCTTTTAATTTCCTGTTTTTAATTTCAAATTAAACAACGAGGACGTTGTTTATCTTAAGTGGGGGGATGGAGAATTAGAACGTTTACTTGTCCTTATTTTTCAAAAATATGCTTAATATGTACTTAATATGCTTAAATTTAAAATTTTTCTAGCATGTTTTTTATTTAAGATCTAAGTTGCATAGCTGCACACATAACATTATTTTCAAAAATTGTGATTTTTCAAAAATTCACAAATCTATGAGTGTGCCGGTGACTTGTAAACTTTAGAACTTGGCTTGTATACTATTCGAGACCACCATAATAAGTATTATTTATATAATTGGAATGACTTGTCTAAATTGGTAAATTTCTAGGATTACACCCAAATAGCCTTTATATGTTATGTGATATTAACTAACTACACTGGTTAGTTAACCCCCGTATAAACCCTTTGTTACTCTCACTTTTAGAGTAAGATACCCCTAGAAAAACCTTCAGAGCCATTCCTTTCGTTTCATACACCCTTTGTTAAAATGTTTCGTTACACCCTTACACCTTAGCCTACCCTGTAGATTAAAGTCCGTGGTTAGTTACTTTAGGCAAAGTGTGTTTCCTTGCGTTACCTGTGTTCGCGTGCGTAATTCATTATCTTTGGTTAGGTCGGGAAATTGCACAATGCAATGGAGTGAAAGTACATATTGTATTTTTGATTTTCGTGTGTTTACTACTTTCACTATTATTTTATCTGAAGTTATGACGATTTTTTGTGATGGTGAAGTGGTGAAATTTTACACCAATAGTTATTTATGTTTTATTTAAAAAAAAATAAAATAAAATAAGAAAAGAAAAAGAAAGAAGAAAGTTGGAAGATTGATAAACCAACGATGTAAAGTTATGTAAGTGGTTCATATGGCCACTATTTGTTGTACTATATATATGGATTGAATGGGAGTTGACCGTTATGGGAACGCCAACTAAGGTTATTCTTTGATTGAGATCTTGTTGAGTATAATTCGTGTCTACCTAAAGCGTGTGTTTCAAGTGTTAAAGCGTGAGTTATTCAATGATATGAGTCTTATTCATGGGATGGTTGGGATAGTGATTAACCACACTTAGGATTTTAATTTATCTGTTTTGTTTATTTTTTCATTTTACACCAATTTGTATCCCAAATATTATCCATACCCTATATTATTCTTTATCCAAACCTTTGATTTATTGAGATTAGGGATTTGAGCAATCTTAAGTATCGTAGTCGTGGATTCGGCTATGTATTTATGATTTTGTCGCCCTTTTTGATATAATATTATTGGTAAAGATTACTTGGTCCTATCTTTAGCCTGTTCGAGTTAAGGATTTGAGCAATTGCAAGTATCGTGTTCGTGGATTCGATCATGTATTTGTGATTTTGTCGCCTTTTCTGGAATTTGAGATCGATAGAGATTAAGAAGGATGATTAACCCTTAAGCCTCAAAACCCTTTTTACCGCTTTAGACTTGTTATTCCTTGGCTTTAGTGGGGGAGATGTGTATACTTGCCAAGCTTATGATAGAATATTCGTCACGACTGGACAGTTAAACGATTAGATTTGCTTTTATCGAAATATTTTTATTTTATTCCTAATTCGTTAAGTGTTTGGTTGTGTGATTATGAAAAAACGAATACATGCTTAAATATAAAAATAAATCCTAATATCTTTTAGGATACATTTTCATAAGATTTATTCTAAGGTTTACTTGGGGACAAGTAAAGTTCAAGTGGAGGGATATTTGATGAACTCAAATAAGTACATTTTATTATCATCATTTATCCTATTTATTTGACTTGTTTTATTATATTATATATGAGAATTGATACTTAATCGTTTACTTTTGTAATTCTCAGTTAAAAACAAGCATTTGGTGAAACTTAGCAATTATGGACTAAAAATGGAGCAAAATGATCAAGATTGGAAAAGTCTACTGAATTGAAGAGATTAAAGACCATTGCCTGACTTTGAAGAATGCGCCGCATGGATTTATCCCATGCGCCGCATATGAAACCTTGGTCAACGAGAAGAACCAACTTGTTTTACTCCAGATGCGCCGCATGAAGCTCCTGATATGCGGCGTATCAATCTCAAGACTTCACCAGATTTCCAAGATATTGAAGAATATTCGCGAATATTATAATCTTGGACCCCACGCGAAGTTACCTTGATACGCCGCATCGGACCAATCCGATGCACCGTATCGGCCATATACAATCCTTACCAAGAATTCAAGAAATCAAGTGAAGATTAGAAGCTTAATGAAGAAGTCAGGATTACAAGTCGACACTTTATGATGCTTTCGTATTTTGACCATAAAATCTTCATCCGGACTCCGTTTTAGGTGATTCAAGCGGCCACGGAAAGAGAAAAAGGAGATCTACCTGTATCTGAAGGAGATGCGGCGCATCTGGTCCTTAGATGCGCCGTATTGGGAGATGAGGCGCATCTGGTATTTAGATGCGCCGTATTGGGTCAGTTTCAGACTTGGAGGCTACGTTTACTTATAGATGCGGCGCATCTAACTCTATAGATGCGCCGTATCGACCCAAATTTCAGAATCTATAAATACCGAACTCATTAACGAATTTGGGCATCTTTGGGAACCTTTAGGGTCATTCCCAGACGATCACAACCCCTCAAAACAGCAGAAGATCACCCTAGAAGACCTAATTATCCTTGAAGAGCATCTCTAATCATTGTAACGTATTCATTATGCTTAATACTCTATTAATTACGATTATGTTTATGTACTTTGTTTTAGAGATTATGGGCTAACACCCTTATGTGTTAGCCATGTTTATGATTATTTGATATTTTGATATGTTTCTAATTCGATTGGTCGCTAAGTCTTCGTTTTAATTATTTATGTTTGTAGTTTGTTTTATTGTAATAGTAAGCTTTAATTCATCAGGATTGGTGGCTTGTGTAATGTGACAACGGAAAGATTGCACTCCCTTTAATATTGCTTTCCCATCAATTAAAGTTTATATGTTGATGTCTTTGGTTACTACTTATTAGTGCATTGATAACCTCTGTGTTTATTAGTGGCCTGCGCATTTGACTACGGAAGAGAATGTGGCTCCCACGGTTATAGCTAACCTGATCAGTTAAATATAACTTTTAGACATAAGTAATCATTAAGGGTTTACTCGCCGATAAGATTAGAGCCAACGAGAAAGGATTAATTACATACACTTCATATAAAACTAGCAATAAAACAAGTGACAAGCTATTTACATAAACACGATTATTAAGCAGCTTTATGCGGATTCCAATTTTAATGGAATCTAGACTCTAGGTACAAGAGGTAGGATGGACCGCGCCTTTGAGCACCAATCACTGCAGGTCTTAGAACTTATTAAAACTTAATCATATATGAAACTTGGTTAACACACTCTTCATATCTTTGGTATTTTCTATTGTTTGTTTATCTTAGTTTAGTTAGAATAAAACCAAACTCATGCCAGTCTCTCAGGCTGAACCCCCCTTTGCGTTAGTTTAGGAAAGTCGAATACCTCTAGAATTAGTATATTAGAAATCTCACTCTTAGTGATCGACACCCTACTTACCAACTAAGCTACATTGATCGGGTACATTGCCCGTTAGTGTTGTTATAGGTTAAGTCGGCAAAATATAAATGTAAAACTTGATAAGGAATAATCACCTATACAACGACACATCACTAGGGTACCAACGTATATGATGTAAGGATTATGAATACTACAAGACAAAGATTAGTACATGATATGCTCCCCCTTGATCAATACTTCTCGTTGCTAGGGTACCAACGTATATGATCCAAGGATAAGAAATGCTACAAAATAAAGGTTAGTATGTGATATACAACAATGCGTGTATATGATGCATTCTAAAAATGCTTGACGAAAACTCCCCCTTGCTCTAGGGCGTCAAGATGAACCTAAAAAACAAAAGTTAGCACAATAGGGACTATGTCTTAAGACATATATGTCATATACGACCAATGTGTATAGACGATGCAATATGAGTGCTAGACTGATAATCCTCCTAGTTTAAGAGCGTCAAGAAGCACCTATAAAAGAAGAAAAATAATCGATGCAAACTTCGTCCTATGATGAGTAAGCTATATACGATCGAGCGTATATGATGATGAACCAACAATGAAATGGTTAGTGCAATATATTTTATCTCAAAGAAAAATATTATGCAACATATCAATAATCTAATCACAAACAACTTACCAATAGTGATTGTCTAATCAAGGAAAAATATGATGCAGCATACCAATTGTGATATCAATTGTGATTATTTAGTAAACCATGTTATAAAGAGTGTAATCTTCTAATAAGAATTACATTTACAAGAATATACTCCTACAATGCCTATGATGAGGATATGAAGTGGAGTTAAAGTTAGTGATGCTAGTGTTGGTGTTAGTTTACTAGTGATAACTCAATTGATAACTAAAGGTTGATGCAAGTAGGTTTTTCACTAATCCATGGGGTTGATAATTAGTGAAAGAGGTGATGGAAGGTAGTGGTAATAATGAATTCAGAAGCTCTAATGTATAGCAAATGCTATAAGAGTATTTGAAGACGGTTACGGTCATGATATTATCATCTACCAAAGATGATGAATCGCGCCATAATAAATGCTCAAATGGAAAGAAGAGGAAGTGAAGACAATGATCACTTAGGAATAGAGATTCCATATGCAATAATTAGAAATACTAGATACCTATATGCGGATGAAAATGACATCATATGATGAGAGCGTTGGTTGGACCAACGTGTTGAGAATGATGGTTTTGTTTGCACTGACAATGACGTGCTTGATATGTATCAAGAATGAAAAGGATGAGATCCTATGATGGTGTTCTAGACAATGAAGGTGTTCTAGACAATGAAGTTGTGAAGAAAAATCCTAGACTCGGTCGTGAGAGGGTTATCTGTTAATAGTGATGTTGATCTATGAAGGTTTGAAAAACTTATAGTTTTGTGAACTGATTTTAACTGAATGGTGTGAACCTACATGTTGGTATAGGAGATATGAACAAGTTTTCTTAAATAGACAATTATACGAATGAGTTTCTCTCCCCCATAATCGGTGGACATTCAATCATAATGTGTGATGTGAAGAATGATGATGCAGGTTAATGAAAACAATGAGCTTGGTAATGTTTTTGCGGATGTTGATTAGCATACAAAGAACTTCATCCTTGAAGTTACATATCTCTTCTCTATCAATGCGAGATGATCGCACGATGAGGCATGTGGTTTTCTCATGGAAGGAGTATTGTTATAACTAAAAGATGATGGAGATGTTGTTAGGAAAGTGGAAGCAACAATACGATTTGGAGAGAGGTATGTTGAAAGATACCCAGACACAAATTTCAAACCTCTAAAATTTAATCCTATTAGCTTTTAAAGCTATATGCAAGAAAGTAGATCCCATAAACATATTATTAATCTAAGTAGCAATAATGGGACAGCAATTATGCAAGATAAGCATAACATTGTTTTATATACTACTTAGTGAAATTGTTTTGATGTAATGCTTAGTCACTTAAGCATACTTACTCATTAATTAATCCATTGATCAATGTGATTAAGGATAAAAATGACTTGTAGATGTTAATCATACTAAAAGCACTCGGACACATTACATGGCAAACAACTAGTGTGACAAAATCACAAAAGAAGTGAGATGACAGGTTCATGCAAACAATTCTAACATTTTGGAAGCATGCATCATTTAGAATATTCTACGAAAAAGACTTAACGAATGTCAACAAAAGACACGAGCTTTCAAATATAGAAACATCATATAAGAATGACATATCATGAGTTAACAAGTAATACATTAATCTTGCGAAATAGCATATAACGAAAGAATGAACATATTATTCAAACCATGTTAACATGAAGCATATGAGCATGCAGACAAAACCTTTTCAAGGTTTATACATTTGACAATAAATCAAATAATTATTATGATAACATCAAGATGTCAAACAAATAACATGTAATCAATACACATATATGTAACGCAAGAAAAATCACATCTACTCCTTGTTTGATTAATTATTCCTAAGACAAGATAGTTTACCAATTATTTAGCTTAATCAGACTCAACTATTTCAATTAATACTAATGTGATGAAGATGTCATGTTATACACGTATATTTGATAAATATGTGTCAATAGATTTTAATCTTTATGTTTGGAATCTAAGGTTGAATGATCTAAAGGGTGACATCTTTTATGTTGAGTTTAGGTATGTGTTATGCAAGTGATTTGATCGTCTAAGACCAAGAGATGTGTTTGTGTGTGATAATGGAATATGTTAAGATCGTTCTCAAGAAAGTTCTTTGAAACAAGAATCTGAGTAAAGTTACCAACTTTAATCGATCTTGTGTATGCTCTAGAGATGTGTAGGATACACACAAGGTTTGAACTAGATTATGAGCAAGGTTTGGATATGATGTACGCTCGAAATGAAATAGATACATATAGTATCTTTCAACAAGTAAGATTATCATGCTTATGAGAATAAGTATGACAAGATGAGGGAGATATGCTATTTCATAGAACTTGCAAATGAGATGTAATGAAATCTCTTGTAACATAACCATTCATGTTGCAAGGAGAGAATGATGCATACATTATCCCAAACACATGATTTCTCAGGCATGATGCTTTCCCAAACATCATGTTTTCCTAAATAAAGCCAAAGTGTTTGATAGTCCTAAATAAACTTGGGGATGACACGAATAATTTACTTGAGTTTCTTATGTATACTCCTCAAGTGTCATTGTTACTTGGGATGCATGAGGTTGTCTTTTAGATTTTGCATTTTAACATATGTTGTTAAAATATTGATTTGAGACATAAGCAGAAGCTTGGTGACGAAGTATTACTAATACTTTGATTACTTGTGAAAGTTGTACTACTTAAACCTAGTGTAAATGATTGTGAGCTTCATGCTCATTTGATGTTGAAGGTTCTAATCCTATAGGTGGTAAAGTATGGTTGAATATGTTTAACGCATACATGATTTGATACGAGTGTTTGGACAAAGGGCTTTTTTAGCAATACACTCAATGGATTCAAATGATAAAAAGATTGAGGTGTTGTAGGGGTTTATTGTGCTATGGTGTACTTAGGTTTCTTGGATGTTGAAGATAACAAGGATGGATACTAATTCTTATGGTTCACTAGTGGGTGATATGATTTGAGATTTAGGGCCTGAGATAGATCACAGAGGTGAACGCGATGTGATGATGGTGAAAGTACAAGAGTACTTCGGTTACATGGATGTTGAAGATGACAAGAATAGATACTGATTCTTGTGGTTCACTCAGTTCATATTTGTAAGTGAGTAATGCAAAGTTTTCACATAACATATGCAAACAAAAATATCTAACTCTATAAGTGAAACAAACACAGTTTATCAACTTAGTGCACAAGATCTAGCAAAAGTCCTATTGTGCATCAAACAAGCAATTCATAAACAAGCAAATAATTTTCATGGCAAAACACTTATGTGTTTCCTATCAACAAATTCAATCACAATTACCAACAGGCAAATCACATGTATGTAAATAACTTAGAACAGATAGTCACATAGCATAGCATAAATGAAAAGATACTTTGCGTCACTTTGCGTTTAAATATGACGATGTATGCCAAGCTTGATTTATTTCATTTATATTACCAAATTATTTAGTTTCAAAAGAAATCATATCAATGTTCAAAGAATACCAACTTACATTGCCCGACTCAAAAGTTTAAGTTACTGTATTGAAATGAAACTTAATATTTTGGACACACTGTATCATTTGATTTATTTTACTCATTTTGAAATTAGATGCAGGTCCTAAGAGTATTTTTAAATGAAAGTAGACTCAATTCCCTTCAAAATGATAGGTGGCACGACTTCTACGGACTTACGGTTAATTAATTATGATTTTTTGAAGTTTGACAAAAACTGCATACTGAACAGACGGATCTGGCGGATCCTTTTTGAGGGATCCGCCCTTTGTAACAAAGAGATCCGTGGGTGTCTGTGACAGATTCTCCTAAACTCGTATTTTGACATAAAGACAACGTGTAGGACTCGCTAGACTTAATATTAAACATATATTACAAATATTTAACAACATTTATACTTATGTGACTTATCTAAACATTTCCAAAGAGATTTTTCAACTAATTTAATAGTTATCTCAAACGCTCCTTTAAAACCCGTGTTTTTCCTAACTTGGCTTTACGCACACATTTTGTCACTTTATCTTTTTAAGAAATATTTTCTTTTGATTTTCCAAAGACATCTTCAAGCTTGTATACAAAGTAATATTTAAGAACAAAATTTCTAAGTATACTTAGCGAAACATTTTTCATATTACATTCTGCTTCAAAGGTAATTTGATACATGGATCGTACTCTATTTTAAAAACCATTTGTTTTGAAAATAAGAGCCACGTGGCTCTGATACCAATTGTGAAAACGTAGAGGGGGGGGGGGGGGTGAATACGTTATCGTTTTAAAATCTTAAAACTTGTTGTATCAAATGTCCGTTTAAGCTTGTTCTAATATGAAAGATGTTTCTAACTTGCATAAGTTGAAACAAGTTGTCACACAAGTATTATCAATAAGTTACACAACAATCAATCACATAATGCAAATATAAAAGTAAAGAGATGAGTAAAAGAAAACGCAAACCAAACACGATGATTTATAGTGGTTCGGTCACGGAGCTCCTCTCCGCCCTACTCCACTCCCCGAGTACCCAACTCGAGAGTTACTTCACTAGATCAACAAGCTCCCTTCTCGGCGGAGAAAACCTTACAATCGTCGCTTACATTTTTTCCGGTACTAAGCTAAACACCGGGTTCTTTACAAGGGTACAACCACTCCCGTTGGTTCTTTTACAACGGTTCAACCACTCCCATCGTCGCTTATACAATTACCGAAACTAAGCTAGATGTCGAGTTCTTTACAAGGGTACAACTACTCCCGTTGGTTCTTTAACAAGGGTACAACCACTCCCACTATGTTTTATGGACCAACATAGAAACCTTGTATTTTATGGTACAAACATATAAACCATCTAATCTAGTATGAATAGATGATGATTACAACAATGATCCATGACATAAGTGTATCATGGATATGAATGCCTAATCTACATGAACTTCCATTGATCGGAAGCCTTCAATGTATGAAGATCACAAGCTCCCTAAACTTGATGTAATGGATCTTCATATATGCATGAACTTCTCAAATAAGAAGTCTTCAATCATTGAGGATGTCAAGTGGCCTTGAATCTTCATATGTTGGAATGCTATGGTGGATAATGACTTCAAGATCTTCTAACCTTCTTGGTAGATCAGGAAGTATGCTATGAATGATGACTCATGATCTTGAGCTTGCTTCACAGGATCATCAACAATGTATGCTTACAACATAATGAAAGTTAGTAGCATTATGATCATTAAGAAATGGATGATTAATGTGTGTTTCTACATGATTTACGAATGATCTAAATGTATGCAAAGGGTAGAGGAAATGTGTGTTCAAGTGGTATGTCAAATGGGCAAACAATGGGCTGCTATTTATAGCCAACAGAAAATTTGCCCGGCAGATTTGGCGGATCCCTAAATTTGGATCCGCCCTTGTATGGGTTTGGATCCGCGGGTGTCAGAAAATAAAATCTCTAAATATCTTTCCATATCTAACCATATCTTTTCATATCTTCAAAAGTCAACTTGTTAGCTTGAAGATCTATACAAAATATATCACAATCTTCCAAGATATGCAAGTGATGCATGCCATGATATCATGTTGAAACATTTCTAATTTAAGAAATAAGATTAAAACATGTAAATGTATTATGTATGCAATGTATAATTCCTAGAGATCATGTGATGTGTACACTAGCTTAACTAATATATGTTTACCAATATTTATCATATTAGTTTGACACCTAAAGTGTACTTATCCTATTAATCTTAGGAAACATGATGTACAAGTAAAAGTACTTGTATATGCAAAATGTGAAATGAGGTTCTAAGTAGAATGATTAACCCATTTAAAATACTTAATGACCTAACCGTATTTTAAACATTCTAAATGGTTTGTTAAGGTTTGATCATAATGCCACATAACAAACATGTACGAACCTGTGTTGTATCATACGAGGACTTGAGAAGTCGAGAGGTGTTGAATGTATGTTGAGACATGATATGATTACAAGTAACTTGTACATTTTACGTTATATATCAAGTTACATGTTTGTCATCAATCAAAACAAACGAGACTGCTTGCACTAACAGTCTCCCCAACGAGGTTGCTTGCACTAACAGTGAGTATGTAGGTGATGGGGTTGGCATGGCATAATCCAATATGGTGATAGGTGAGAGTGTGTAGTCCATGGATGATGGCGTGGTGTTCAAAGAGTGAGATGATGAAGATGTTGTTCTAGTAGATGATGTTTTGGAAGGAGCATTAGGTGGAGATGGTGAGTTAGGAGTGGTTTGAGAAGGTGGTGGTGTGACTTCATCATCTTTGGTGAGATCAACAAAGAGAGGTTTGAATGGTGATCCTAGGTTTCTTGGAGATGTGGGTTGTTGATCCATGTGTGGAAGACATGGTGAATGAGTAATAGGAGGTTAAAGATGAGATGCAAGATAAGCTTGCAATGGTGAGGCCTTATATAGGCAAGATTGCGTGGTTTTGTAACCTTACAACAGGTTTTACCTCTCGAGGGATCTCAAGAGGCTTACAACCCCACCAGGCAGTGTACCTGACCGATGTAGTATAGTGTAGTGGTAAGTACGGGGGATTGATCGTTCTCCACAGGGAATAGTGTTCGTTAGGTATGAAAGACTACTCTAATTAGGTCTAAAGGTTGAGGAAGATTCTTTTTTATGTTTTTATAGTTTTTATGAAAGCAAGTAAAATCTCGGGTTTGAAGGAGTGGGCGAAATTAGTTGCTAGTCAACTAACCCAAATTACTACGAATGCAATAAAATTAAATAACTGAAAATAAAATGTGGTGAGAAACTTATGTGTAGAGAAATGTGTTTACTTAGATTTCCTTACTCCCTAACTATCTTTTACCGGTTAATTAGTGTGTATTAGTTGCGTGGATGACGGGTGTATTCCTTAATACCATTCGTGGGGTGGCGTACTTACTTCCCCAACTCTACAAGCTCCTACTTCACTCCTATGTCGAGCCGGCTAGGAAGCTCCTAACATGGGATCACTAGAATTCGCTTGTGCATTAAATACAACCATAAAAACCTTTAGTACGCATTTGGTTCATGTTTCTTAAGACGTTCAAGCAAGTTACCGAATAGGAAGTTAGCCAGTTTTCTTAAGCCTAACATAGATAAACAATCATCCAATACAACTAACAACACACTAACAACCAATAATCAATAGCTAGGTTTCATTAGATCTAAGCAAACACAAGATAAATTTAGCCTAACATGTTAAACAAAAGACAAGAATAAGATAGAATCAAACAACACATAGACATATTGAATGATTAATTGATAACTTATCTTTCAATGAAACATGGAAGATCTCAAGGCAAAAAGCCCTGAAAAAGTAGCTAAAATCGTCTTAGGGTTTTATCCCAAAATTCCACACACTAAGCCCTCCCTAATGACAAAAAATTAGAAAACTATATATAGATTTTTGGATCTGACGGCGTCACCTTATGGAGTGTGACGCCGTCACCTCGCCGCTTTTAGGGTTCCCGGATGACCTTCTTGACGCCGTCCCTCTTTAGCTCTTCCAAAATCCATTCTGGCTTATCAAGGCTTGACGCCGTCTAACCATGAACGTGACGCCGTCCCCTTATGATTTAAGCCGTGACGCCCTCGATCAAGTTAAAGCGTGACGCCGTCAGAATTCACATGCTATTTTCACTGGCCCATCATGAGTAAATTTCACGTCCAACTTTTCTTGCCAAGGCATGACGCCGTCCAGAGTAAAGTCTGACGCCGTCAAGAGTAACTTTTAGCCGATTTTTGAGACTTTGCCGTTTTCTTCACTTTAATGCTCCAAAAACGTCCAAAATGCCTCCTTTTCCAGATTTCTCCTCAAAAGTACCTAAAATGACAAAAGGAACGATTTCGGGCAATATTTGATCAAATAAATACGATTTAAGGCTTAAATGACCCCTTAAAAGCGGTACACTTTTCGCCTCATCAAATACCCTTACACTTGAGATTTGCTTGTCCTCAAGCAAATGCGCTTTTATTCTAATCAAAATACAAGTTAGGGGTCATTTAATGCTAACATAAAAGTAATTACAACAAATAATCGTTCCACTTCAATCATAATAAGCACGGAGATTACATACTAGCACCTCACAAGTAGTGTTTAGATACTCACATCTCTCAAGTGTCATCAAAATAAATCTCATAAATGAAAACGGAAAATATCTCTCACTACCTGTCATAGCAAATAGATTACCATAGGCTTGGGAAAGGATCGAAAACCTCCTCCACTAGGCGTAAGCACCAAAGATAAACTATCAAAGAGGGCTTTTAAATGGGTTATAACTTTAGGTGTAGGGAAAAGGAAAACACGGTTTTGTTGGATAAAGAATATTTTACTGGTGGCGAGTTAAAAATCTTGATCAATTACATGTACTATACAATGTTGCTAAGCCAAGACTAGACTCGATCTTAAGCTAGAAACAAAATAACAAAATAACAAAAATATAAAACAAACATAAAATGAAACGGGATGGTAGTCCGTATGTTTTTTCTACTTTTCTTTTTCTCATTTTTTTGTATTTTTCTTGATTTTTTCGATTTTTTTTTTTTTTTTTTTTTTTTTTTTTTTTTTTGATCATACACTTTTACCCTACCATCCAAAATAATACATCATAGGGGCATTGCATCCCCTTACACTTGAACTTTTACATAACTTTACAAAAAACTATTCTAATGACTCGAATTAAGATAATTGAAAAACTTGGAGTACTTTTAAAATATTTAGCACATATGGGGGTAATAAATGATGTTCTTCCCCATTACTCCATTATACTAGTACTTTACCCATGAGTCCCAATCGTCCCAAAACAATATGTACAAAGATATGACTCGACTTAGCAACCATGTAATCAATTAGATAATTAACTTGGGTTTAAACAAATGTTGTAACAATAATGCACTAAAGATGAGTGCATACAAGGTAGGCTAAGGCGATTTGGGTGTACATTTTAGTGAGGTGTAACAAATTCTTCCTTTAAGTAAAATGCTTAAAGGTCGAAACGAAAAGATAGGCTCTGAGGGGTGTACTAGGGTATCGTGTACTAAAAATGAGTACAACGCAAAAGGTGTGGGAGAATTACTTGACCAATGTAGCCAAAATAATTATAACAAAAACACAGGTGTAAAACAATGGGTTAATCCTAATGCCTCTTATCATGTAGTAAATCTAACTACACGAATGTAGTCTCACTTGTGGCCTTGGAATGGTCCTAACGCAAGTTCTAGAATCTAAGTGCTACCGGTACACACATCATAGCATAAATGCTTTTCCTACCAATTCTAGGGGCGAACCTCACATATTTGGGGTGGAAAATTTTTTAGTGGTACGGTTTTTGTGCTAGTCATATAACTCCTATCCGTGAGACGCTTATTAGAACTAAAGTTTCACTCCTATATGTTGTAAAAAAATTTAAATTTGGCACTAAAATTACCTTAACAAGTATTTCTCTCAGTTTTATTACACATCTACCATCAAACAAACAAAAATCAAGCGCAATTGTATTCTCTAAAATCGTACTTTTACCCTCCCCTTACACTTAAGATGAACATTGTCCCCAATGTTCAAATAACAAGATGTAAAAGTAAATAAGGTAAAAGAATGAAATCAAATACTCCCCTGATTCGCTCGGTGGATAATGAAGTTACACGGTTAGATCTTCCTCCAAGGTAATGTTGAAGCTCCATGACTAATGCATCGCCATAAGCTTGATTCCAAAAACATCTCCTTGTCCAAAATAACCTGTTAAACCTGAGAAAACAAACACGAAAACCTGCATAACATCGGCGGGATAAAATCTATATATAAGGATATAATGCTTGTGGAATGATAATTTTGCAGATTCCTGGAGATTATAAGTTGGAGATTTTAATAAAAACTTTTCTAAAAACAAAACTTTCAAAAATTTCTGAAAATTAAATCTGACGCCGTCAGGTTATAACCCCTGACGCCGTCAGAAATGACCTGACAAAAATTTTCATTTTAAGTTTCCGGAAAATTTCTGGAAAAACCTTTACCTTACTTCCTGGAAATCCTGCAAAACATCATTATGACTCGATACAAGCATTTGACTCAAACAAATACGGATATGTATGTTAATTTATTATTATTACGATTCATGTTCATTTGTGTTCTAATAAACCGATTTAGATTTCCCTTACACTTATCTTTTGCAAAATACCTTTATATGTAGTTAAGACGAAGTTAAAAACAACATAAAGCATTTTCACAAATTAGTTTTTAACATGAATCAATAATAATAGAAATTAAACACACATACGGAAACAAATAAAATCAAACAAACAAATAAATAAACACACAAAGCAAATAAAACATGGGCTGCCTCCCAAGAGCGCTTGTTTTTGTTCGAGTCACGAGCCTGACTCTACCCTTATTTAACGGATAAAGGAGAGGTTTTTTCTACACTTAGGATTAAGTGCGGGTGATAGTAGCGATACACACCAGCTCGGTAGGAGTATGCCACGTGAGGAAAGAGTGGTGGATGAATTATATACTCAAAGGTGCGGGATCCTATCATCATAACCTTACCTAATTTAATTGGGTTAGTGGGCGGATTAAGATTTTCTCCAAGAAAGGGATCATCTTCTATCAACTTCGAGAGATTCCAAGTTAAGAATCCACTTTGACCTAATAAACCCGGTTTAAACCCATAATGTTTCTTGTGATCAATCATGAATGGGTGATGTAAGTATGTAAGGTCATGGTTCACTCCTATGTTAGCTTCCTCTCTACAAGGCTTAGAGTCTACTACCTTAATCTTAACATTGCCCAGACTACATGGTTTGATGGGTGGATCGGGACCTTTTTCAATTCCTAAGTTCACATCTAAGGATGGAAGATTAGGTAACGGTTTTGGTTGAGGCTCCGGTTCATCAAAAATAGGAAATCCCCTTGAACTAAGAGTAAGGTTGTGATCACTATAAGCATTCAAACCTATATCCTCTAGTTGTGTTTGGTCCAAGGGTTCTACCTCTATTGGGGTTCCTATAGTCTCTTCCACTTCTTCCGGGTAAGTCACGGGCGGTGTGTGTGCCTCAAATGATGGTAGGACTTGTGGGGCACTTGGTGGGCTTATGTTACTTACCTCATCATTCCTTACGTCAAGCTCACCTATATCCTCATCATGCGTTTTAGTAGGATCTAACCCTAACATTTTCCCAAGTATCTCAAGTGCTTCTCTAGGCATTTCAACTTCTATGTCCAAATCATACGGATCATCCTCAATATTCTGACTGCTATATTCAAACTGCCTAAAAGATTCATCATGTGTTTCTTGAGATTCGACGTCATCAATCACAAAACCTAGGTCTTTTTGATCAATGTGATCATGTTCGGCTAAATCCTCCGTCATATCAAGGTCACCTATGTGTTTGTTTTGTAATATGGCATTACATGACATCCACTTAGGTATCTCAACACTAACATATTCATCCCCAAACAAACTTGTTTCATGATCCTCGAAATTTGTGGTCAATTGACTTGTACTAACGTTTGTTGGGTTGTCTACTATATAATAATATTGGGCACACTCTTCAATAGCTTCCCATGCTTTCTCAGCACTTAATTCCCTAATATCCCTGCCGGCAATATGGTAAATGTCCCTTTGGGCATGTCGGTCGACATGATTGTAAAAGATTTGAGTTAGGGACCAAAAATCGAAGTTATGATGAGGGACTTTTTGGAGTAAATATTTAAAACGAGTCCATGCATCATAGAGAGGTTCATCTTTATGTTGTTTAAACATCAAGATGTCATATGGAGTGGGTGAATTACGTGGCTGGTAGTATGGTGGATTCGCGTTCTCCATAATGGTGAACGGAAGAGTCAATGGAAATTACGAACAAACACACAAAGAAATAAGATAGACTAAAGAAAACCTAGAAAAATAAAATAAAAATCTCACTAGAAAGGAATCTAGTGAGTAGACCTAATAGAAATAAAAATTCAACCTAAACAATAACTATTCCCCGGCAGCGGCGCCAAAAACTTGATTGCGTGGTTTTGTAACCTTACAACAGGTTTTACCTCTCGAGGGATCTCAAGAGGCTTACAACCCCACCAGGCAGTGTACCTGACCGATGTAGTATAGTGTAGTGGTAAGTACGGGGGATTGATCGTTCTCCACAGGGAATAGTGTTCGTTAGGTATGAAAGACTACTCTAATTAGGTCTAAAGGTTGAGGAAGATTCTTTTTTATGTTTTTATAGTTTTTATGAAAGCAAGTAAAATCTCGGGTTTGAAGGAGTGGGCGGAATTAGTTGCTAGTCAACTAACCCAAATTACTACGAATGCAATAAAATTAAATAACTGAAAATAAAATGTGGTGAGAAACTTATGTGTAGAGAAATGTGTTTACTTAGATTTCCTTACTCCCTAACTATCTTTTACCGGTTAATTAGTGTGTATTAGTTGCGTGGATGACGGGTGTATTCCTTAATACCATTCGTGGGGTGGCGTACTTACTTCCCCAACTCTACAAGCTCCTACTTCACTCCTATGTCGAGCCGGCTAGGAAGCTCCTAACATGGGATCACTAGAATTCGCTTGTGCATTAAATACAACCATAAAAACCTTTAGTACGCATTTGGTTCATGTTTCTTAAGACGTTCAAGCAAGTTACCGAATAGGAAGTTAGCCAGTTTTCTTAAGCCTAACATAGATAAACAATCATCCAATACAACTAACAACACACTAACAACCAATAATCAATAGCTAGGTTTCATTAGATCTAAGCAAACACAAGATAAATTTAGCCTAACATGTTAAACAAAAGACAAGAATAAGATAGAATCAAACAACACATAGACATATTGAATGATTAATTGATAACTTATCTTTCAATGAAACATGGAAGATCTCAAGGCAAAAAGCCCTGAAAAAGTAGCTAAAATCGTCTTAGGGTTTTATCCCAAAATTCCACACACTAAGCCCTCCCTAATGACAAAAAATTAGAAAACTATATATAGATTTTTGGATCTGACGGCGTCACCTTATGGAGTGTGACGCCGTCACCTCACCGCTTTTAGGTTTCCCGGATGACCTTCTTGACGCCGTCCCTCTTTAGCTCTTCCAAAATCCATTCTGGCTTATCAAGGCTTGACGCCGTCTAACCATGAACGTGACGCCGTCCCCTTATGATTTAAGCCGTGACGCCCTCGATCAAGTTAAAGCGTGACGCCGTCAGAATTCACATGCTATTTTCACTGGCCCGTCATGAGTAAATTTCACGTCCAACTTTTCTTGCCAAGGCATGACGCCGTCCAGAGTAAAGTCTGACGCCGTCAAGAGTAACTTTTAGCCGATTTTTGAGACTTTGCCGTTTTCTTCACTTTAATGCTCCAAAAACGTCCAAAATGCCTCCTTTTCCAGATTTCTCCTCAAAAGTACCTAAAATGACAAAAGGAACGATTTAGGGCAATATTTGATCAAATAAATACGATTTAAGGCTTAAATGACCCCTTAAAAGCGGTACACTTTTCGCCTCATCAGGCCTTATATAGCCAAGAGTTGTGGGATTTGAATTAAAGTTGGTGGTAGTGTCCTATGGTGTAGTGAGGGAATCTTAGGGTGTATGAGAGTTTGCAAAATATTGCAGGTTTGAGGTTTGGGATGCAGGAATCTAGAGGAAATAGTGAAAATTCGTCAAACAAGGGCATGGTACCACTAAATACCACACGGTACCGTTAAATTTAATGGTACCGTGGCCCATTTAACGGTACCGTGACCTGGAAGTCACGAATTTTCCTGTGCAGCCTAGTTCTGGGTAGCTAAAGGGAAGTTTTCTAGGGGGACTATTTGCAGGAAATGTTAGTGCCTCAAACCACTAAAGATTTATTTGCCAAATATATCTCATATTTAGCTACTCCTAGCAATTAAAGATTATCATGCAACTATCTAAGATAAGCTATAAGCATGCAATCAAAGAGGACAAAATAAGCTATTATCCAAGAATCACATAATAAAAAATCATGCAAGGAGATAGAGTAAATGTCAAGCATGCAAGATAGTAAAGAGTATTAATCCCTAATATAATTTATCATAGATAAATCCTAATTATGAGATGGAAGATCCTATTATAATATGATGAGAATAGTTCCATTGGCTTGAGCACACCCTCATTCATCATCACTCGACGAGACATCATAGCACGATACCGAACTATCATCATGGTTCCCTTGAGATGATGTACATTCCTAATAGAGAGAGGTGTAGGTGTTTTGAGTTAGAGGAGCCATGGTGGGATTGAAAAGGAGATATCGATTGTTTTGGAGGTGAGGGAACGAGTTCATGACAAAACGGTATAAAGGAGTCAAAAACATGCCATAGGGTATCGCCTTATTTAGTCGACCCTTGACATTGACAATTCTCTTTGCCACAAAGTAGGCAAGATTGTAGGGTTGTTCGGTGACTAGACAATACAATATATGAGCACAACACGCCGGGAGGTGCTCACGGTTGTGAGGAAGACAAAAGACATTTTCACGAATGACTTCTATCCATCTACATAGATTTGGATGAATTTCATCAACATAGTCTCTTAGTGGACCTAAGTCATAGACATGAGATTCACGGAACTCAACTTGACCGTTTTCTTTAAGAAAACCATGAACTTTTTGAGGAAGACGAATGTGTTCTTTAATCTCACATGGAGTGGGAATGAGGGTATTTTATGGACCGGACTCATACCGGTGACTAGTGAGGGTCTTGAGAGACCATCCTTCCATGTAGGAACATTGTCCATGGTTCGGAAGTTCAAGAATATGAGCAAATTGGTCAAGTGTAATTGAGATTTCTTGGTTTTGTATCGAGAATTGAAGAGACAAAGATTGATCCTCGTTATGTACGAGCTTAACTTGTCTATAGAACTCAAGGACAAATCGAGGACAGATTAGGTCATCAATACGAAACAAGCAATCGAATCCGATTTCTTGAAACATGGTTTTGATGTGATCATGGTTGAGAAAAGAGGACTCGATAATTCGTCCTTCATGAAAGAGATGAGACTCAAGATTACGAAAACTTTATATGTGACAAAATGGAGTGTTTGGTTCAAGTGATGGTTTGGGAATGTAATCGACTGTCAATTCATGATCGTAATCAAACATGTGATACCTCTTGTTACCTATGAAAAATTTATTAAAGATTAAAATTGAGAATATTTGTTTTAAAGACACGTTCCTAGTGTGTGCCTATATGCAAACTATGTGGAGGTGCGGTAATCTCGACTCTAGAACTAAAAATAATGAGATTACCCAAACGCTCCTAACTTCACTTTTGCTGAAACGAATATGTCGATAAATACATATTAGTTATGTAATTCGATCAATATTCGTGAGATCATGTATGCATGAGAAAAACGTTTTTAGTTTGTATCAACAATGCATGAAAAATGTTTCATGATCCTATTTTCGTGAAATTTTTTGAAAACAATGGAATTGGGGTGTTTGGCGACTTCAATGTTTTGGCGCCAAAAGTTTTAAGTTTGAAATACTTTAGTGTTAATGACTCCTAATGCAATAACAAGTATCCTAGACATGATTCCTCTTAAAACTATTTAATTAAAAGCAAAATTCGGACCAAAATGTATGATATAGATGGGTTTATGCAAATCCTAAGTTAAGGGAATCATGATTGTTATACATTGTCTACTCCTAGTCCTAATTTCCTAAAGACTCAATCAAAATTGAAGAACCCCAATTCAATTTTCATGTATGAACCAACCCTAGACTCAAGATTAAAGAAAATTATAGTCAAATGACTTACAATTAATGTTGAAAAGGTGGAAGTAGTTGATAATCTTGAAAATTAATGCCTTGAGTTTGATCTTGAAAGGGTGTAATTGAATTTTAGGTTGTGAGGTTCGGTTTTGACAGCATTGGTAGAAGTTGGGAAAGTTTAAAACTGAAAAATGTGGGAAAAGAGGACTGAAATACGGATTGTATCAAATACACGGTACCATTAAATTTAATGGTGTCGTGCCACTATAGAGGTGTTGTGATCTGCTGGGATGAATTTTTGTCCCATTTTAATTTTTGATGAATAAGTCTCGCTGATTTAGTGAGACTTTTTGACACGAGGAAAGAATTTATACGTAATAAATTCTTTTGACGAGAAGACCTAGACTAGACAAAAAGAGATGACTTGAATATTTCTAGTGAAATATTCAAGTAGTCATAAGAGGGATGTGAAGGATGATTCAATATTTCCAGTGAAATATTTAATGAGTCATGAGACGATACATAAGAGATGAATTCAATATTTCCAGTGAAATATTCAAGTAGTCATAAGAGGGGTACGAGGGATGACTTTAATATTTCCAGTGAAATATTTAGATAGTCATGAGATTTATGGAATATGTTCCATCATTCCTAGACATAGACGAAGATAGTTGAAGGATTCTCGTTTGAGAGGTTTGGTCAAGATTTCGGCGATATTGTCTTGAGAGGGAACTTTCTCAATAGAAATGTTTCCTTTTTGGACGTTATCGCGAAGGAAGTGGTGACGAATTTCAATGTGTTTAGTACGAGAGTGTTGAACGGGGTTTTTGCTCAAGTCAATAGCACCTTTATTAAAAAAAAAGTAAAGTAAAGTAACTCCCAATACCGTCTTTCACGGGTTATGGGTCCCAATACCGTCTTCCACGGTGTATGGGGGAGGTTGAGATGTAGGCAGCCTTACCCCTACCAAAGGTAGAGTGGCTGCTTCCGGTTCTACCAAAGGTAGAAAAGGACCTCCGGCCTTGCAAGGGGTGAAGATCGAACCCTTGACCTCCGGCCTTGCAAGGGGTGAGGATCGAAACCTTTGTTATCGCACATAATAGGGACGTCGTCGAGATGGATGTTGTAGTCAATAAGAGCTTGTTTCATCCATAGTGCTTGTTGACATGCTGTTGTGATTAAAAATCCTTACTTTATCACACCATAAACTGTAGATCAAATGGTACTCAAGATAGAAGAGAGATAGATGGAGAATAAGAGATGAGATAAGAAAGATAGAGGAAGAGATCGGTACAGTAGGGAAGGAGATGAAACTGTGAATGTATTAGATTAGAGAAGAATAAAGAAAGAGATACAAGAGAAAGACACACACTCCCACCTTATCCTCGCTACTGCACATTTACTAAAGTGGTGGGAGTGTGTGTTAAATAGATGCAAGAGTGATGCCCTAGTGGGCTTTAGCTTGGGATTTGAGTGGGCTTTTGATAGTTGGACTATATTACATTCATTTCATACATTGGACTAGTCATAGTTAGTCCAACCTTAAGCCCTTTCAAACTATTCTATTATACATCATTCGACACACTACAAAGTTTGTTGATACGGAATGACCATCACTTTAAATTAAATGCTAACAATCTCCCCCTAAGGGATGGTCATTCAAATGATGATCCCAGTGATAGGGTCTTTTGACTTTGATGTCTTGAACTTTGTGTGTCGATGTAGAATAGTCATTGTTTCTTCATGCAATGTGATCTTCGAAGTATCGTCTTTTGGATGTTCTTGCCTTGATCAACATCTTCTGTACACTTGCATCGAAGTTGTAGATGTTGAAACTTATGATGATGGTGAATGGACTTTCGTCAGTACCTGCATAAAACAGTTAGCAATAAATCGTCCAGCACTTATAGGTTCAGATTTCGAGATTGTTAACAGCATAGTGTGAAAACTTTCTCTAATCTTTACCAAGGCTGTTGAGAGCCTCTGAAGTATACCGAAGTATCACTTCAAGACTGTAGACCGTTTGAAGTACATAACCATCATGATATAAGGCAAGATCCTTAGATCTCCTTAAGACACTTACAACTTGTGTCCTTTTTGGTGAACACAAGTGTATTTTATGGAAGTGTTCCTAAGAGATCTTTGATGAATCTCATGGCTCTAGACTCGATAATGTGCGTTTTGGTTTGAGTCATCAAAGGCATGGAGCAGAGTGCCACCTTTCAATATCAACACATCTTGGAGTGAGAGGTCGATAGATTATGCAGTGTTCTCCGTGAGAAATGAAACAAATATCTTTTAAGAGATATCTGAGTGGCTAGGAGGGGTTGTGCAACGCGTCACTAGGTCCATGACGTCTTGTCTTCAATATCAGTATCAAATTGTGATAACCGAAAGAAAATGTATTGACCAGGTTTCTGACCTAAGTTTTCATGGAGGGCTATTTATTTTCACCCTTTCATTCAACTTTTCTTTTTAATTCTTCAACCCTTCTTTCCCTTTCTCATTTACTCCTTTTTTCAATCTTACCTAAGGACTTCTAATTCTAATCTATTGGAATTGTCCTTGGGTAGATCCCTCCGGCTCTGGCGGATCATAGGACATAACCTAACCATAATCACCTTATAACACCATGATTATCCTAGGTTTGTTGATCACTTGCCATAAAACCTTTTGTGAAAATCTCTCAAAGTGTTTATGAGTAAATACATTTTAGATAACACTTAGAGAGTTTTACATTTTAGAAGTACTCCCCCTTTACATGTGCTTATGAGATTTAAGAAAGAATTGCACATGTTGGGTAGAGTTCGCACATTTGTAATGATCGATTTTCAATTAATATGACCATTGCGAGACACGTTTACATCACTAGATAGACTAGCTTGAAGTTATTACCCGTCCTGGTCATATCAAAATATCATCTCTCGAATTGGTACATTCTACTTAGACAAGTCCTTTGCGAGACACGTTTACATTACTGGATAACCAGCTTGAAATTATTACCCGTCCCGGACAAGTCTTTTCGATTACGGACATTTATTTTTCGTCAATTCAAGGGTTCATGCTGAGTTTTTTTGAAGAGCTCATTTTGATCACATTTTAATCACGTCTTCTCCCCCTCAAAAATAGCATGCAGTGGTATTTTTGATAACAACTGATTAAAATGAAACTTTTTGGAGAGATAGACGGATTTGAGCATGAAATTGGAACATTTTTTTTTTCAATTTATACTCCCCCTTAAAGAAAGCATGTTTTTTCAGGTTTTGGAGGGAGTTATCTTGAGCACGTTATGAAAGATTTTGAAAAAATCTTTTTTGAAAATTCTTGAAGGAAATGTGCTCAAGATGGAGAAGATTTTGAAAATCTTTGAAGATATGGTTGGAGAATTATCTTCATTTGGTTTTAGGATAAGTGTTTGAAAAAGATATTGGTTTTGCACAACACTTTCCTTTATTTGAAGTTCGGGTTGTAAGCTGAAATACTTACAAGCCATTGAGATTTTTAGGATAAGTGCTCGAAAAAATAGTTACAACCTTTGTTTTGATTAAGCACTTTCCTTTCGTTGAAGCGCGGGTCCTGAACTGATGTGTCCAAGAGCCATTAAGTTAAGCGCGGGTTCTAGAGTGAGTCTCTCAGAAGCCATTGAGAAGAAGAAAAAAAATTGAGAAACGACATGTTTTGAAAACATTTAAGAGAACTCTCGCTCAAGCATCTGTACATGCCCGTATCATTGTTAAATGACATTTCTAGGTACGTACAGAATATCGATTATACGAGAGACATGTCGTGAGAATAATATTTTTGGTTTTTATGATTTTATATTGTTTTTTTATTTTTTAAATTTTCTATTTTTGTATTTTTTTTTTTTGATTTTTTCAAAAAATGTATATTCACAAAGAATGATTAAGTATGAACAAGTAAAAGTGGAGTTAAGAGTGGAACTAGACCAGGATTTCCAAATGAAATGTTGGCATAAAGTTCTTCTTTTCCACATTCAGCGTATGAAATCTCAACACTTTCACAAGTACCTGCATTCACAGAATCCACAAAAGAAGAATATGCACAAATAATAGTGTTAGAAGTACAGGAATCATCACTCTGAGGGTGATTGTCACTATCATTTGTCTTGGTGCAAGTATCAAAAGTCTTCCCTGTGGGAATCCACCTAAGGCAAGATCTAGGAGTTGTTTTCTTTTCAGATGCAGCGGAAGTCTCATTTTGAGAAAAACTACGTCCTGTAGAGATCCACCTAGTAGGTTTCTTAGCCTTTTGCTTCTTATCAACGGGTTTGTTTTTATTTGGTGTCTTAGTGGATTGTGCCTTAGCACTTGGTTTGCCTTCGTTCGAAGAGGAATTTGAATTCTTAGTGTTACATTCTACGTGCTTAGCATGTTCATTTGAGCAACTACTTTTGGATGCAAGCCAATCCCTAGTCTTTAGTTGAATGATCCTAGGTAGTGGTATACTACTACTAGCAGTGCCTTGTAATGTTGTAGAATTCATCACTTGAGGTTTTGTACCTAAAATTCCGTCTTTTCGAATCTGAGCTTGTTGCCTAGCTTTTTCTAGGTATTGATTGTGAACCATGTCGTTTGAATCAACAGATTCTTTAACAGTTTTTATGGTCACATTCGTTGAGCTATTCCTAGGGGCACACACATTAGGATTTAGCTTGTTGTCCTTTGAATTTGTAGTAGCATTCCTAGACTCTTTTGGATTATCCTTTGCACATTTGTCTAACGCCCTATATGTTTGAGATGTAGAGGCAGACGCATTAGTGGGACTAATCCTATCAAGGCCAGGCACTATTACATTCGATGTTTGGACAACTGCTTTCTCCTTTCCCTTTTCCTTAGGCAAGGGGGTTGATGGTGCTATACCCTTAGTTTCTTCACCCTTCCCTTTGTGACTTTCAAGTTGAGACTTCAAAAGATCAATTTGATCTTGCATGTTTTTATAAGAGCGCTCATACGACAATTTGTCATACTTGCATTCTTCTTTTTATGATCAAGTTGTTTAAAATATGTGACATTTTGTTTTTCAATCTTGGCATATGCTTTTTCATATTTTAAAACAATTTCAGAAGTCTCAACCCGAAGTCTTTCATCATCCTCAACAGAATATGTTTGGTAAATAATAGACATAATGTCAGTTGATAGAGCTTCTTCAGAGAGTATGTCATTCTGTTGTTCCAAAACCTTTATGCGTTCCAAGTATTCATTAGCTTCCTTCACTAAGGATTTGTGATCCTTAACGAATTCTGTCGACTCTTTCAGAAGATTATGTTCCACATTTTGAACAACCGCATAGATTGCAGCAATATGTGGAATAATATCTTTTTCAAACACCTTTTTCAGTTCAGTTTGAAAACTTGAAAACCATTCCAGTTGTTGACTATTTGTTTTGGATGCCACAATGCGTTGAAGTGTTTCAATTCTCTGTTTAAGATCAACCAAATATAGTCTAGCTGCACTTGTATCATAAGTGTTTTTAGAGGCCATTTGTTCGATGTTAGGCAGATGTTTTGAAACAACTTTTCATTTTGCGACAGCCACCGGTCTTTTGAAAAACATTGGTGACTCTTTTTTAACAAGATGAACCCCAAAAAGTTTGTTAAGTTCATTATAGTCAATGGGTTTTATTTCTCTATTCATTTGTCGCATTTTGTTTCTACTCTCTTCGGAAAGCTCAATCGTTTCACAAGAATCATAACCCGCGGGAGGGCCATGGATATCATTTATCATATTACCATCATATAGCACATTCTGTTCTTTCTAAGCTTTCTTGAGATAATAAGGGTTTTCACAACCGAGAGCCATTTTCTTTATAGCAAATCTTCCAACTTTTCAATGGTTTCCTTTTTGTCAGTGATCTCTTTAAGAAGACCATTTTCTCGTTTTGAAAACCTTTCATTCAACTCTTTCTTTTCCTTTTCAAGATTAGAGCAAGTTGATTTTTGTTTTGAAAGCTGGTTGGTTAATTCAGAAATTTCCTTGTTTAAAGATTTGATTTGCACATTCAAATTAACATCTAGAGTGTCAAATTTGATTTGCAAACATTCTTCTCTTAACACAGAATCTCTTAAACTAACCTCAAGTTCTAACTCTCGTTTGTTTTTTAAATCAAAAGCTCTTGCATTAACCTTATAACTCTCAAGCTTAGTGGTTAATATTTCATTCGCGGCTTTAACATCGCGATTGATCTTTTTGACCTTTTCAATCTCAATTTGACAATTTTGAAGTAATGCTTCAAAGAGAGCACGGGTTTCCTCATCATTAGCATCATTTTGTGCAACTTGAACTTCATTAGGATCCATATATGAAGTTTCAAAGTTAACATTGCTATTAACGAGGTCCCCCACATATGTATCATAATTAGGTTCGAGAGGCACAGAATGTGACTTTTCATGAGCAAACGAAAGTGGTACCTCATAGAGTGGTTCTGTGTCATAGGATGGAGGAGTTTCAGAATCACTGCATGATGTTGGTTCTTGCTGATTAGCCATAAAGTTGGAGATTCCAGTGAGTTCTGCAGTATTATCATTAACTCTGGTTGTAACCATGAAGTCGTATTCCTCAGCAGTCAACGGTGTTCCCGACTCTTCCTTTTTGGCTAGCATCAACATGTACTGGAGCTTTTGAAGCTTCGTCATTGCATTTACATTGCAATCTCTACCATTATCACCCTTGTGAATGTCAGATGTAGGTTCCTAAATCGTAGTCGTAAAACATTAATTCTCATTTTGATTGACCTCATTCTGATTCAAAAACTGATCCATTTGATTTCCCGTATACTGCCCTGCATATTGCATTTGATTCCCCATCTGTATACCCATAGCATTTCCTGACTGATTCCCGATAACCTCAACCATTTTACCTTCTTGTCCCATATTTAACTGCATGTTCTCAGTGTATGATGAGGTCCATGGGTTGTTGTTATGTGGTTTGATGTTTAATGCCCTGGATAACAAAGCAAAACCATATGCCAAAGCAGTTGTGATATCGTCTTGGTGAGTTGCCATTGATGATGACTGATATGAGAAAGATGATTCAGGATTGTTGCAACGAAGTAGGAGGTGTGATTGTTGAAGGTTAAGTTCAGTTGGTTTGGTGACGGATTGCTGAATCGAGATTTCTGGTTTCCCTCCAAAATTTGAATTTGAAAAATTTCTCTACCAGAATTTGAAATACTCCATAAAATGCAATTATAAGGTTATTAGAAAATTTTGAGTTTTGAAAATTTTTACGTCAAATTTCGCCGAAAAAATTCGAATTTTGGCCTAAAAATTTGAATTTTCGGCCAAAATTTTCACTGTTATACCAAAATTTGAATTTCGCGTAAAAATTGAACGTTTAGTCTCCTGTAAAAATTAAATTTTACTCGGACTTTCTCGGATTTTTAATCCTTACAATTGCGATAGAGTATTTAATATTGTGTTAGAAAAATTTTGTCAATTTCGAAAAGTGCGAATGAATTGCGCTAAGGGACCAAAAGTTGTCAGATGCGAAAACTTGTTAAAACTCCCTCATTTGCGAAAGAGTGCTTCATTTGCGAAAGAGTGATCCAAATGCGAGATATGGTGAATTGCGAAAATGTTGCCCAATTTCGAAAGAAGTGAATTGCGAAAGAACCTTCCAATTGCGAGACGAATTTCGATAAATGCCAATTGCGAAAATGGGAGGCAATTTTGAAGGTGTGTAATTTCGAAAAGCAGTTCAATTCCGAGAGACTAAGGCAATTTCGAAAGTATACAATTGCGAGAATATTGACCAATTTCGAAAGTTGACAGTTTACTAACTCTACCAACTCTTGACTTTTTCACCCTTCTCCAATAATTCACCCACTTACTGAGGAGATCTACCAACTCTTACCAACTTTGACTAAATATTCTTATACAATAATATCTATCAATAAACAATGGATGAAGATCTAAAAGTAAATCTTGCACAATCTTCTATAATTTTTTTGTCGATCTAAGAACTTAGAACACCAAAAAATCCAACTTTTAAACACAAGATTCGAGTGAAGAACATCACAGATTTACAAACCGACTAGTTAAATCTATAAGAAACACAACCTTGAACCTTAGACTTTGTGAACGATTCCAAGACAATCACAACAGCTCACGTTTTCATGAAACAAAAACGCAAATGTTGGGTAACTTTTGAATACTAATCGAACACAAACAAGCTATTTCTATGAAAAACTACCAAAAACTCGGCTGATGAACAGTAACCAAGATAAAACACACCTTAAATCACATTTTTTACCTCAAACACACCACGATTCGCCCCCGGTTAGCTCTGATACCAATTGTAGAGACCAATATCATGTTCAGGAGGTCGGGGAAACACGAAATAAAGATTAAACATGGTAGAATCGGTTTATTGATTGGGGGAGGTGTGTATGTTTTCTAGAGAGAGAAAGTAAAGAAAACACACACACCTCCAAAGTAACAAGTGAATCCCACCTTCCTAGTTATGACTAGGAAGGTATTTATTACAAGAATACAAGCCTAACTTAGCACTCATGCCTAAACTAGTCCTTGTACAAAGAAAGAAGTGCAATTCCCACGTATGACATAACTTTAAGGCTAACAATCTCTCCCCAAAGTGATGTCATATGGGAATTGCTTACAATGTTCCCTACAAGTTAAATTAGATACAAAACATAAGCACAACTGCTCTGAGAAAGGTCTTCAAACTTCATTACTTCGTCCTGCTTGAAGAATCTTCTCAGCTGCCATTTCTTTACTTGCAGAAGAACAATGTGAGCAAATCTAATTAGAGATTAAATCTGGCTTTTCACTCTCCCCTAATTAGTGCTCTCCCCCAAACTGACAACCTTTCTGATGATTGCCCTGAATCTGAAGAAGTCTTTTGATAATTAAATGCATTTCGTCTTTAGTCTTCTAACATGCAGCGGAAAATGTAGAACAGACTGTAGACTCGTCCTTCTTCAAGATTATCTGTTCGGGGAATATAGTATCAACATCTTCATCTCACCAAATGCATCCCAGTTATCTTTCATATGAAAAATCAGCCCATAACGTACACATAAAATGATAACACCAAAGTAACAAGTTGAACCATTGATCATCTTGATTTTGTTGCCCGAAATTGTTGAAGGTGGAAAAGGTAGAAGTACGTAGAATAAGATGAGAAGATAAGACATAGAATCAACCAATCTCCGACACAAATCATTAAACCCGATCACGTGAACTTGTTGTGTGTCCTCGATACCAATTGTAGAGACCAATATCACGTTCAGGTGGTCGGGGAAACACGAAATAAAGATTAAACATGGTAGAATCGGTTTATTGATTGGGGGAGGTGTGTATGTTTTCTAGAGAGAGAAAGTAAAGAAAACACACACACCTCCAAAGTAACAAGTGAATCCCACCTTCCTAGTTGTGACTAGGAAGGTATTTATTACAAGAATACAAGCCTAACTTAGCATTAATGCCTAAACTAGTCCTTGTACAAAGAAAGAAGTGCAATTCCCACATATGACATAACTTGTTGGGAATAAAATGTTCAAGTCAACGAGCCTGCCAGATGAAGTATTAAGCCTGCTAGTTGATTTTGAAGAAGTTGAAGATAAACTAACAGTACCTTCTGGGTGAGAAGGTACTGCTAGTTAAAGAATGTCCTGCCAAGTTGAAGGTCAAGTTGATAGATATTTATTTGTAGATATTTAGTTGTATTGTTAGTCTTTGTACAATGTAACACGTTAAGTAGAAGTAGTTCAGTCTTCTATGTTGTGCAAAAGATAATACTGAGTAGTTTACATTGAAAGTTGTAATTAGTAGGTTAGAAAGTCCAAGTATCTTATTATAATACATAACTTGACAACTTGTAATAAGGGGTCCTTATCCTATAAAAGGAACCCTTAGTCACCTCCTTAGATATATCTCTTTTCAACTAATAACTTTGTAATATCCAAAAACAGAACAACCTCTCTAGTAACTTAGTTACTGATTCACAAATCCTTAAACAAACAAAAGATTCAAGGTTACTTTTTGTAATCCTGGTGATAGTTTAGATCATCCGTATTATTTCATCAATAATATTGAATCGTTTTTGGTTATTCATATTGTGTTCATTGTTCATTATAACTCACGTTTACATATTCATCACCTTTGTTTCTTTTAAGTGTGTTATAGTAAATTCCGCGTACTAAAGCACATTCATTCCTAAATATCCCAAACACATTATTAAGATTAACATCCCAAGTGTTTGTATAATCCTTCACAAGTGGTATCAGAGCATAGGCTGATATTTACGATTTAAAAGAACAATGGACGTTGAACACATTCAAACCAATGTGGCTGCAAAACTTCCATTACTCAAACAGAATGAGTTTGATATGTGGAGACTGAGGGTAGAGCAATACTTCCAAGTGCAAGACTATGCACTTTGGGAGATTATTGAACAAGGAAACTCATTCAAACCTACAATCACCACCTCCACAGTGAACGATGCAATAGTAACAAATATGCAAGTGAACCCAACAACCGCAGAAGAAAGAATCCAAAAGAGAAATGATCTTAAGGCCAGGAGTATGCTTCTCATGACTATTCCAAATGACCAGCTTTTGATCTTCAACAAGTACAAATGTGCTAAAACCCTTTTTCAAGCTATTGTGGCTAGATTTGGTGGAAATGATGCCACCAAGAAAACTCAGAAAACTCTCCTCAAACATCAGTTTGAAAACTTTACAGCCACAACAAATGAGTCTTTGGACAGCATGTTCAATAGACTACAAAAGCTTTCAAGTCAGTTAGCCATTCATGAAGTGTTGATATCTCAAGAAGACTTAAACTCCAAATTTCTTAGGAGTTTACCCTCTGAATGGGCCATGCATGTCATTGTCTGGAAAAACAAACCAGATATTGATCAAATGAGTCTCAATGATCTTTACAACAACTTCAAGATAGTAGAGCATGAAGTGAAGAAGTCTACTGGTTCAAACTCAGGGAATATGGCCTTTGTGTCATCTCCCAGCACCTCAAGGATAGTAGATGAAGAAAAAGATGGTGGAGAAGAAGGTACTGCCAACACAAATTTTGGTACTGCCAATACTTCTAGCAGTACCAAAACAATTCTAGATGAAACAATTGGTTGTGCTTTCCTGACATCACAACACAATGGTTCCATATTGACTTTTGAAGATATTCAAGAGATCAATGATGATGATCTTGAGGAAATGGACATAAAGTGGCAACTTTCACTTCTGAGCATAAGGGCTAAGAAATTACTGATGAGGACTGGAAAGAAGATTACCATAAATGGTAATGAGCCTGCTGGGTATGACAAGTCTAAAGTGGAGTGCTACAACTGCCACATGAAGGGTCACTACTCAAGAGAGTGTATGATGAAGCGAAAAGTGTACCGCTTTTAGGGGGTCATTTAAGCCCTAAATCGTATTTATTTGATCAAATATTGCCCTAAATCGTTCCTTTTGTCATTTTAGGTACTTTGGAGAAGAAATTTGGAAAAGGAAGCATTTTGGACGTTTTTGGAGCATAAAAGTGAAGAAAACGACAAAGTCTCAAAATCGGCTGGAAAAGTACCTGTGACGGCGTCAAGCACCATTGTGACGCCGTCAACCCTTGACGCGCCAGAGAGGATTTTGGATGATTAAAAGGGGACGGCATCAAGAAGGCCATCAAGAAACCCTAACCGCGGCGAGGTGACGGCGTCAGCTCTATAACATGACGCCGTCAGATCTGATTTTCTATATATATTCTCATAATTTTTAGTCATTAGTGTGCAACTTTGTGAGGAGAAACCCTAAGACGATTTTTCTGCTACTTTTAAGGGTTTTATACCCTTGGATCTCCCATGTTCAATTGAAGATAAGTAATCAATTAATCATTCAATATGTCTATGTGTTGTTTGATTATATCTTGTTCTTGTCTTTTATTTAACATGCTAGGCTAGATTTATCTTGTGTTTTCTTAGATCTAATGAAACCTAACTATTGATTATTGGTTGTTGGTGTGTTATTAATTGTATTGGATGATTGTTTATCGATGTTAGGCTTAAGAAAACTGGCTAACCTCCTATACGGTAACTTGCTTGAACGTCTTAAGAAACATGAACCAATGCGTACTAAGGTTATTATGGTTGTATTTAATGCATGAGCGAATTCTAGTGATCCCATGTTAGGAGCTTCTTAGCCGGCTCGACATAGGAGTGAAGTAGGAGCTTATAGAGTTGGGGAAGTACGTACGCCACCCCACGATTGGTATTAAGGAATACACCCGTCATCCACGCAATTAATACACACTAATCAACCGGTAAAAGATAGTTAGGGAGTAAGGAAATCTAAGTAAACACATTTCTCTCCATATAAGTTCCACAACCTTTTTATTTTCAGTTATTTTATTTTATTTGCAATTGTAGTTATTTGGGTTAGTTGACTAGCAACTAATTCCACCCACTCCTTCAAACCCGAGATTTTACTTGCTTTTATAAAAAATATAAAAAATACAAAAAGAATCTTCCCTCACCCTTAGACCTATTAGAGTAGTTTTTCAATCCTAACGACACTATTCCCCTAGAGAACGATCAATCCCCCGGTACTTGCCACTACACTATACTACATCGGTCAGGTACACTTCCTGGTGGGGATTGCAAGCCTCTTGAGATCCCTCGAGAGGTAAAACCTGTTGTAAGGTCGCAAAACCACGCATTAAGTTTTTGGCGCCGCTGCCGGGGAATAGTTATTGTTTAGGTTGAGATTTTTATTTTATTAGGTCTACTCACTAGATTCCTTTCTAGTGGGATTTTTATTTTATTTTTCTAGGATTTCTTTAGTCTATCTATTTTTCTTTGTGTGTTTGTTCGTAATTTCCATTGACTCTTTCGTACACCATTATGGAGAACGCGAATCCACCATACTACCAACCACGTAATTCACCCACTCCATATGACATCTTGATGTTTAAACAACATAAAGATGAACCTCTCTATGATGCATGGACTCGTTTTAAATATTTTCTCCAAAAAGTCCCTCATCATAACTTCGATTTATGGTCCCTAACTCAAATCTTTTACGATCGTGTCGACCGACATGCCCAAAGGGACATTTACTAATTTGCCGGCATGGATCTTAGGAAATTAAGTGCTAAAGAAGCATGGGAAGCTATTGAGAATTGTGCCCAATATTATTATATAGTAGACAAACCAACAAACATTAATACAAGTCAATTGACCACAAATTTTAAGGATCATGAAACAAGTTTGTTTGGGGATGAGGGCAGAGTTGAGCCACCTAGCTGCATGTCATGGTTAGGCACTACCATAATACAGGGTGAACACTTAGGTGATCTTGATGTGATGGAGGATCTAGCCGAGCATGATCACATTAATCAAAAAGACCTAAGTTTTATGATCGAAGACGATGAATCTCAAGAAACACATGATGAATCTTTTGGGCAATTTGAATATAGCAGTCAGAATATTGAGGATGATCCTTATGATTAGGATATAGAAGTTGAGATGCCTAGAGAAGCACTTGAGATATTAGGGAAAATGTTAGGTTTAAATTCTACCAAAACCCATGATGAGGATATAGGTGATCTTGACACAAGGAATGATGAGGTTAGTAACATAAGCCCACTAAGTACCTCACAAGTCCTACCATCATTTGAGGCACACACACCGCCCGTGACTTACCCGGAAGAAGTAGAAGAGACTTTAGGAATCCCGATGGAGGTAGAACCTTTGAACCAAACACAACTAGAGGATATAGGTTTGAATGCTTATAGTGATTACAACCTTACTCTTAGTTCTAGGGGATTTCCTATTTTTGATGAACCGGAGCCTCAACCAAAACCGTTACCTAATCTTCGATCTTTAGATGTGAATTTAGGAATTAAAAAAGGTCCCGATCCACCCATCAAACCATGTAGTCCGGGTAATGTTAAGATTAAGGTAGTAGACTCTAGGCCATATGGAGTGGAAGCTAATATAGGAGTGAACCATGACCTTACATACTTACATCACCCATTCATGATTGATCACAAGAAACATTATGGGTTTAAACCGGGTTTATTAGGTCAAGATGGATTCCCAACTAGGAATTTCTCGAAGTTGATAGAAGATGATCCCTTTTTAGGAGAAAACTTTAATTCACCCATTGACCAAAGTGAACTAGGTAAGGTTATGATGAAAGGAGCACACCCCTTTGAGTATATAATTCATCCACCACTCTTTCCTCACGCGACATACTTCCACCGAGATGGTGTGTATCGCTACTATCACCCGCACTTAATCCTAATTGTAGGAAAAACCTCTCCTATATCCGTTAAATAAGGGTAGAGTCAGGCTCGTGACTCGAACAAAAACAAGCGCTTCTTGGGAGGCAACCCAAGCTTTATTTGCTTTGTGTGTTTATTTATTTGTTTGTTTAGTTTTATTTGCTTCCGTATGTATGTTTAATTTTTATTATTATTGATTCATGTTCGAAACTAAATTGTGAAAATGCTTTATCTTGTTTTTAACTTCGTCTTAACTACATATAAAGGTATTTTGCAAAAGATAAGTGTAAGGGAAATCCAAATCGGTTTATTAGAACAAATGAACATGAATCATAACAATATTAAATTAACATACATATTAGTAATTTTTTGAGTCAAATGCTTGTATCGAGTCATAATGATATTTTGCAGGATTTCCAGGAAATAAGGATTGAGTTTTTCCAAAAATTTTCCGGAAACTTAACATGAAAAATCTGTCAGATCACTTCTGACGGCGTCTGATGAAGCGAAAAGTGTACTGCTTTTAAGGGGTCATTTAAGCCCTAAATCGTATTTATTTGATCAAATATTGCCCTAAATCGTTCCTTTTGTCATTTTAGGTACTTTGGAGAAGAAATCTGGAAAAGGAAGCATTTTGGACGTTTTTGGAGCATAAAAGTGAAGAAAACGACAAAGTCTCAAAATCGGTTGAAAAGTACCTTTGACGGCGTCAGGGATTGCCCTGGACGGCGTCATGGCTTGGCAAGAAAAAGGTGGATATGAAAATTACTCATGATAAGCCAGAGAATTTTGCATGAAAAATCTGACGGCGTCACCCTTTGAAGTGATCAAGGCCATCACGGTTTAACTTAAAGAGGGACGGCGTCAAGCTCAATTCTGACGGCGTCACCCCTTGATAGGCCAGAGCGGATTTTGGAGCACTAAAGAGGGACGGCGTTAGGAAGGCCATCCAGGAACCCTAAAAGCGGTGAGGTGACGGCGTCAGGATCTATAACGTGACGCCGTCAGCCCTTAAACTCTATATATAGTTTTGCATTTTTTTGTCATTGGTGTGGAACTTTGTGTGTAACCTTTTGGGAGGAAACCCTAAGACGATTTTAGCAGCTTTTTCAAGGCTTTTTGCCTTGAGATCTTCCATGTTACATTGAAGATAAGTTATCAATTAATCATTCAATATGTCTATGTGTTGTTTGATTCTATCTTGTTCTTGTCTTTTGTTTAACATGCTAGGCTAGGTTTTCTTTGTGTTTGCTTAGATCTAATGAAACCTAACTATTGATTATTGATTATTAGTGTGTTATTAATTGTATTGGATGATTGTTCATCGATGTTAGGCTTAAGAAAACTGGCTAACTTCCTATACGGTAACTTGCTTGAACGTCTTAAGAAACATGAACCAATGCGTACTAAGGTTTTTATGGTTGTATTTAATGCATGAGCGAATTCTAGTGATCCCATGTTAGGAGCTTCTTAGCCGGCTCGACATAGGAGTGAAGTAGGAGCTTGTAGAGTTGGGGAAGTACGTACGCCACCCCACGATTGGTATTAAGGAATACACCCGTCATCCACGCGATTAATACACACTAATCAACCGGTAAAAGATAGTTAGGGAGTAAGGAAATCTAAGTAAACACATTTCTCTCCACATAAGTTTTACCACCTTTTCATTTTCAGTTATTTTATTTTATTTGCATTCGTAGTTATTTGGGTTAGTTGGCTAGCAACTAATTCCGCCCACTCCTTCAAACCCGAGATTTTTACTTGCTTTCACAAAAATATAAAAAATACAAAAAGAATCTTCTCTCACCCTTAGACCTATTAGAGTAGTTTTTCAATCCTAACGACACTATTCCCTATGGAGAACGATCAATCCCCCGTACTTACCACTACACTATACTACATCGGTCAGGTACACTGCCTGGTGGGGTTGTAAGCCTCTTGAGATCCCTCGAGAGGTAAAACCTGTTGTAAGGTTGCAAAACCACGCATCAAGTTTTTGGCGCCGTTGCCGGAGAATAGTTACTGTTTAGGTTGAATTTTTATTTTATTAGGTCTACTCACTAGATTCCTTTCTAGTGAGACTTTTATTTTATTTTTCTAGATTTTCTTTAGTCTATCTATTTTCTTCGTGCTTTTGTTCGTATAAGATTTTCATTGACTATTCAGTTTGCCATTATGGAAAACGCGAATCCACCCCTTACACCTGGCGAAGTAGCTTTGTTGCGTAGCCAACTTAAGAATGAGATTAGTGAGCTCAGAGAGCTCAGTAGAATGATTGATATAGAGCTTGATTATGCCTTGAACAACTTAGAGACCACCATATACTCAGACAATTACTTAGAACGTAATAATCTTACGGTTGAGGAGTTGATTGAGAAAATTGATGAAGTGAAGGTAGATCCTAGGTTGGATGATTATTTCAATGAATACCCCACTAAGGAGGAGATTGCTTACTATAACAACCTAGTTGATAACCCTCGACCACCTTTTGTTAGAATTGACCCAAAGATTAAGAGGGGTGATCCCGGGAATGTGAAGATACCATGTATGATTGGGTACCAATACGTTGAGCATGCTTACATTGACTGTGAATCCCCAATCAACGTGATGTCCTCAGTCCTTTATAGCCAGATCATAAACACACCACTTGAGCCTAGGAAAGACCCCAAGTGCCCCGGCGGAGTTTGCAACTTCGTTGGAAGGGTTAAGGATATGCATATCCTTGTTGGGAACTTTACCTTTGTCACCGACTTCATGATCTTAGAAGATTTGGCAAGTGTTGTTGACTGCCGTCTATCTCGCGTGGTGTTAGGTAAGCCATTTATTGAAACATCCAATTTAAAGTATGATCATTTGAGAGGCACGGTTCAGTTTTCTAATCACATAGATAGGATCACATATAGGATGCCTTATCGGGTAAATGAATTTCGTTTTGTGCCTTGATTTGTCAAGGACAACATTGGTGCGATTGAGGACATCAATGATGAGGATAAAGAAAAAGGCATGGACTATGTTTGGAATAAGAGAAGCCTATATTATAAAGATTGCTTGAACCTTGGACCTAAATACAAAATTGATATGGAGGTTGTTAGGATGATTAGAGGGGCAATTGAGAAGCAAAACGGAAAAACGTAGAACCCGTGACTTTGAGTCTAGCTACAAGACTCGTTAATAAAGAAAAGCGCTTCTTGGGAGGCAACCCAAGCTTTATTTGCTTTGTGTGTTTAATTATTTGTTTGTTTGATTTTATTTGTTTCCGTGTGTGTGTTTTATTTTTATTATTATTGATTCATGTTAAAAACTAATTTGTGAAAATGCTTTATTTTGTTTTTAACTTCGTCTTAACTACATATAAAGGTATTTTGCAAAAGTTAAGTGTAAGGGAAATCTAAATCGGTTTATTAGAACACAAATGGACATGAATCATAATAATAATAAATTAACATACATATTAGTATTTGTTTGAGTCAAATGCTTGTATCGAGTCATAATGATGTTTTGCAGGATTTCCAGGAAGTAAGGTATAGGTTTTTCCAAAATTTTTCCGGAAACTTAACATGAGAATTCTGTCAGATCATTTCTGACGGCGTCAGGTTTAATTTTCTGAAAATTTTTGAAAGTTTTGTTTTCATAAAAAGTTTTTATTAAATCTCTAACTTATAATCTCCAGGAATCTGCAAAATTATCATTCCACAAGCATTATATCCTTATATATAGAGTTTATCCCGCCGATGTTATGCAGGTTTTCGTGTTTGTTTTCTCAGGTTTAACAGGTTATTTTGGACAAGGAGATGTATGTGGAATCAAGCTTATGGCGATGCATTAGTCATGGAGCTTCAACATTACCTTGGAAGAAGATCTAACCATGTTGCCACATTATCCACCGAACGAATCAGGGGAGTATTTGATTTCATTCTTTTACCTTATTTACTTTTACATCTTGTTATTTGAACATTGGGGACAATGTTCATCTTAAGTGTAAGGGGGGGTAAAAATACGATACTTTAGAGAATACAATTGCACTTGATTTTTGTTTGTTTAATAGTAGATGTGTAATAAAACTGAGATAAATACTTGTTAGGGTAATTTTAGTGCCAAATTTAAAATTTTTTACAACATTTAGGAGTGAAACTTTGATCTTAATGAGCATCTCATGGATAGGAGTTATATGACTAGCACAAAAAACCGTACCACTAAAAAATTTTCCACCCCCAAATATGTGAGGTTCGCCCCTAGAATTGGTAGGAAAAGCATTTATGCTATGATGTGTGTACCGGTAGCACTTAGATTCTAGAACTTGCGTTAGGACCATTCCGAGGCCACAAGTGAGACTACATTCGTGTAGTTAGATTTACTACATGATAAGAGGCATTAGGATTAACCCATTGTTTTACACCTGTGTTTTTGTTATAATTACATTGGCTACTTTGGTCAAGTAATTCTCCCACACCCTTTGCGTTGTACTCATTTTTAGTACACGATACCCCTAGTACACCCCTCAGAGCCTATCTTTTCGTTTCAACCTTTAAGCATTTTACTTAAAGGAAGAATTTGTTACACCCCACTAAAATGTACACCCAAATCGCCTTAGCCTACCTTGTATGCACTCATTTTTAGTGCATTATTGTGACAACATTTGTTTAAAACCCAAGTTAATTATCTAATTGATTACATGGTTGCTAAGTCGAGTCATATCCTTGTACATATTGTTTTGGGACGATTGGGACTTATGGGTAAAGCACTAGTGTAATGGAGTAATGGGGAAGAACAACATTATTACCCCCATATGTGCTAAATATTTTAAAAGTACTCCAAGTGTTTCGATTATCTTAATTCGAGTAATTAGAATAGTTAATTGTAAAGTTATGTAAAAGTTCAAGTGTAAGGGGAATGCAACGCCCCTATGATGTATTATTTTGGATGGTAGGGCAAAAGTGTATGCAAAAAAAAAAAAAAAAAAAAAAAAAAAAGAAAAAAAAAGAAAAAAAAAACAAAAAAAATGAGAAAAAGAAAAATAGAAAAAACATACGGACTACCATCCCGTTTTATTTTATGTTTATTTTATGTTTTTGATTTTGTTTTTAGCTTAAGATTGAGTCGAGTCTTGGCTTAGCAACATTGTATAGTGCATGTAATTAATCAAGATATTTAACTCGCCACCAGTAAAATATCCCTTATCCAACAAAACCGTGTTTATCATATCCCTACACCTCATGCTATAACCCATGTAAAAGCCCTCTTTGATAGTTTATCTTAGGTGCTTACGCCTAGTGGAGGAGGTTTTCGATCCTTTCCCAAGCCTATGGTAATTTATTTGCTATGACAGGTAGTGAGAGATATTATCCGTTTTCATTTATGAGATTTATTTTGATGACACTTGAGAGATGTGAGTATCTAAACACTACTTGTGAGGTGCTAGTTTGTAATCTCCGTGCTTATTATGATTAAAGTGGAACGACTATTTGTTGTAATTACTTTTATATTAGTGTTAAATGACCCCTAACTTGTATTTTGATTAGAATAAAAGCGCATTTGCTTGAGGACAAACAAATCTCAAGTGTAAGGGTATTTGATGAAGCGAAAAGTGTACCGCTTTTAAGGGGTCAGTTAAGCCCTAAATCGTATTTATTTGATCAAATATTGCCCTAAATCGTTCCTTTTGTCATTTTAGGTACTTTGGAGAAGAAATCTGGAAAAAGAAGCATTTTGGACGTTTTTGGAGCATAAAAGTGAAGAAAACGACAAAGTCTCAAAATCGGCTGAAAAGTACCTTTGACGGCGTCAGGGATTGCCCTGGACGGCGTCATGGCTTGGCAAGAAAAAGGTGGATATGAAAATTACTCATGATAAGCCAGAGAATTTTGCATGAAAAATCTGACGGCGTCACCCTTTGAAGTGATCAAGGCCATCTCGGTTTAACTTAAAGAGGGACGGCGTCAAGCTCAATTCTGACGGCGTCACCCCTTGATAGGCCAGAGCGGATTTTGGAGCACTAAAGAGGGACGGCGTCAGGAAGGCCATCCGGGAACCCTAAAAGCGACGAGGTGACGGCGTCAGGATCTATAACGTGACGCCGTCAGCCCTTAAACTCTATATATAGTTTTTCAATTTTTTGTCATTGGTGTGGAACTTTGTGTGTAACCTTTTGGGAGGAAACCCTAAGACGATTTTAGCAGCTTTTTCAAGGCTTTTTGCCTTGAGATCTTCCATGTTACATTGAAGATAAGTTATCAATTAATCATTCAATATGTCTATGTGTTGTTTGATTCTATCTTGTTCTTGTCTTTTGTTTAACATGCTAGGCTAGGTTTTCTTTGTGTTCGCTTAGATCTAATGAAACCTAACTATTGATTATTGATTATTAGTGTGTTATTAATTGTATTGGATGATTGTTCATCGATGTTAGGCTTAAGAAAACTGGCTAACTTCCTATACGGTAACTTGCTTGAACGTCTTAAGAAACATGAACCAATGCGTACTAAGGTTTTTATGGTTGTATTTAATGCATGAGCGAATTCTAGTGATCCCATGTTAGGAGCTTCTTAGCCGGCTCGACATAGGAGTGAAGTAGGAGCTTGTAGAGTTGGGGAAGTACGTACGCCACCCCACGATTGGTATTAAGGAATACACCCGTCATCCACGCGATTAATACACACTAATCAACCGGTAAAAGATAGTTAGGGAGTAAGGAAATCTAAGTAAACACATTTCTCTCCACATAAGTTTTACCACCTTTTCATTTTCAGTTATTTTATTTTATTTGCATTCGTAGTTATTTGGGTTAGTTGGCTAGCAACTAATTCCGCCCACTCCTTCAAACCCGAGATTTTTACTTGCTTTCACAAAAATATAAAAAATACAAAAAGAATCTTCTCTCACCCTTAGACCTATTAGAGTAGTTTTTCAATCCTAACGACACTATTCCCTGTGGAGAATGATCAATCCCCCGTACTTACCACTACACTATACTACATCGGTCAGGTACACTGCCTAGTGGGGTTGTAAGCCTCTTGAGATCCCTCGAGAGGTAAAACCTGTTGTAAGGTTGCAAAACCACGCATCAGCGTCAGACCCCAGTCTGACGACGTCAGGAACAGTTTTCTGGAATTCTTTTTGAAAGTTTTGTTTTTCTTCCGGAAGCATAAAAAGTTTTTATTAAATCTCTAACTTATAAACTCCAGGAATCTGCAAAATAATCATTTCCACAAGCATTATATCCTTATACAGATTTATCCCGCCGATGTTATGCAGGTTTTCGTGTTTGTTTTCTCAGGTTTAACAGGTTATTTTGGACAAGGAGATGTATGTGGAATCTAGCTTTTGGCGCTGCTTTAATCTTGAAGTTTCAACATTACCTTGGAAGAAGATCTAACCATGTTACCTCTTTATCCACCGAGCGAATCAGGGGAGTATTTGATTTCATTCTTTTACCTTATTTACTTTTACATCTTGTTATTTGAACATTGGGGACAATGTTCATCTTAAGTGTAAGGGGGGGTAAAGTACGATACCTTAGAGAATGCTATTACGCTTGATTTTTCGTTTGTTTAATGGTAGATGTGTAATAAAACTGAGAGAAATACCTGTTAAGGCAATTTTAGTGCCAAATTTAAATTTTTTTACAACATATAGGAGTGAAACTTTGGTCTTAATGAGCGTCTCACGGATAGGAGTTATATGACTAGCACAAAACCGTGCCACTAAAAAAAATTTCCACCCCCTAATATGTGAGGTTCGCCCCTAGAATTGGTAGGAAAAGCATTTATGCTATGATGTGTGTACCGGTAGCACTTAGATTCTAGAACTTGCGTTAGGACCATTCCGAGGCCACAAGTGAGACTACATTCGTGTAGTTAGATTTACTACATGATAAGAGGCATTAGGATTAACCCATTGTTTTACACCTGTGTTTTTGTTATAATTACATTGGCTACATTGGTCAAGTAATTCTCCCACACCCTTTGCGTTGTACTCATTTTTAGTACACGATACCCCTAGTACACCCCTCAGAGCCTATCTTTTCGTTTCTAACTTTAAGCATTTTACTTAAAGTAATAATTTGTTTACACCCCACTTAAATGTACACCCAAATTGCCTTAGCCTACCTTGTATGTACTCATTTTTAGTGCATTATTGTGACAACATTTGTTTAAACCCCAAGTTAATTATCTAATTGATTACATGGTTGCTAAGTCGAGTCATATCCTTGTACATATTATTTTGGGACGATTGGGACTCATGGGTAAAGTACTAGTGTAATGGAGTAATGGGGAAGAACAACATTATTACCCCCATATGTGCTAAATATTTTAAAAGTACTCCAAGTGTTTCGATTATCTTAATTCGAGTCATTAGAATAGTTAATTGTAAAGTTATGTAAAAGTTCAAGTGTAAGGGGGATACAACCCCCCTACGATGTATTATTTTGGATGGTAGGGCAAGAGTGTATGCAAAAAAAAAAAAAAAAAAAAAAAAAAAAAAAAAAAAAAAAAAAAAGAGAGAAAAAGAAAAATAGAAAAAACATACGGACTACCATCCCGTTTCATTTTATGTTTATTTTATCTTTTTGTTATTTTTTTCATTAGCTTAAGTCGAGTCTAGTCTTGGCTTAGCAACGCCATATTGTACATGTAATTAATCAAGATCTTTAACTCGCCACCAGTAAAATATCCTTTATCCAACAAAACCGTGTTTATCATATCCCTACACCTAACGTTATAACCCGTTTAAAAGCCCTCTTTGATAGTTTATCTTAGGTGCTTACGCCTAGTGGAGGAGGTTTTTGATCCTTTCCCAAGCCTATGGTAATCTATTTGCTATGACAGGTAGTGAGAGATATTATTCATTTTCATTTATGAGATACACTTTTATGACACCTGAGAGATGTGAGTATCTAAACACTACTTGTGAGGTGCTAGTCTGTAATCTCCGTGCTTATTATGATTAAAGTGGAACGACTATTTGTTGTAATTACTTTTATATTAGCGTTAAATGACCCCTAACTTGTATTTTGATTAGAATAAAAGCGCATTTGCTTAAGGACAAGCAAATCTCAAGTGTAAGGGTATTTGATGAAGCGAAAAGTGTACCGCTTTTAGGGGGTCATTTAAGCCCTAAATCGTATTTATTTGATCAAATATTGCCCTAAATCGTTCCGTTTGTCATTTTAGGTACTTTGGAGAAGAAATCTGGAAAAGGAAGCATTTTGGACGTTTTTGGAGCATAAAAGTGAAGAAAACGACAAAGTCTCAAAATCGGCTGGAAAAGTACCTGTGACGGCGTCAAGCACCATTGTGACGCCGTCAACCCTTGACGCGCCAGAGAGGATTTTGGATGATTAAAAGGGGACGAAGTCAAGAAGGCCATCAAGAAACCCTAACCGCGGCGAGCTGACGGCGTCAGCTCTATAACGTGACGCCGTCAGATCTGATTTTCTATATATATTCTCATAATTTTTAGTCATTAGTGTGCAACTTTGTGAGGAGAAACCCTAAGAAGATTTTTCTGCTACTTTTAAGGGTTTTATACCCTTGGATCTCCCATGTTCAATTGAAGATAAGTAATCAATTAATCATTCAATATGTCTATGTGTTGTTTGATTATATCTTGTTCTTGTCTTTTATTTAACATGCTAGGCTAGATTTATCTTGTGTTTTCTTAGATCTAATGAAACCTAACTATTGATTATTGGTTGTTGGTGTGTTATTAATTGTATTGGATGATTGTTTATCGATGTTAGGCTTAAGAAAACTGGCTAACCTCCTATACGGTAACTTGCTTGAACGTCTTAAGAAACATGAACCAATGCGTACTAAGGTTATTATGGTTGTATTTAATGCATGAGCGAATTCTAGTGATCCCATGTTAGGAGCTTCTTAGCCGGCTTGACATAGGAGTGAAGTAGGAGCTTATAGAGTTGGGGAAGTACGTACGCCACCCTACGATTGGTATTAAGGAATACACCCGTCATCCACGCAATTAATACACACTAATCAACCGGTAAAAGATAGTTAGGGAGTAAGGAGATCTAAGTAAACACATTTCTCTCCATATAAGTTCCACAACCTTTTTATTTTCAGTTATTTTATTTTATTTGCAATTGTAGTTATTTGGGTTAGTTGACTAGCAACTAATTCCGCCCACTCCTTCAAACCTGAGATTTTACTTGCTTTTATAAAAAATATAAAAAATACAAAAAGAATCTTCCCTCACCCTTAGACCTATTAGAGTAGTTTTTCAATCCTAACGACACTATTCCCCTAGAGAACGATCAATCCCCCGGTACTTGCCACTACACTATACTACATCGGTCAGGTACACTGCCTGGTGGGGATTGTAAGCCTCTTGAGATCCCTCGAGAGGTAAAACCTGTTGTAAGGTCGCAAAACCACGCATCAAGAGTGTAGAAGACCAAAGAGGCAGGATGATAAGGGAAGAGGGTTTGAGAACAAGAACAAGGGAAGCTTTGAGAAGAAAGGAGGCTTTGAGAATAAGAGCAAGGCTGTGGAAATCACTGAGCCTAAAGCTATGGTAGCTATTGATGGGCTGGGTTTTGATTGGAGCTTTATGGGTGAAGAGGAGTCAACTTCAGATGAAATGGCTTTAATGGCTTTCTCCAATCCTGAGGTACAAATTACTAAATGTTCTAATACTTGTAATGTTTTTGAAGAATTACAAACTTTAATAAACCTTTATGATGAACTGAAAGTAGAACAAAGAAACACTCATCAAGACCTAGTTAATCATAAGTGTGGTATGGCCAAACTTGAGAAGCAGATAATCCATTTTAGGGAAAATGAACTCACTTTTTCTGACACAAAAGCCATTCTTAATAGGGAAATATTTTTGAAAGATGCTAAAATAAACCTGTTAAGAACTGAGTTTGCTAAAGTGAAATTGGCAAAGGATAATATTCAACTAACTGTTACCACATTAGAAACTGCTTCTGACTGTACTAGAAGCATTGTTGAAAATCAAATGAACAAGAGAATCAAATCTGGGATTGGATACAAGACTTGTCCACCTCCTTACAGAGGAATCCCTTGTCCCCCAGGTTTAGATCTTGCAGAATCAGGTTTACATGAATTCACCAATAAACAACTAGAAAATGAGAAACCTGTAGAGAAAAGTGAACCTTTTGAGAGTGCTAGTATTGCTTCACTCTCTAACAAAAGGGTGCTCACTGATAAGAGCTCAGATGCTCCAATTATTGAAGATTGGACATCTGATGATGAGGAAAAAGAGACTGTTTCAAACAAAGGAAACAAAGTAGGACCAATCAGTCCTAAAAGTGTAGAGATTAAGACAAAGGCTAAAACTATTCTAAAAACAGTTGAATGTTGTGCTAAGTGTAATAGCAAACCTAGAGGTAGCCAGAGAAATTGGAACAATCTTAAGTCACACCAAATTGGTGATGATTTTGTTATGTACAATAAGGCCTGCTATTACTGTGGTAGTTTTTATCATACTCATACTTATTGTAACAATTGGGTGTCTGGGAGTACATCAAGGTCTAAAACAAATGGAACAAACCCTAGAAAAAGTTTTGTGAAGTCTAACACACCAAAAGTTAATAATACTGTTAGACCAAATAAGCCTGTTAACTCAAAACCAACTACTAAGGGTGCAAGAAATACTTTCAAACATGCACCAAGAGTTGTGAAAAGTCCCATTGAAAAGAAATTTGTGGTCAAAACACAAGATTGGAGACCAAAACCAAAAGGTCCTGCTAGACCAAATGGTACTGCCAAAATTGGTACTGATAAACCAAGGACCACAAAATGGATTAAAAGGGAAAATGCTGTTAAGTCCTCAGCATGTTGGATATGGAGACCACTCCAATCAAAAGTTGCATCAACAGTCCTAAAAAGGTTTGATTATATTGATGCAAGAGGCAAACCCAAGTCAGTTATGGCTTGGGTACCCCAAGGAAACTAATATGTTTATATATGTGCAGGAACATTCAAATGATATTGCTGATCAAGGATATGTAGATAGTGGATGTTCAAGGCACATGACAGGCAACATGTCTTACCTCACAGACTTCAAATCATTTGATGGAGGATATGTTACCTTTGGGGGAGGAATCAAAGGAAAGATTACTGGTAAAGGTACAATCAAAACCAGTAAATTAGATTTTGAAAATGTGTACTTTGTGAAAGAGCTTCAGTTTAATCTCCTCAGTGTCTCACAAATGTGTGACAAAAAGAACAATGTTCTCTTTACTGACAATGAATGTATGGTTCTTTCTCCTGATTTTAAAATTCCTGATGAAAGTCAGATTCTTCTTAAAATCCCAAAAAGGAACAATATGTACAGTGTTGATTTAAAGAACATTGTTCCTAAGGAGAGTTTAACTTGTCTAGTAGCAAAAGCCTCATTGGATGAATCTATGCTATGGCATAGAAGGCTTGGTCATATAAACTTTAAAACAATCAATACAATTGCAAAATATGATTTGGTTAGAGGTTTACCCAAAAAGATTTTTCAAAATGACCAAACCTGTGTTGATTGTCTTAAAGGCAAACAACATAGAGCTTCTTGTAAGCCCAAGACCCATAACTCAATTTCTCAAGCTTTATACATGCTTCATATGGATCTTTTTGGTCCTACTAATGTGAGTAGCTTGAATGGTAAAAAATATTGTCTTGTAGTTACTGATGATTACAGCAGATTTTCTTGGGTTTTCTTTTTAAGATCTAAGCATGAAACTAGTGAGATCCTTAAGTCTTATATAACTGAGGTAGAAAACCAAGCTGATAAGAAAGTGAAAGTAATCAGATGTGACAATGGGACAGAATTTAAGAATAGGGTTATGGATGAATTTTGCAAAGAAAAAGGAATAAAAAGAGAATTTAGTGTAGCTAGAACCCCACAGCAAAATGGAGTAGCAGAAAGGAAAAATAGAACACTAATAGAGGCTGCTAGAACAATGTTAGTAGACTCTAAGTTGCCTATTTCATTTTGGGCTGAAGCAGTAGGTACTGCTTGTTATGTGCAGAACAGGGTTCTTGTGATTAAACCCCATAAAAAGACTCCTTATGAACTTTTCTTTGGTAGAACACCATCTTTAAGTTTTATGAGACCTTTTGGATGTCATGTCACTATTCTCAATACCAAAGATCATCTAGGAAAGTTTGAAGGAAAAGCTGATGAAGGCTACTTGATAGGGTATTCTTTGCAAAGTAAGGCCTATAGGGTGTATAATAGTTACACTAGGCTAGTGGAAGAAAATCTGCACATAGAGTTTCAAGAGAAACTACCAAATGTTAAAGGCATTGGGCCAGATTGGATGTTTGACATTGATAGGCTTTCAGAATCTATGAATTATGTGCCTGTTGCAGGTACAAATAAATAATGATAATGCAGGTTTTGAAGACAATGTTGAAACAGCTGATGATCAAGATTACATCTGGATGCCAATTTGGAAAGGATTGGATTTATCTTCAAGTCATGAAGAACCTTCAAATACAACAAATGAAGGTGTTGAAGATGATCATGGAACTCAGGGTCAAGAGAATCAAGAAAGTAGTGCAAATGAAAATGGTACTGCTAGTTCACCAGATGGTACTGCCAGTTCACAAGTTGGTACTGCTGAACCTTTAAATGTTCAATCAGATGATTCTTTACCAGAAGAAGTGGGGATTGGCAATCTTCCACTTACATATGAAGTTCCTACAACACACAACACAAGAATTCTCAAAGATCACTCCATTGATAATGTGATTGGTAGCATTGATTCTGGTGTTAGAACAAGAACTCAAGTCTCATCTTCAGACCTAGAAGGGTTAATCTCATCTGTTTATGAAGAAAAGAATCATGAAGTTGCCAACATATGCCTGTTTTCATGTTTTCTCACACAGGCTAAACCCAAAAACATAAACAAAGCCTTAGATGATCCAAGTTAGGTTGAAGCAATGCAAGAAGAGCTTCTTCAATTCAAGCTTCAGAAGGTTTGGAAACTGGTTGATTTGCCCAAAGGTCACTGGGCAATTGGAACCAAATGGGTGTTCAGAAATAAGAAAGATGAAAGGGGGATTGTGATCAGAAACAAGGCAAGATTGGTGGCCCAAGGGTATACTCAAGAAGAAGGAGTGGATTATGAAGAGGTTTTTGCTCCAGTTGCAAGACTTGAAGCAATTAGGCTATTCTTGGCCTATGCTTCTTTCATAGGCTTCACTGTTTACCAAATGGATGTCAAGAGTGCCTTCCTGTATGGTACTATTGGAGAAGAAGTGTATGTTTCTCAACCTCCAGGCTTCATTGATGCAGAGTATCCAGACAAGGTGTATAGGGTTATCAAGGCTCTTTATGGTTTACACCAAGCTCCTAGGGCATGGTATGAAACATTGGCTTTCTATTTATTGGAAAATGGATTTCAAAGAGGCAAGATTGATCCAACTTTGTTCATCAAAAGAACCAAGAAAGACATCTTGTTGGTGCAAATTTATGTTGATGACATTATCTTTGGATCCACAAACCAAGATTTGTGTGTAGAATTTGAAAAACTTATGCATAGTAAGTTTGAAATGAGTTCCATGGGGGAACTTACTTTCTTTCTGGGTCTCCAAGTGAAACAATCAAATGAAGGCATATTTATCAGCCAAGATAAATATGTAGCAGAGATCCTGAGGAAATTTCAGTTTGCAGATTCTAAGGTTGCAAGTACACTAATGGATTCAGAAAAGGGGTTACTCAAGGATGCTGAAGGTGAAGATGTGGATTTGCACAATTATAGATCAATGATTGGGTCCTTGATGTACCTTACATCATCAAGACCAGATATCATGTTCTCAGTATGTGTATGTGCAAGGTTTCAAGTACATCCCAAAGTTTCTCATCTCACAGCAGTCAAAAGGATCTTTAGATATCTCAAGGGTCAACCTAGGTTGGGTCTATGGTATCCAAGGGAATCATCTTTTGACTTGGTGGCTTATTCTGATAGTGACTATGCTGGTGCAACCCTAGACAGAAAATCCACAATTGGTGGATGTCAATTTCTTGGCTGCAGACTCATATCTTGGCAATGCAAGAAGCAAACAATGGTGGCCAACTCTACAACTGAAGCAGAATATGTTGCTGGTGCAAGTTGTTGTGGGCAAGTGCTTTGGATCCAAAATCAAATGCTTGACTATGGGTACAATTTTCTTAACACCATTATTTACATTGACAATAGCAGTACTATTTGTATCATTAAAAATCCAGTTCAACATTCAAAAACAAAACACATTGAAATCATACACCATTTCATAAGAGATTGCAATGAGAAAAGGTTAATACAAGTTGTCAAAATTGATTCTGAAAAGAATTTTGCAGACCTTCTCACCAAAGCTTTTGATTTAGGTAGATTCAAATACCTAGTAGGAGGTATTGGAATGATTAATCTATGAAAAACATGTGTTTTTGTACATAAAATAAATGGTAATGGCCCTTAAACATGGTACTGCTAGTTAGTCAAAAGGTACTGTCAGTTCACAATTGGTCCTGCTAGTATAAAGTTTGCTCTGTTTTGTTCATCTTGATGATTAAATGTTTTCAATGCTATAAAACAAGTGCTTTGCACTCTGTTCTTTTGGTCTGCAACTAACAAATTTCAGGTTGATAACAAAACAAGAGATCTTCCAAACAAAGGGGGAAATAAAAGTTATTTATATCTCAGGGGAGGTAATAATCTCAGGGGAGGAAATAATAGCCCAGAATGGAAGAAAAACCACTATATGGAAGGAGAAGACAAGAGCATACAAGATGATGTAGAGGTTGAAAATGATAAGACTAGATCATATATTCAGAAGGGATGAAGCATTCCTAAAAGAGAAAGTTCTATCTAGATCAAACTAAGGAAAGTTTCAATGCAAAGGCATGCTGATAGATGATTTCACTTGTTGAAACAAGCATCCAAGATACACAGCATCATTGCCTCTTATAATTCCTCCATCCAAGGAAATTGCACCATCTTTAAGATCAATGTGGAAATGGTATTCAGTTCACCAAGTTTTACAAACTTAAGAGCTGGCTAGTCCATAAGCAAACGGCTTTTGGTAAAGACACATCAAATCCGTTGATGGTTGATAGTTTACCAAAAACTATATGGTATTTAACTAACCATACTTTACAGTAAATAGTTGACTAGTCCATAAGCAAACGGCTTTTGGTAAAGACAAATCAAATCCGTTGATAGCTGATAGTTTGCTAAAAACTATAAGGGATTTTTGCTAAAATTTCAAAGAGACTGCCATGTAAAATTTTCTTTCAAAGGTACTGGTAGTTCAAATTTTGGTACTGGTAGAGTAAAATGGTACTGCTAGATAACCGTTGAGCCTGTCAGTAAAAATTATAGCCGTTAGGCATGGTAGTTAAAATTAGCCGTTGGGGTAATTCTGTAAATTTCTGATGTTATATTATATTATATTTCTCATATAAAAGATCTTTTTAACCGCCTCTTCATTTACTTATTATACATTTTCTTATTGTCGGTTAAAAGTAAATCTCTCATAATATCTTTCATCAGTCCTTATCACAATTAACACTCACCTTTCATCTTCTACCAGTACCACCATCAAATCCCACCATTCTAATCAAGTTTTTCATTAACTTTCACCATGGCTAATCTAAACTTCGTTAAATGTCACAACCAGTTAGCATTTTTGGAAAAGTCTGTGGATAACGAATCTTTTCATCAAATAGTGGACTTTCTAAATGATTCTTACATCAGGTTTGCTTTACTTGTAAACCCCACTATTTATGAATCTCAAATTTTACAATTTTGGAAAACGGCTAAAGTTGAAACTTTTGATAATGGGGACCAAAGGATAAAAGCCAAAGTGGATGGAAAAACCTTGACTCTTACTGAGTCATCCATTAGAAGACATCTTCATTTGGATGATTCAGATGGTATTAGTCAATTACCTGATACTGAAATTTTTGAAAATTTGGAAAGAATGGGGTATAATGTGGATTCTACTAAACTCACTTTTCCTAAAAAGCATTTTACCCCACAATGGAGATTTTTGATCCATACCATCCTTCATTGTTTAAGCCAAAAGAAAACCTCATGGGAGCAATTTAGTGGTAACATGGCTACAGCTCTCATTTGCTTGGCAACAAAAAGAAAATTCAACTTTTCAAAACATATTTTTGAAGGATTGGTTAAAAATGTGGATAGCCAAACAAAGTTTTTGATGTATCCCAGATTTATTCAATGCATCATCACAAAATCAAAACATTTGTTACTTCCCCCACACTCTCCTTATGAAACACCAAAACTATCACACAAGGTGTTTTCAAACATGAAAATTGGTTTTAATGGGGAAGAAATACCACTTTTTGATGAAATGTTACCACAACATGCTGAAGAACCATCACCATCATCTGAATCACCATCATCAAGTTCTTCACCTGGTTCCATATCACCATCACATCATTCATCACCAATCCCATCACCAATACCACCTGTTACAACACCATCACCATCATATCATGCAACACCATCCCAATCTCCTCCACATCAAAGTCTGGATTCTCAGACAGTGAAAGAACTCAAGGAGAAGGTGCAGCTCTTAGAAAATGCTCTTCAAAGTCAGAACACAAAATTTTCTGAGATCAACATCAAGTTAGTTAAGAGGGTTAAGAAATTGGAGAATGAAGTGAAGATGCTAAAGGGTAAAAGATCTTCAAAGTTGGTTTTATCTAGTTCTTCAAGATCAGATGCTGAATGTTTGGGTCACTCTTCCAAAAAGGGGAGGATGGGTAGTTCTGAAGGTGAAGAGGAGGCTCAATTTCAATTTCATGAAGGAACTCAGGTATATGATGAAGAGCCTGCTGGTGCAGGGCAAGAGCCTGTTAGTGATAAAGAGCCTGCTGAAGCAGAGCAAGAGCCTGCTAGGATTGAGAAGCTGTTGGCTATGGACTATAGAGGTTCTGCTGAAAAGGTTTACAAAAGAAAGAGGGAATCACAGCCTCAAGGGGGTTTGTTTGTTCAAGGGAAGTTATTTATTGCTGATGAGCAATCTGCTACTCCAAGTCAAGAACCAACACCAAAAGACAAGGGCAAGCAAATTATGGTTGAAGATGAACCTAAGCCCAAAAGGTTGAAGAAAAGAGAGCAAGTGCAGATGGCCTTAGATGAGGAAGTGTCCAAAAAGCTTCATGAAGATGAAATGCAAAAAGCTTTAGAAGCTTCAAGACTGCTTGCAGAAATGCAAGAACAAAAGGATGCTGCTCAAACTCTTCTTGACACTCAAGCTGCTCAGGAAACATTTGATGCACAGATGCAATGGATTATTGCCAATGATCCAATTGTGAGAGGTCAAGCTAACTTAATTTTGGATGACAAGAATCTTAACACTGAAGAGAAAACAGCAGAACTTGAAACTTTTATAAACAAGAAATATAGAGAAGCAGCTCTGGATGATATTTTTCAAAAGATTCAAGAAAGTCAGAAAAGAGGTTTTTAGGTGGGCTCATCTAAGAAGGATCAAGTGGATTTCATGAAGAAGTTTCTAAGAAGTCAAGCTAATTGGACTGAATCTCAACTGAAGAAAAAATCTCATGATGAAATCAACTTCCTTTATCTCAATGCCTACAAGACTCTCTACTTCAAAATCCCATCTGATGTTAAACCTTCAAAGAAAAAGAATGGTGATCAAAAGAAACAAGAAGCAGAATTGGATCCAGAGCAAGTAAGTAAAATGATAATTGCTTTACCAACAATTATACATGCTGATCCAATTAGGTCTAGGCATCCTATTATAGATTGGGAGATTCACCATGATAGATCAGGAAAGGCATGGAAGATTACCAGGGTTGGGAATCAAACTGCCATTTTCAAAAATTTTGAAAATCTGATAAGGGCATGTGATAGAGCTGATTTAGAAGAGCTATGGAATCTAGTTCAAATTAGGCTAAAAACTAAGCAAAAGACTGATGTTAAGGAACAAGAACTTTGGGTAGAGTTCAATAGGATGTATGATCCTGATCCACAGGATGTTCATTGGAAGTTTCCATATCATGATCCTACCACCACATGGGAATTCCTAAGTCTTAGCAGTGTGCATCATCTTTTTACACAAAGTGGGATTGAGCTCTTTATGTTGGCTGAAAAAGAGTATCCTCTGAGCTATGAAGTTCTTACAACCATGATTTCCAAGAGGTTAAGGTGTGATAAAGATGAAGAAAAATCAGAAGTTGTTCAAAGTTTGTTGATGAACATTTTTGAACAATGTGAAAGAAAAAGGAAAAATAGAGAGTAAAGTTTTTGGAAGAGTTCCCCCAGATCCTCAAGGTATGGATTTTATTCATAAGAAACTTGTGTATTTAAAAGGGAATAACAAGTTTAGGGGAGGATTGTTGGGAATAAAATGTTCAAGTCAAAGAGCCTGCCAGATGAAGTATTAAGCCTGCTAGTTGATTTTGAAGAAGTTGAAGATAAACTAACAGTACCTTCTGGGTGAGAAGGTACTGCTAGTTAAAGAAGGTCCTGCCAAGTTGAAGGTCAAGTTGATAGATATTTATTTGTAGATATTTAGTTGTATTATTAGTCTTTGTACAATGTAACACGTTAAGTAGAAGTAGTTCAGTCTTCTATGTTGTGCAGAAGATAATACTGAGTAGTTTACATTGAAAGTTGTAATTAGTAGGTTAGAAAGTCCAAGTATCTTATTATAATACACAACTTGACAACTTGTAATAAGGGGTCCTTATCCTATAAAAGGAACCCTTAGTCACCTCCTTAGATATATCTCTTTTCAACTAATAACTTTGTAATATCCAAAAACAGAACAACCTCTCTAGTAATTTAGTTACTGATTCACAAATCCTTAAACAAACAAAAGATTCAAGGTTACTTTTTGTAATCCTGGTGATAGGTTAGATCATCCGTATTATTTCATCAATAATATTGAATTTTTTTTGGTTATTCATATTATGTTCATTGTTCATTATAACTCATGTTTACATATTCATCACCTTTGTTTCTTTTAAGTGTGTTATAGTAAATTCCGCGTACTAAAGCACATTCATTCCTAAATATCCCAAACACATTATTAAGATTAACATCCCAAGTGTTTGTATAATCCTTCACATAACTTTAAGGCTAACACGTGCCTTTTCGACGCTTACGTATTCGGCTTCGGTTGTGGAGATAGCAAGAGCCGTTTGTTTCTTGGAGAACCAAGAAGTTAGACAACAACCCATAAAGGTACAAACGCCACTCATACTTTTTCGATTCACATAATCTCCCGCATCATTAGAGTCGGTATAGACAATAGTTTCTACACCTGTCCCCTTGGGATAGAATAATCCCAAGTGTATAGTGCCTTTAATGTATCCGAAGATACGCTTAACCGCTTCAAGGTGAGAGGCTTTGGGATCCTCTTGGAAGCGAGCACAAAGGCAGACACTAAACATGATATCAGGCCTACTTGCCGTTAGGTATAATAAACTTCCTATCATACCTCTATACTTAGTGCTATCCACGGACACACCTTCTTCATCTTTCGTGAGTTTTCCTTCTGTGGACATGGGAGTTTTCATGGGCTTAGACTCTTCTAAACTAAATTTCTTAAGCATCTCCTTAATATACTTAGATTGATTAAAGAAGATACCATCTTCCATTTGTTTTATTTGTAGACCAAGGAAGAAATTTAATTTGCCAATCATGCTCATCTCAAACTCGTCATGCATGTTCTTTGAAAAATCATCGCACAGTTCTGGACAAGTTGATCCGAATATAATGTCATCGACATATATTTGAACAATGATGAGATGTGAATTTCTTTTCTTCGTGAAGAGTGTTTTGTCAACCATTCCCATGGTATATTCATGTTCAATCAAGAATGTTTTTAGTCTATCGTACCAAGCTTTAGGAGCTTGTTTAAGACCATAGAGTGCTTTCTTGAGTTTATAAACATGATTCGGTTTTTCGTAATCAACGAATCCCGGAGGTTGTGCAACGTATACCTCCTCGTTGATATAACCATTTAGGAATGCACTTTTCACGTCCATTTGGTATAATTTAAAGTCTAAGGCGCAAGCATAGGCAAGGAGTATCCTAATAGACTATAATCTAGCTACGGGTGCATAAGTTTCATCGTAATCTATTCCTTCTTGTTGGTTATAGCCTTGTGCCACCAACCTTGCCTTATTCTTAGTTACGACGCCATTTTCGTCGAGTTTGTTTCTAAACACCCACTTAGTTCCTATGATGGTTTGATTCTTAGGTGGAGGTACTAGATCCCAAACTTGGTTTGCGGTGAATTGATTTAACTCTTCTTGCATGGCAACTACCCAGCTTTCATCCTTAATCGCTTCACCGACATTCTTAGGTTCTACGGTCGATATAAAACAAAAGAAATTACTTTTGTTTTGTGCTTGTGACCTAAGGGTTCTTTGGTTTAGGTTTCCTATGACATTTTCAATTGGATGGTTCTTGGATTCCTTAATGTTGACAACTTCGTCAACTTCAACTATTTCATCCTCAATGTCATTTTCTAAGGTTTTCTTGCCATTGACCTTAATGGCTTCTTCCTCATCTAAGTCATCATCCACCAAGGGTGATGTCTTAGTTGGTGGAGGACTTTCATCGAATGTCACATTGAGTGATTCTTCGACATTCATTTTTTCCATGTTTAGGACAACATAGGCTTTACTATTTTGGGAGTAACCTAGGAAAACACCTTCGTAAGACTTTGGGTCAAACTTGGTGAGGTAGTCTTTAGTGTTTAGTATGAAGCACTTGCTTCCAAACACTCTAAAGTAATCTAAAGTAGGTTTTCTACCTTTCAAGATTTCGTATGGTGTTTCTCCTAATATTGGTCTAATCAAGATCCTATTAAGTATGTAAGTTGAGGTGTCAACCGCATTACACCAAAACTTTTGCGGAATTGATTGTTCATTCAACATCGTTCTACTCATCTCTTGTAGAGTACGTTTTTTCCGCTCAACTACCCCATTTGATTGTGGAGTGTGTGGAGCCGAGAAATTGTGTGTAATACCATTAGCATCACAATATACTCCAAATTGCACTTCATTATCAAATTCCCGACCATGATCCGTCCTAATTGAGACTATTGTACACCCTAGTTGATTTTGGACCTTCTTACTAAAGATTTCGAATTTCTCGAAAGCTTGTGTCTTATTCTTAAGAAATCTAGTCCAAGTATACCTAGAGTAGTCATCAACTATTACTAAGGTGTAGTAATTTCCTTCGTAGCTCCGTACGGCGGATGGACCAAATAAGTCAATGTGAAGGATTTCTAGGCATCTAGAGGTCGAGACCATATTCTTAGCTTTGTGACTAGAATGAGCTTGTTTTCCAACTTTACAAGCGTCACAAAAGTGTTTATCAAATTTAATCTTAGGTAGGTTTCTAACTAGTTCCTTAGACGCCAATAATTGTATCAAACGCATATTGGGGTGACCTAGTCTCCTATGCTATAAAGTGAAATTATCATCTATGGTCGCTAGGCAAATCTTATCCTGGGGCTTATTCTCTATTTTCATGACAAATAAGCCATTCTTCCTAACTCATTTGCCTATGGTCTTACCATTCTTAGTGATCTCACTACCCTCTTCGGAAAATATAACTCTACAATTATTATCTACTATTTGACTAATACTAAGCAAGTTAAATCTTAAGTTATCTACATGCTCAACATTTCTAATAGTGATGGAGTCTTGAGTAATCGTATCTTTGCCTATGATGTTGCCCTTAAGTTTGCTACCGAAAGTGACATTACCTCCGTCGTAAGCCTTGTATGATGAGAATGGGCTTCGATTACCCGTCATATGATTAGTGCATCCACTATCCTTGACCCATTCATCAGGCTCCAAGTCGATTCTCAAGCATATCTCATTTGAAGCTTAAGCCATTAGACATGTTTCGTCGTTGGGCTTCTTCTCTTCTTCTTCACCGCTATCACTCCAAGAGCCTTCTACGAAAGCTCTTTGGTTGTTGGTTTTCTGTGGTTTGGGACATTCTCCTATGAGATGATTGGAATCTCCGCATCTAAAACATTTCCTATCACTCTTTCCTTTCTTCTCATCTCGGTTCTTTTGTGACGACTTCTTTTCATCATGAAGTTGTCTAACGAACCTACCTCTTCTCCTAAAGAACTTCTTAAAATCTCTAACGGTTAGTGCATATTCTTCGTCTACACTATCGGAATCCGAACTTTCCTCATCACTAGACTCCTTTATGGCTTTCAACGCTAGAGATCTAACTCTCTAGCTTTTGCCTTTTACTATGTCGGAGTCTTTCTTGATTATCATTTCATGAACCTTTAAGTTTCCTATTAGTTCATCAAGTGATAATGTCGCCAAGTTCTTTGACTCTTCAATGGCGGTGACCTTTGCTCTCCATTTGGGATGTAGAGCCCTAAGAAAGTTTCTAACATAATTCTTGCTAGAATAACCTTCATCAAGAGCTTTAAGACTAGTAATAATAACATTAAATCTAGCAAAAGCATTATCAATAGATTCATCTTCCGGAATGAAAAATTGTTCATATTGTTGCACAAGAAGATCTATCTTGTTCTCTTTGACTTGATTATTACCTTGATGAGTGACTAACAAAGTTTTCCAAATTTCTTTTGCCGTGTTACACATAAAAATTCTTTCAAATTCCTTTTTCGGCAAAGCATTATAAATCATCATTTTAGCCTCATCATTTTTGGCTAATTTTCTTTTAAGGTTATCACTTTGTTTATTGTAAGGAACTATTTCATCCCTTTTAGTTTCCGGATTCTTTTCAATCGGTTGAAAGTCACCCTCGGTAATAATATGCCAAAGATCAGTTTCCAATCTTGTTTTCCAACATATAAAACAATCAGTTTCAAAAAGTGGTGATCTTTGCATAGATTGCTCTTCTTGATATTTGTCAAAATCCATTGATCGATTCAAGTTTTAAAATACAATTTATTTTAAAATCTTGCTTGACGTGGCTCTGGTACCAATTTTCGAAAACTAGAAGGGGGGGGGGGGTGAATAGTTTTACCGATTTTTAATTCGTTTTAAAAACTTTATTTGTGAAAAACTTTGATTCGATTCTTTTGTAAAATCAATCAACACCAATATGAACACTAAACAATCCTATCTAACATAAAGAATAAATATAAAGAATTGAGATGGAAAGATCAAACCCGGACAAAGAGATTTATAGTGGTTCGGTCACGAAGCTCTTCTTCGCCCTACTCCACTCCCCGAGTACCACACTCGAGAGTTCTAATCACTATGTCAACAAAGCTCCCTTCATGCGGAGAAAACCGTACAACGTCGCGTATCCTTATTTCCGACACTAAGCTAAATGTCGATACTAATCTTAGCTAGTACCAATCTACCACGATCCACATGATCCTTACTAATTCACACAATCAACACACTTGACTCGATCTACCTGATCTACCCTTGATCAACACACAAGCCCACAAGCTACAAGAGATCTCCAAGATCTCAACAAGATCATAATGATTTACTCTCACTTGACTCGATCTAACCGATCTACCCTTGATCTACTTGATCAACTCACAAGCTCACAATCTACAAGAGATCTCCAAGATCTCGACAAGATCACAATGATCTACACTCACAAACTACTCAAAAGAAAATCAACTTGATGTATGCTAGGATACAACAAGTATGTAACAAGTGTTACAAGTGCACTAACTAAAACTACAACACTTTGTATCTTCTTTGATACCATGTGTTCTTCTCTTGCACTAGTAGAGGAATGAAGGTGATCTCTTGGTTGGATGATTGGATCACTCTTTAAACAAAAGAAAACTAAACTAAATGATCAAGAAGAGAAGATGTGGTAAGAGTTTTAAACTCAGAAAGTTGTGTGTGAAAAAGGATGCCCAAAAACTGTGAAGAGGGCTGGTATTTATAGGCAGAAGAAATCTGACCGTTATAGGGACACGGTACCACTAAATTTAGTGGTACCTGGTACCGTGCCAGACAAGGACGCTTCAATTTTTGTTTTTAGTGGTGAAAGTTTATTTGGGGAAGTTTGGAGCTGATTTTGGGGGGGGGGGGGGGATAGCTGTTATGATTTTTAAACTTATTTTTCCAATAAAACATTTATTTATAATTCAAAAATAACTTGTAAGGTATATTTTTGAAAAAATGTTTTGTCACATTAAAAATGTGAAGTTTGAAACACAAATTCACTTCTTTGATCATTTGTCTAGTTGTAAATTTGTTTGTTCATACCTAGAGTGATATATGTAGAAACGGGATATTTCGACTAAAAACTTGTTTACGTTAATTTTAACGTAAAGTGTTTTCGCATTTTGTTATCATCAAAACGTGAAGTTATCGAAATATATAAATAACATTTTTAGAACATTATTTGCATCAACAAAAATAATCGAAATTCAAAAAGTTAATTACTAGTATTAAATAATCCGATCCTAATGACCGGTTACAACTCAAAAAAATGATAAGCAAGATGCATTTTCATACATTTTCACCAAGTTACCTAACCTTATCAAATGTGTTCACGGAAAAATATATATACAATCTCTTTGTCCTCTTGAGCAGCAAATCTAAATCAAAATGCAATACATTTACTTTGTTATTTTTCTCATATGGAATCACTTTATATCGGATGTCGAAGTATAAGCCAACGATAATGATCCGTATATAACAAATATAGTTCATGCAAACATGTATACTGTAAATCGTAAATTTAGTCACAGTGACATATTATGCACTTAAAAGAGCCCATGTAAATAAGTAATAATCAAATTGGACACCCAATGACTCAAACATTTTAGATCCAAATATCCAATAATCTTCGCCTAGCGTTATTTTAAAGGCCCAACTAAAAGTGAGAATAGGCCTATATTAAAAATAAAAAAGAAACTAGCTCAACATTCTAAATTTCTGATATTTGCTAAATGCTGTTTTCCTACATATATATTATTGAAAATTTGATAAGATACCAGATTGCTATTGTATCAAGTTTACTTATTTAGTTTGCCGTTTATAATTTGGGTTATGAAAGTTTTAGTTTGATATACTATGGTTTAGTTTGCAAGATGATAAACAACCATATTCATCATTGCACTTATAAAAGTACTAGGAAAGTTTTATGGTTGCCCATTCCAACTCGTAAACATTGATGATGATTGTTGATATCTCGATGTCTTGTATTAATAATAAGATTGATATAACATTAGCACGTAACACATGAAATGTAAACAAATTTATAAATTTGTGTCGAGAAATGAAAAAGCAATAGTAATCACCATTCCACAAGTAGGTTCACAAAAAACTTTCGTTTACCAAAACTTAGTAACACAAAAGATTCTTATGTTCGAGATCTCCATGTTCGATTCTTGTGTGGTTATGTTGGCCACTATTTGGTTGTAATATTGTGCTTAGTAAAGAGTATGATATTTTCAGTAAAAAAAAAAAAAAAAAAAAAAAAAAAAAAAAAAAACCCTCAAAATCACATAAACAAGATGAATTACGGGATGTTAATGGTTAAGAACTTAACGAGACCAAAATTCTCGGTTATAATTGCAGGGGTGCATGACAACATATTTGGAACGAGTAACTGCAGATTGGAAGGCAATCAAAAAGTCATAATTGGAAGAGTCCATATGTATACTATCAACAAGGGGCTAATTAATGAGTCTCTTAAAATCAAGTTTAGAGGGAATGAATTCACAGTGAACGTGGTAGATCGAGGAGATCAGAGATGTTTCAGAATTATTAATTCTGGAAAAAACTAAACATGAACAAGAAGAACAGGAGGATAATGCGTCCGTTCAGATGAGGGATGTAAACATGGAAAGGGGGGGGGGGGGACAACGATAAAGAGGGGATAAATGAAAATATCGTGAAGATTCAGATGAGGAAGGGGATGACGGTGATGAAGTAGAGGTAACTGAAAAAGTTGATACCAGGGGTGGTCGTAGATTTTCGGCGGCGACAATGTCGGAAAAGAAAGATTAAGGGTCAAGAGTATCTATTGGAACTAGGGTTAGTGATTCTTTCGAGGGGGAGTACGCAAATTCCAAGATCAATTCGGCGGGAACAAAGCTTAAAGCACCTAAACAACGTAAGAATGAAGAAAGTAACAATAGCTATATATAGGGAGGCTATAAACCATAACAGTGAAAAGATGAATTCTGGGAAATTGGAGTTCAAGTCACGTGAAGAATATAACGAAGATATGTATGGTGAAAGTCAAAGGAAATTTTTTGGTGGACCTTATTGAAATTGTGAATGAAAACCCACTGATGACTAATGGGCCGAGTCTAAAGATAAAGGTTGGAAGTACTACTGGGCTAGGTGTAAATAAAGAAAAAAATAATATTGGGCCAGATGGAGCAGCTATGGACCAGAATGTTGGCATACATAATAGCGAAATGAACCAGAATACATGTATGGAAAACTTACGAAAAGACAACGGCAGTTCAGAAAATAAAAAAGAAGATTTACTATGTGGTAGAGGTGAGAAGAGGGATGATTCGCCTCCAAATCTAAACAGCAGCGGTTGGGAAAGGTACAGAAAAAAGAGAAAAGCTAATGCGGTTGGGGGGTTCGAAGGAGTAAGTAATGTGAATTTATTTACATACGGGGTGGGCAACGAAGGTACTAATAGCAGGAAAAAGAAGACTGGAAGAAAGAATGCTAAAAAGTGGAAAGAAAAATCGGGGTGATGGGTTTGGGAGAAGATAAAAATGGTGTATCAGATATATATATATATATAAAGAAGTTCACGAGGTGGGAAGAAATAACTGTTGGTTGTTTAGTGTCGTAGTGCTGTGTTCCCAGATCAGGGTAAAGATAATAAATGAGTACCGGATATTCACTTGAAATCGTGTTATCACTTTCCAATAGAAACTATTCGACCCTATACCTGGGTTACACGAATATCTCTATGGGATAAGACCAAGTGATGTTCTTGTTTTAGGCACAAATCAAGAACCGAATGCTTTCAAGTGTTTAGGTTTTTCTGTGTATCTTCATGCGGCTGTGTTAATCTCTATATATAATAGAGATATACTCAAAACCCTAGTCAAAGGAAATCCAGAAAATATCGGCCAAATATTTTCCATATACTTTCCTTAATACTAGCCAAAGCGGTTACAAGACCAGAAGATCATGGTCTTAATTACGAATTTGAACTTACCCAAAATAGGTCAAAGTTTGTTACAAATTCTATCCTGCGTACCAGCAGCAGAATCTCTGCCTAGCAGCATAATAAATTGTGCTAGCAGCAGAATCTGTTGCCTAGCAGACCAGCAGCAACATTATTGAACTAGCAGCAGTAACAATGTACTAGCATCAGAATCAATAAAGTTAGCAGCAGAAATAAAGCTAACAGCAGAATCAATAAAGCTAACAGCAGAATCGATAAAGCTAGCAGCAGAATAACAAACCACTTAATTTGAGTCAGGGTAAACATTGACCTGATGGGTGTACACTCCGTACCTCCAAACCCATTACCAGGTGTGAATTAATCCCTCAAGTGCACTAAATTTTCCAACAATCCTCCCCAAATTTAGTTCACTTCTTTGCATGAAAAATAAACATAAAACAAACATGTGCATAAATGAAAATATCTTGAAGATTGAATTCTCATCTTAGTACATTACACGTTCAAATATTCGAGAATCAGGGTGTTCTAAGAATTGAACCCTTCAACCCATTTGAATACCTGAAGATTAAATACACACAAGTTTCAAACACTTAAAAAGCTCCTGACACTATACAAGTCATGTGTCCATATCCAATTCATAAATGTTGTAAAAGCTAAAAGTCCAAAAGCTTCCTGAAGCGGCAAATCTTCAACATTTACATAGGTGGTTCCTCTTTATTCATGCTCCTACTAAGCACTTTTTCTAAGAAAATTAACCATTGAGAAGTGTTGGGTCATGAAAAACCCAAGAATGCTTCAAACATGATTTGGACACAAATTAACTAAGTGTTAACTTAAACCGAGAACAATTCAAGTCACTGAGAGAACAGCCTCTCAGTGAGTCATCTTCAGGATGCTTAAGGCGAATTCAAGTAGAAGGATTCACTACTCAGGAAGGCGGTACTCCCTAAGTAGGAGTTAAGCCAAAGAAGAAGATGATGGTTCAGTGAGTGTTGGACAAGAACTCACTGAACCCCAGTCTCCTCAACCAACAAAGTGATTGAAAGACTGAGGAACCAACGCCTGAAGAAAAGGCGGGAACAATAGGGAAAAGATCTGAGAAAATAAAAGTGTCAGCCCAACACTCTTCTCTTGTCAGATCCAACCTTCCCTATTGCGGCTAAAAGTCATGGAGTGTCAGCCAACAACTCCCAAAGTCTTATTAGCCCTTTCCTATTGGTTCTTGGAAATGACAATTACTATTTGTAATTGTCAGACACGCAACCTCAACAACTTGTATTATATTTAATCACTTATACTTAGATTACTTGTGTATAAATAGAACAGATGGGAGAGAAGTTAAAGTGTGCTTTGTATATTGAAAGTTTAGAACTTTTACAAAGGAACTTCTCTCCTACAAAGAGTATACAACTCACTGAGATAGCTCAGTGGGTATATTGTTACCACTCAAGCAAAACTTGAGTTTCGATAGGAGACACCCCATACCCTTGTCTATTCAATCCCAAGTGTTTGTTCCGCAAAACACTTGGGTAATAGATTCTTGGATTCATTTCTAATAAGAATTTAAACGTTGAAAAATATTGTGTTTTTATATTCACGTTTTATAACTGTTGGAATTAATCTTAAACATTGTATTAGTCATAACACGAAATAGATTAACTTTCTAGTTAACTCTAATAGTGTAAAGGGACCAACAAGTGGTATCAGAGCCTCTGGTTTATAAAATCTTTTATACTAACCAAGAGTGCTCTAGGTTTTTAAAACCAAGATCCTACTATGGCTGATATCAATGTACCCCACCTAGTCGACAAAAAGGGTGGCAGCTACTCCACTTTTGCACCCAGACTTGAAGCTGGGAAATTTAGCAAATGGAAGAAGCGTATGATTTGCTATCTTACTGGTATGGAACCCTACTACATCACCTGTATCAGGGATGGCCCATTTGTCCCAAAGACAGCCGCAGGGCTAAACAAGCCTGAGGCCCAATGGACCATTGATGAGAGGAGGGTGGTCAATCAAGACCAACGCCTGAAAAGCATCCTTATATCTTGTCTTCCTGACGATATAATGGAATCAGTCATCAATTGTCTAACAGCCAAGAAAACTTGGGATGACTTGGTAAACAGCTTTGAGGGTCCCTCAGATACCAAGGAAAATAGGGTCATGGACCTTAAACTTGAGTATAATACCTTCAGGGCAAAAGACTCTGAAAGTCTCTCACAGACCTACACCAGATACAAGACTTTGATAAATGAATTATCAAATGATGGTGTTGTATTGTCCAAACATGAGACAAATGTTGGCTTTGTCAACAGTCTCCCTGAGAAGTGGCTCAACTTCTCACAAGGCCTGAGGAATGCTAACCACATTCAGAACCTTGAGCTCCCTGAAATTTATGGGAAGTTTGTCTATGAGGATAACTTGATCTCAAGGAGATACCTGACTCAAAAACTCTTGAGTCCAAAAAGGCCTTAACCTCCACACCCATATCAACTGCTTTCTATTCTAATGGTGTTGTGCAGGATATTCAAGAGGATTCTGAAGAAGAAATTGATGAAAGGACTGGTGAGGAGTACCTGAACGACCTGAACTTGGAATTCCAAGAAAGGGCACTCCTTGCTAGTTCAAGATGTTTCATCAAAAGAAATCAGTCCAACTTTACAAAACCTAAAGCAAATGAGACCACTGAATGCTTTAAATGTGGTAAAAAGGGTCATTTTGCTAGGGACTGTTATTCTAAAACTATCTCAGAACCCTCTTACAAATTCTCAGGAACTAGCAAGTTTCAACCTAAAATGTTTCAGTCCACCCAACAATTTCAAAACAAGGGTCAAAAGGATTTTGAAACAAAATATAGGAATATCAAAGCTAAACTTGCACTTCTTGAAACTAACCCCATATTGCCTCAGGCTGCTCAAACATCTAAACCTATTCAGACAAAGAACAAGGTTTTAGTAGCTGAAGCATATGATTGGGATGATGAAGAGGTTTCCTCAGATGAGGAAATAAGAGTTAGTGAACTGATGGCACTTTCTGAAGAGGATCAGGTGGCTGTGGGAAAAAGCCATGCTAGAAATGGAGAGTGGGTCAACATCACCATGAAGAAGGTAAATACTTTACTGTCTATGGATGATGATTCTGATTGGCAGTCTTACATGAATTATATTTGTGTTGATTTAAAGTTTGTTGAGGAACAAAGGCTTAACCTGTTTTCAAAATATAACAATATTGTGTCAGAATTGAACAAATGTAGAGATGAACTGCTTGTACTAAAGCAAGCCAAACTAGAAACAATAACTCTACAAATTCAGAACACTGAGATTTTGAAACAAAACCAAGTCCTTCAAACTGAACTTAACAAAGAAAAGGCTATCATTCAAAGCTGGACCAAGAAGAACCCCAAGGTTTTTGACACTGTGGGATTAATCTCTCAGAAAACCATTGGTATTGACCCTCTTATGGTTGATCCAATTGTGTGTCATAATGAAATAAACTTTGTTCCAGCTGGCATATCTTTTGAGCAAGAATTGCTTCCCAAGTCAAATGACTGGATTGTCAGGGACAACCCAGTCAGTAAGTTACCAAACTTTGAGACTGGAAAGATCTTGCTTCCTGAAAGTCAGGCTTTGAAAAATATGCTTGGACTTACTGTACAACTCAGTAAGCTTGAACTCACTGAACAACTCACTGAGTCTTTGAATGAGTCTGAATCAGAATCATACCCTCCACTTCCTCCACTAAATACCCTTCAGGGTGCTGCACCTAACTTAGGCCTCCCACCTATGGTCTTCTCACCACACTCTCCAAAGGAGAGATCAGGAAGGGGAACAACCATCCTGAAGAGAGCAAACCTTGATGTCTCAGTAAATACTGATGACTCATCAACTTCAGTCCCTTCTGAAGTAACAACCCAAAGCCCTGACTCAAAATTTGATCAGTTGGCTGAAATGGTCAGGAAGCTAGGAGAGAAGATTGCATCTTCTGAGAAATCTTCTCAATCCAAGAAGGAACAAAAACCAACTTCCTCAAAGACCAAACCCAAACCCACAAAACCCCTGAAAAGATGTGAGCTATGCAACTATACAAATCATCTCACTGATGATTGCTATAGAGTCCTTTATTGCATGATTTGCAAAAAGGAAGATCACAGGACCTCTGATCATAAACAATGCTCAGTCATGTCAAACTTTTCAGGACTTAAGGCTCAGTGCCTGAACTACCCTTCTGATTCTAAGCAGAAACAGAAGCAAAAGGCCAAGCCTTTTTCACCTTGCCCTTTATGTGGATTCAATGATCATCTTCCTGAGGATTGTCAAATTGACAAACACTGTGAATCTAGTGGAAGTTCCACTCAGAAATCCTCAGGAAAAGAGAAGGTCATTCAGTCAAGAAGAGGAATGAAACAATCCTCTCAGACTACTGAGGCTACCCCTGCAACTAAATGCAAAACATGTGGTAGCTCAGTCCACTCAACCTCTGACCATGAATCAATTAATACTTTCATAAAGACCTACAATACCAAACCCTCCATGAAATGGAGTCCTAGAAAGAACTGACCCAGTTTACTATTTGTGCAGAAGCATGCCAGGGATCCTATTTGGCATCTAGACAGTGGATGTTCAAGGAGCATGACTGGTGTTAAGGAGTGTTTGCACAAATATGTGGAAGAACCAGGACCCAAAGTGATATTTGCTGATAATTCATCATGTCTCATTGAAGGTTATGGTTCAGTAAACTGCAATGGTATTGTCTTTACTAGGATAGCATATGTAAATGGTCTTAAGTATAATCTGATCAGTGTCAGTCAACTATGTGATGCAAAATACATAGTTCAGTTCGATGATAAGCAAGGAACCATCTTCAATGCAAATAAGGAAATTGTCCTCATTGCACCAAGAAGACAAGATGTTTATGTATTAGACATGTCAAGTCTAACTCAGGATGGAACTTGTCTCTTTGCTAAGGCCACTGATACACTCAACTGGCTTTGGCATAAGAGACTCACCCACCTGAACTTTAAGAACATTAACAATATTGTAAAACAAAACAAGGTCCTTGGCTTACCATCTCTTGTGTTTTCAAAGGATAAACCATGCTCAGCTTGTGAAAAAGGTAAACATCACAGAGCATCCTTTAAAACCAAAACCAACTTTTCCATCAGGAACTGCCTACATCTTCTCCATATGGATCTATTTGGACCTATCAGTCCAAGGTCTATTAACCATGAGAAGTATACTCTGGTCATAGTGGATGAATACTCTAGATACACTTGGGTATTCTTCCTGATCAAAAAGAGTCAGGCAGCTGAAACAATCATGTCCTTTGTCAGGAACATTGAAAACCAAAATGACATTAAGGTCAAACAGATTAGAACTGACAATGCGACTGAGTTCAAAAATTATGAACTTGAATGTTTCTGTGATGAGAAAGGTATTTCCCAAAACTTTTCCTCTCCATACATACCTGAACAAAATGGTGTTGCTGAAAGGAAGAACAGAACACTCATTGAAGCTGCTAGGACAATGCTATGTGGATCAGTCCTTTCCAACCATTTTTGGACTGATGCAGTCAAAACTGCCTGTTATACACAAAACAGATCCATAATTGTCAAGAGACATGGGAAAACCCCATATGAGCTATTCAAAGGAAGAATCCCTGACATCAGCTACTTTCATGTCTTTGGGTGTCCTGTGTTTATTCATAATCACAAGGATCACTTAGGAAAATTTGATGCAAAAGCTGATGATGGATACTTCCTGGGATACTCACTTGTCTCAAAAGCCTTCAGAGTGTTTAACACAAGGAGACAGCAGACTGAGGAAACATTTCATGTTACCTTTGATGAGAGCACTGATGCAATCAGGTTCTCAACTGCCTCAGTAGAAGAGATAGGAATTGATAATTTTTCAAGATATCCTCCTGATGAATATCTTTCTGAAAACAATCCTTCTACTCAGTATCAAGATGATGCTAATCTCTCCTATTACATAATCCCTCACAACCTACCTAACCCTACCATCACTGAGTTTGTTGAGGCACATACACACACTGATGTTATCAATCAGTCTGTTCAAAATACTCAAGAACCAAACAATCTCAGTGAGCTGGTAGACACTCAAGATCCAATCAATGATCATGTGTCTACTCCAGAACCAACCCCTCTACCCAATCAGGCCTCCACAAGTTCAAATCAGTATCCAGGACCTCAAGAAAGTTGGACTAGGTCTCAGGACATTGAACTTGTCAATATTATTGGAGAGCCTACTGAAGGCATGCTCACCAGGAGCATGGCTGCTAGTCTAAGAGCAACCTCATCCAATGAATGCCTATTTGTGGACTTCATTTCCACAATTGAACCCAAAAGTGTTAAAGAAGCTCTTACACATCCAAGTTGGGTTCAGGCCATGCATGATGAACTGGAACAATTTGACAGAAACAAGGTAATGACCTTGGTCAAATGTCCTGAGAATGTCTCAGTCATTGGCATGAAATGGGTTTTCAAAAACAAAACTGATGAAAATGGCATAGTCATTAAAAACAAAGCCATACTTGTAGCCAAAGGCTATAATCAACAAGAAGGCATTGACTATGAGGAAACATTTGCACCAGTAGCAAGGATGGAAGCCATCAGGATCTTCCTTGCTTTTGCTACATACATGAACTTCAAGGTGTTCCAAATGGATGTTAAAAGTGCATTCTTAAATGGTTCACTGAAAGAAGAAGTTTATGTTGAGCAACCTCCTGGATTTGAAAGCCATGAGTCTCCTGATCATGTCTGTAAGCTTAACAAAGCCCTTTATGGAGTGAAGCAAGCTCCCAGGGCATGGTATGAGACTCTCTCAGCCTTCTTAATCCAAAACAAATTTGTTAGAGGCAAGATAGACAACACATTGTTTATCTATAAGACAAATAATGATGTCATACTAGTACAAGTGTATGTTGATGACATCATCTTTGGCTCAACAAGTTTCAAACTTTGCAAACAATTTGAAAAACTAATGGCAAAGAAGTTTGAAATGAGCATGATGGGAGAACTGACATACTTCCTTGGTCTACAGATCAAGCAGACTGATAGAGGAACCACTATCAGTCAAGAGAAGTATGTAAAGAATCTACTGAAGAAGTATGATCTCAGTGACTGTGCCTCACTCAAAACTCCCATGGTCCCCCTAAACAACCTTGGTCCTGATCCAACTGGTAAACCAGTAAATCAAACTCTCTTTAGAGGAATGATAGGATCACTGATGTATCTACTTGCATCAAGGCCTGATATCCAATTCTCAGTATGTCTATGTGCCAGATATCAATCTGACCCAAGAGAATCACACATCACTGCTGTGAAAAGGATATTCAGGTACCTCAAGGGCACTCAAAACCTTGGATTATACTATCCAAAGTGCTCAGGACTTGATCTCAAAGGATACTCAGACTCTGACTATGCTGGATGCAACATGGACAGAAAAAGCACCTCAGGCTCTTGCCAAATACTTGGTGGGAAATTAGTCTGTTGGAGTGCCAAAAAGCAACAATCTGTTGCTTTGTCCTCAGCTGAGGCTGAATATGTTGCAGCAGCTAGTTGTTGTGCAAATGTACTCTGGATGAAAAGTCAACTCAGTGACTATGGAATTCAGTACAAGATGGTACCCATCTTTTGTGATAACACAAGTGCAATTGCAATCTCAAACAACCCTGTTCTTCATCAAAGAACAAAACACATTGATATCAGATATCATTTCATCAGGGACCATGTCATGAATGGTGACATTGAATTACACTTCATCCCTACTGAATATCAGTTGGCTGATATCTTCACCAAACCTTTGGATGAACCAACTTTCACAAGGTTGAAAGCTGAATTAGGAATGTTGGATATAGAAAATCAGTCCACTGATTGAAATCCTTCCAACTGAAGTGTAAATTCTTAAATCCTCAGGTCCCTGACTCAATGTGTACATCAATGAATTAATATCACTGAATCCTCAACCTCAGGAACTAAACCCAAGTTCCTGAAATCTTTAGGGTTCGTGAACTAAACCCAAGTTCATGAATCCTTGTTGCTCAGGAATCATCCCTTATTCCTGAATCATCAGTGACTAATCCCAAGTCCCTGAAAACCATCACTGAATGAATAGTCATTCAGGGCCCTGAAAAGGACATTAAATACTGACTTAAATGCTCTAAGTATCTAGTTAGTAAATGTCCGAGGTTGGTAACTGAACTCATATTTAATTCAAGAATATTTTTTCTTTTTGCCTTTCTGGCTTCCACCTCTGGGCCACCACATTCCCACTTGGCATTAAATGCCTCTCCAATCACATTACAAATATGTGATGACTCATCTCTGCAAGTTGCACTTTTGCAGAACTGCTCAACTGTTCACCTTGACTGTTGCGCCAAACCAGGAAATTGGAGTGTTGGCATTAAATGCGGATCCCAAAACATATTATTCAAAACAATTTCCAATAATTCTTTTTGAATAAATTAAGATCGCTCAAATGTCCAAAACACCCCTATCTCCACTTTCCTATAAATACCCCAACCAAAAGAAATACACACATGTTTTTATAGAATCTTAAGCAAAACTCTGCCATTTTTAATTCTCAAAAACAAATTGTGTGTGTATTCTTAAGCTTTAGAAACCCATAAACCTTAGTCAAACCCAGACTTACCCACAAATGGCTTCTTCTAAAGCTGTGAAATACGCCCCTAATGTGGATTTCACAATGGAGGGTGTAGACCTAACCAAAAACAATGTGGTGGGAAATTTCTCGTATCCACAAATCTACCCAGCCTACAAGAACGTTATGAAATTTCTTCGTAATTGTTTTCTTGCAAAGGCTTTCACCCACACCCCCTCAGTCATCTACCATGACTATTTGAGGGAATTCTGGTGTACGGCTGTGGCTACCAGCCCCAAAGACACCAAAGAGTCAATCATCACCTTCACGGTGATGAATGGGAGTAGAACCCACTCCTTTGACTACTCAACCTTCATCAAAGCCACAGGCCTTGACTTTGCTGAAGAGTTTGCACCCAACCCTACTGATCAGGATATAAAGAATGAACTGATCTTTCTCGCACCCCACGACCCCAGACGTCCTACAACGTCTGCTGGGGGCTTACTGGAGAAGGCTCCAGTAGTCAAAACATGGTTCCATCCTATTTGGAGGATACTGATGACATTTGTCATTCAGGTCCTGGGTGGAAATAAATCCTCTACGGAATAGTTGAACTCATCACAACAATTGATGTTGTTCAGTCTCCTTGAGGGTACAAAAATTGACATCGGAGGAATAATCTTCCGAGACCTTGTTGCTAAGCTCTCAGGAAAACATAGGCAAAGGCATATGTCCTATCCTAGATTTGTTTCCTGTGTGCTTCAGGACCTACTTGGTTCTGACTATGTGAGGTCTGATGCAGAAGGTACGAAGCCTGACGTCCTGCACAAGTCAAACTTCACTAGTAGCATCAGTGAGGTTACACATATTGCCCTGACTGAGTACATGCAATCAGTCATTCAGGGTAATGACGCTATCTCACCAGTTCCTTCACTGACCAAAAAGGTGAAGGAGACAAATGATGCGTGGTTTTGCGACCTTACAACAGGTTTTACCTCTCGAGGGATCTCAAGAGGCTTACAACCCCACCAGGTAGTGTACCTGACCGATGTAGTATAGTGTAGTGGTAAGTACGGGGGATTGATCGTTCTCCACAGGGAATAGTGTCGTTAGGATTGAAAAACTACTCTAATAGGTCTAAGGGTGAGGGAAGATTCTTTTTGTATTTTTATGTTTTTATGAACGCTAGTAAAATCTCGGTTTTGAAGGAGTGGGCGGAATTAGTTGCTAGTCAACTAACCCAAATAACTACAAATGCAAATAAAATAAAATAACTGAAAATGAAAAGGTCATGAAACTTATGTGGAGAGAAATGTGTTTACTTAGATTTCCTTACTCCCTAACTATCTTTTACCGGTTGATTAGTGTGTATTAATTGCGTGGATGACGGGTGTATTCCTTAATACCAATCGTGGGGTGGCGTACGTACTTCCCCAACTCTATGAGCTCCTACTTCACTCCTATGTCGAGCCGGCTAAGAAGCTCCTAACATGGGATCACTAGAATTCGCTCATGCATTAAATACAACCATAAAAACCTAGTACGCATTGGTTCATGTTTCTTAAGACGTTCAAGCAAGTTACCGAATAGGAAGTTAGCCAGTTCTCTTAAGCCTAACATCGTTAAACAATCATCCAATACAATTAATAACACACTAATAACTAATAATCAATAGTTAGGTTTCATTAGATCTAAGCAAACACAAGATAAATCTAGCCTAGCATGTTAATTAAAAGACAAGAACAAGATGTAATCAAACAACACATAGACATATTGATTGATTAAATGAATACTTATCTTCAATTAAACATGGGAGATCCAAGGGTATGAAAACCCTTAAAAATGGCAGAAATTCGTCTTAGGGTTTCTCCTCACAAAGTTGCACACTAATGACAAAAAATTGCAAAACTATATATAGAGTTTAAGGTCTGACGGCGTCACGTTGTAGATCTTGACGCCGTCACCTCGCCGTGTCTAGGGTTCTCGGATGGCCTTCCTGACGCCGTCCCTCTTTAGTGCTCCAAAATCCGCTCTGGCTTATCAAGGCTTGACGCCGTCAGAAATAGGCTTGACGCCGTCCCTCTTTAAGTTAAACCGTGATGGCCTTGACCACTTTAAAGGGTGACGCCGTCAGAATTTCCATTGCAAAACTCCCTGGCTTATCATGTGTATTTTTCATATCCACCTCTTTTGCCAAGCCATGACGCCGTCAGGAGCAATCCCTGACGCCGTCAAAGGTACTTTTCCAGCCGATTTTGAGACTTTGTCGTTTTCTTCACTTTTATGCTCCAAAAACGTCCAAAATGCTTCCTTTTCCAGATTTCTTCTCCAAAGTACCTAAAATGACAAAAGGAACGATTTAGGGCAATATTTGATCAAATAAATACGATTTAGGGCTTAAATGACCCCCTAAAAGCGGTACACTTTTCGCTTCATCAAATACCCTTACACTTGAGATTTGCTTATCCTCAAGCAAATGCGCTTTTATTCTAATCAAAATACAAGTTACGGGTTATTTAACGCTAATATAAAAGTAATTACAACAAATAGTCGTTCCACTTTAATCATAATAAGCACGGAGATTACAAACTAGCACCTCAAAAGTAGTGTTTAGATACTCACATCTCTCAGGTGTCATCAAAATAAATCTCATAAATGAAAATGGATAATATCTCTCACTACCTGTCATAGCAAATAGATTACCATAGGCTTGGGAAAGGATCGAAAACCTTCTCCACTAGGTGTAAGCACCTAAGATAAACAATCAAAGAGGGCTTTTACATGGGTTATAACGTGAGGTGTAGGGATATGATAAACACGGATTTGTTGGATAAGGGATATTTTACTGGTGGCGAGTTAAAGATCTTGATTAATTACATGTACAATATGGCGTTGCTAAGCCAAGACTAGACTCGAATTAAGCTAAAAACAAAATAACATAAACATAAAATAAACATAAAATGAAACGGGATGGTAGTCCGTATGTTTTTTCTACTTTTCTTTTTCTCATTTTTTTTTTTGTATTTTTCTTGATTTTTTTTTCGATTTTTTTTTTCATACACTCTTGCCCTACCATCCAAAATAATACATCATAGGGGCGTTGCATTCCCCTTACACTTGAACTTTTACATAACTTTACAATTAACTATTCTAATGACTCGAATTAAGATAATCGAAACACTTGGAGTACTTTTAAAATACTTAGCACATATGGGGGTAATAATGTTGTTCTTCCCCATTACTCCATTATACTAGTACTTTACCCATGAGTCCCAATCGTCCCAAAATAATATGTACAAGGATATGACTCGACTTAGCAACCATGTAATCAATTAGATAATTAACTAAGGGTTTAAACAAATGTTGTCACAATAATGCACTAAAAATGAGTGCATACAAGGTAGGCTAAGGCGATTTGGGTGTACATTTAAGTGGGGTGTAAACAAATTCTTCCCTTAAGTAAAATGCTTAAAGTTAGAAACGAAAAGATAGGCTCTGAGGGGTGTACTAGGGGTATCGTGTACTAAAAATGAGTACAACGCAAAGGGTGTGGGAGAATCACTTGACCAATGTAGCCAAAGTAATTATAACAAAAACACAGGTGTAAAACAATGGGTTAATCCTAATGCCTCTTATCATGTAGTAAATCTAACTACACGAATGTAGTCTCACTTGTGGCCTCGGAATGGTCCTAACGCAAGTTCTAGAATCTAAGTGCTACCGGTACACACATCATAGCATAAATGCTTTTCCTACCAATTCTAGGGGCGAACCTCACATATTTGGGGGTGGAAAATTTTTTAGTGGTACGGTTTTTTGTGCTAGTCATATAACTCCTATCCATGAGACGCTCATTAAGATCAAAGTTTCATTCCTATATGTTGTAAAAAAATTTAAATTTGGCACTAAAATTGCCCTAACAGGTATTTATCTCAGTTTTATTACACATCTACCATTAAACAAACAAAAATCAAGTGCAATTGTATTTTCTAAAGTATCGTACTTTTACCCCCCCCCCCCCCCCCCCTTACACTTAAGATGAACATTGTCCCCAATGTTCAAATAACAAGATGTAAAAGTAAATAAGGTAAACGAATGAAATCAAATACTCCCCTGATTCGTTCGATGTGGATAATGTGGTAACATGGTTAGATCTTCTTCCAAGGGAATGTAGAAGCTTCAAGACTAATGCATCGCCAAAAGCTTGATTCATACATCTCCTTGTCCAAAATAACCTGTTAAACCTGAGAAAACAAACACGAAAACCTGCATAACATCGGCGGGATAAATTCTATATATAAGGATATAATGCTTGTGGAATGATAATTTTGCAGATTCCTGGAGTTTATAAGTTAGAGATTTAATAAAAACTTTTTATGAAGACAAAACTTTCAAAAATTTCAGAAAATTAAATCCTGACGCCGTCAGGTTGTAAATCCTGACGCCGTCAGAAATGATCTGACAGAATTCTCATGTTAAATTTCTGGAAAATTTTTGGAAAAACCTATACCTTACTTCCTGGAATTCCTGCAAAATATCATTATGACTCGATACAAGCATTTGACTTAAACAATTACTAATATGTATGTTAATTTAATATTACTACGATTCATGTTCATTTGTTCCAATAAACCGATTTGGATTTCCCTTACACTTAACTTTTGCAAAATACCTTTATATGTAGTTAAGACGAAGTTAAAAACAAGATAAAGCATTTTCACAATTTACTTTTGAACATGAATCAATAATAATAAAAATTAAACACACATACGGAAACAAATAAAATCAAACAAACAAATAAATAAACACACAAAGCAAATAAAGCTTGGGTTGCCTCCCAAGAAGCGCTTTTCTTTATTAACGAGTCTTGTAGCTAGACTCAAAGTCACGGGTCATCTAGTGTCGCTTATGCTCACGTATCCGAGTGTGAGCCATCTAATTATTGCCTCATCTTTCTTGTATTCATCATTCAGCTCCAGACATCCATGATAATATCTCTTATTTTTCTCATGTGGATATTTGAGCCCCTTTCTCTTATCATTTTCACTTAACAAGTCAATAGGCGCAATCCTATTGCAAGATTCAATGGAGAAGTTTTTAAACCTAGGGTGTGATCGGGGCATTTGGTAAACAAAATCTTCGTCCCCATCCGAGAATGTAATTAACCCGTCCACAAGTTTTTCGTCAAGGTTGGTTAACCTTTTGAAGGGTTCTCCAAAAATGACTTGGGTTAATTTGTTATCAATAAATTCTCCTAAGTTCTCCATAACCATAAAATCCACCAAATACACAAAACTTCCTATGAATACGTGTAGTGGCTTAATCCTAGCAACAGTGTTATCTCCTTGATATTCTAGCTCATCTACCATGATTTTATTATAATTAGCGCGAGAGATAATGTTCATAGGCAAAGATGAGTTAAGATAAGCATAAAAACTATGATAACCAATCTTACATGGAAATTGCATGTTAAAGAGGCTATCCTTCTCGATCTTAGTCCTAGGGTCAACATACTTAAAGGGATCAATTTCCTCTTTTCTCCATTCCTCGTTAACTACTTCTCCATTACCAGCATCCTCATCGGAGTCTGAGTCGTAAAATGGACTAACATAGTTATTCTCACGGTCAGAATCCTCCATCTCAGAATTGTTACCAAAGTGGTGGTCGGGTGAAAGGTTGTTGTTTTCTACGATGGGAGCGGGAACGGGTAGTTGGAAGTTTGCACGGCGGAAAATACGAATAACAGGGATCAAACGATCACTATTACTCATGAGGTAGGTGGAAGGTGTCACAAACAAAAGTACAAAGAACTAAGACAGACTAAAGAAATCCTAGAAAAATAAAATAAAAATCTCACTAGAAAGGAATCTAGTGAGTAGACCTAATAAAATAAAAATTCAACCTAAGCAATAACTATTCCCCGGCAACGGCGCCAAAAACTTGATGCGTGGTTTTGCGACCTTACAACAGGTTTTACCTCTCGAGGGATCTCAAGAGGCTTACAACCCCACCAGGCAGTGTACCTGACCGATGTAGTATAGTGTAGTGGTAAGTACGGGGGATTGATCGTTCTCCACAGGGAATAGTGTCGTTAGGATTGAAAAACTACTCTAATAGGTCTAAGGGTGAGGGAAGATTCTTTTTGTATTTTTATGTTTTTATGAAAGCAAGTAAAATCTCGGTTTTGAAGGAGTGGGCGGAATTAGTTGCTAGTCAACTAACCCAAATAACTACAAATGCAAATAAAATAAAATAACTGAAAATGAAAAGGTCGTGAAACTTATGTGGAGAGAAATGTGTTTACTTAGATTTCCTTACTCCCTAACTATCTTTTACCGGTTGATTAGTGTGTATTAATTGCGTGGATGATGGGTGTATTCCTTAATACCAATCGTGGGGTGGCGTACGTACTTCCCCAACTCTATGAGCTCCTACTTCACTCCTATGTCGAGCCGGCTAAGAAGCTCCTAACATGGGATCACTAGAATTCGCTCATGCATTAAATACAACCATAAAAACCTAGTACGCATTGGTTCATGTTTCTTAAGACGTTCAAGCAAGTTACCGAATAGGAAGTTAGCCAGTTCTCTTAAGCCTAACATCGTTAAACAATCATCCAATACAATTAATAACACACTAATAACTAATAATCAATAGTTAGGTTTCATTAGATCTAAGCAAACACAAGATAAATCTAGCCTAGCATGTTAATTAAAAGACAAGAACAAGATGTAATCAAACAACACATAGACATATTGATTGATTAAATGAATACTTATCTTCAATTAAACATGGGAGATCCAAGGGTATGAAAACCCTTAAAAATGGCAGAAATTCGTCTTAGGGTTTCTCCTCACAAAGTTGCACACTAATGACAAAAAATTACAAAACTATATATAGAGTTTAAGGTCTGACGGCGTCACGTTGTAGATCTTGACGCCGTCACCTCGCCGTGTCTAGGGTTCCCGGATGGCCTTCCTGACGCCGTCCCTCTTTAGTGCTCCAAAATCCGCTCTGGCTTATCAAGGCTTGACGCCGTCAGAAATAGGCTTGACGCCGTCCCTCTTTAAGTTAAACCGTGATGGCCTTGATCACTTTAAAGGGTGACGCCGTCAGAATTTCCATTGCAAAACTCCCTGGCTTATCATGTGTATTTTTCATATCCACCTCTTTTGCCAAGCCATGACGCCGTCAGGAGCAATCCCTGACGCCGTCAAAGGTACTTTTCCAGCCGATTTTGAGACTTTGTCGTTTTCTTCACTTTTATGCTCTAAAAACGTCCAAAATGCTTCCTTTTCCAGATTTCTTCTCTAAAGTACCTAAAATGACAAAAGGAACGATTTAGGGCAATATTTGATCAAATAAATACGATTTAGGGCCTAAATGACCCCCTAAAAGCGGTACACTTTTCGCTTCATCAACAAAGAAGGGTCAGTCCAGCCAGGTGGTTAGACCCAAGCCACTCGCCACTGAGACTGATCCTCAAAACCAACTCAACCTTAAAAAGAGGTTGAAAAAGGCCGAGACCTCTGAGACACCCATTTCTGAGACCCTCTTGACCACAAAACAAAGGCCAACGGAGGTCACTGAGCAATCATCCTCAGTGACCTCGGGCACACCCTTTCCACATGATTCCACTGACATAAACAAGTCAAAGGGATCAGGAAGCATTCCCCCCTCACATCCCGATGAAGGAACTGTAAAAAAAAAATCAGTTCCCAAGGGAGGAAAGAGTTCTAAATCCTCGGTAAGGCAGCACTACCGTACTGAGAAGGGGACCCACAAACATTCACATCCCGTTAACGTTCCTGAGCAATCACCCTCAGGATCTCAGGGAGAAAAGGGCCCTAAATCCCCAAAAGGACAGCATAATTGATGAAGCGAAAAGTGTACCGCTTTTAAGGGGTCATTTAAGCCCTAAATCGTATTTATTTGATCAAATATTGCCCTAAATCGTTCCTTTTGTCATTTTAGGTACTTTTGAGAAGAAATCTGGAAAAGGAAGCATTTTGGACGTTTTTGGAGCATAAAAGTGAAGAAAACGACAAAGTCTCAAAATCTTGCTGTAAGTTACCTTTGACGGCGTCAGGATTAACCCTGGACGGCGTCATGGCTTGGCAAAAGTGGTGGATGTGAAATTTACTCATGATAAGCCAGAGAAATTGCATGGAAATTCTGACGGCGTCACGCTTTAATCTGATCAAGGTCGTCACGTTATAATTTAAAGAGGGACGGCGTCACGTTCATAGTCTGAGGGCGTCAAGCCTTGATAAGCCAGAACGGATTTTGGAGAGCTAAAGAGGGACGGCGTCAAGAAGGTCATCCGAGAACCCTAAAAGCGGCGAGGTGACGGCGTCACACTCCATAACGTGACGCCGTCAGATCTAAAAATCTATATATAGTTTTGCAATTCTTTGTCATTAGTGTGGAACTTATTGGGGAAATTTGTGTGTGAAAACCCTAGGACGAATTTGGCAGCTCTTTCAAGGCTTTTTGCCTTGAGATCTTCCATGTTACATTGAAGATAAGTTATCAATTAATCATTCAATATGTCTATGTGTTGTTTGATTCTATCTTATTCTTGTCTTTTGTTTAACATGTTAGGCTAGATTTATCTTGTGTTTGCTTAGATCTAATGAAACCTAGCTATTGATTATTGGTTATTAGTGTGTTGTTAGTTGTATTGGATGATTGTTCATCTATGTTAGGCTTAAGAAAACTGGCTAACTTCCTATTCGGTAACTTGCTTGAACGTCTTAAGAAACATGAACCAATGCGTACTAAAGGTTTTTATGGTTGTATTTAATGCACAAGCGAATTCTAGTGATCCCATGTTAGGAGCTTCCTAGCCGGCTCGACATAGGAGTGAAGTAGGAGTTTGTAGAGTTGGGGAAGTACGTACGCCACCCCACGAATGGTATTAAGGAATACACCCGTCATCCACGCAACTAATACACACTAATCAACCGGTAAAAGATAGTTAGGGAGTAAGGAAATCTAAGTAAACACATTTCCCTCCACATAAGTTTTCACCAACTTTTCATTTTCTGTTATTTTATTTTATTTGCATTCGTAGTAATTTGGGTTAGTTGACTAGCAACTAATTCCGCCCACTCTTTCAAACCCGAGATTTTACTTGCTTTCATAAAAATATAAAAACATAAAAAGAATCTTCTCTCACCCTTAGACCTATTAAAGTAGTTTTTCATACCTAACGAACACTATTCCCTGTGGAGAACGATCAATCCCCCGTACTTACCACTACACTATACTACATCGGTCAGGTACACTGCCTGGTGGGGTTGTAAGCCTCTTGAGATCCCTCGAGAGGTAAAACCTATTGTAAGGTTGGAAAACCACACATCAAGTTTTTGGCGCCGCTGCCGGGGAATAGTTATTGTTTAGGTTGAATTTTTATTTTATAGGTCTACTCACTAGATTCCTTTCTAGTGAGATTTTTATTTTCTTTTTCTAGGTTTTCTTTAGTCTATCTATTTTCTTCGTTTCTTTGTTCGTAACCATTACCATTCGACATCATGGAAGATGGTAATATCCTTAATCCCAACAACCTACCACCACAACAACCACCACCACCTCCTAGAGCCCGTACTTTAGGAGAGTACTCCCGTCCTAGCCACCATGGCTATCGAAACACCATTGAGCTCACTCAAGGAGCCAATGTCACACCCTTGCGATCCGACACCATCCGGTTGGTGCAAAGCGGATGCGCATTCCATGGACTTCGTTCTGAAGATCCTAATCAACATCTCAAGGACTTTCTCAAAATTGTTGATTCTATAGACCTTGATGTTGCCACTCGAGAGACGACCCGATTGCGTCTCTTTCAATTCTCTCTGCGGGACCAAGCTAGTCAATGGCTAGAGCGTCAATCCGCAGGATCCATCACCTCTTGGGATGATCTCACTACTCGTTTCCTTGCTCAGTTTTTCCCACCGGGAAGAACTACCAAGCTAAGGAATGATATCTTGATGTTCCAACAACGTCAAGGCGAAACTCTCTACGAGGCATGGACTCGATTTAAGGACTTACTTCAAAAAGTCCCTCATCATGGCATAGAACTTTGGCTCCAAGTCCAAATCTTCTATGACCATATCAATCTCTACACAAGGCAAACCATTGACCAATCGGCCGGTGGCAAGCTACGTGATCTAAGTGCGGAACAATCATGGGCTCTCCTAGAGGATCTTGCTCTTTATGACAACGAAAGTTGGAGTGATCCCCGTGATTTGAATAAAACGGTCAAGGCAATATCTTTGCCTTCGAACAATTCAAGCACTTCCGACCGTAGGATCATAGAACTTGAAGACCAAGTCAAGTTTCTCATGAAATCCTACGAGGCTCCTAAACCTTCAAGCCAAGTGAACAAAATCACTTCTTCATGTGAATTATGTAGTGGTCCCCATGACACTCGTGATTGCATGGAACTCCCCGAACAAGCTTTTGTGGACTACGCATCCTCGCGTACCGACGGAGCGGGAGACAAGTGGTACACTTTCAAACCCGAGCCAAACCATTACGGTGATTCATACAACCCCTCATGGAAAAATCACCCGAACCTTAGGTGGAAACAAAACCAAAACGCACAACAAACCAATTCTTCCAACCCACCTAATCGTTTCCAATCAAGCGGTTCTAACTCGAACCGTACTTTCAACAACAATCCTTCCAGCAATGGTAGTACCAATAACTTTGAAGGATTGATGTCTCAATTTATGGCATCTCAAGAAGCTCGTTTGGCCAAGTTTGAAGCCGATTTCAAACAACAACAAACGGAGATGACCAATAAGATTGACACTTTGTTGAAAGCCCTCAATGACCGAGAAATGGGAGCCCTCCCTAGCAACACGGTCAAGAACCCGAAACTAAACGTCAACGCCGTTTCATCGGTTTCGTCTCCTAGTTCTTGTCCACAATATTATTCGGTCAATTCCATGAGCACGTGTTTCAAACAAACCCAAGTCTTAGTTGAAACACCTCCCACTCAAAACCTTGACGAAGAATTCAAGGAGCTCCACCTTGAAAGTCCGGTTATTGATGAGTTGGATGAGAAGAAGCTCAAGTTAGGCGAAAAAGGGACCGCCTTTGTTCAAAACAAGCTACCTAAGAAATTAGATGATCCGGGCCTATTTGTTCTACCTTGCAAGATCGGTAATTCGGAGGCTTATGACACATTAGCCGATCTTGGATCAAGCCTTAACCTACTTCCGTTACCTCTCTACACCTCTCTAAAACTAGGAAAACTTGAAGAAACCGAGGTGATAATAGGCTTAGCGGATGGAAGTGTTGCTTACCCGGTTGGAGTAGTCAAAGACGTATTAGTACACATTGGAAAACTAACCATTTTAGCCGATTTCCACGTCCTTGATATGGTTAGCGACCCTACATGCCCCTTGTTGATAGGTAGAGGATTTTTGGCGACCGCTAGTGCTATGATTGATTGTAAGGAATCTAAGATAGCGGTAGGAGAAGGAGATACTTGGTCAGTCTATGATGTGAAGAAACATGCCTATGATACTAGTGAGGAACCAACACCCCATTGGTTAGAATTAAATAGGAGACCATCTAGATATGGACCTTGGATAGATAGAGGCTTCATAGGACCCCAACGCCCATTTTACCTAGAAGAGGACTTTGTGAACCGAACACATACGGTAGAACAACTCTTGGCTAGGGACACCGAATTGGATCCATTTGAAGACCCTCTAGTTTTTAGAAGGATGATTGAGTTCCTAGGAGTTTTGCCAATTAACCTAGGGATGAATAAGTGGACTTGTGAGGAGGATGATCATAAGTGGAATTGGGATAAACCACCCAAGGATGGAGATGGGTCATGGCATATTAAGATGACATTGTATGACCCGGATGGAGAGAAGTTTGAAAAGATATATCGTACTAAGCGGACCAATAGGAAACTTCAAACCAAGCTTAACCCTAAAGACGTCCTCGATGACGAGCTCACTTATATAGGGTAGAGTGACTTTGAGTCTAGCTACAAGACTCGTTAATAAAGAAAAGCGCTTCTTGGGAGGCAACCCAAGCTTTATTTGCTTTGTGTGTTTATTTACTTGTTTGTTTGTTTGATTTTATTTGCTTCCGTATGTATGTTTAATTTTTATTCTTATTGATTCATGTTCAAAAGTAATTTGTGAAAATGCTTTATTTTGTTTTTAACTTCGTCTTAACTACATATAAAGGTATTTTGCAAAAGTTAAGTGTAAGGGAAATCTAAATCGGTTTATTAGAACACAAATGAACATGAATCATAATAATAATAAATTAACATACATATTAGTATTTGTTTGAGTCAAATGCTTGTATCGAGTCATAATGATGTTTTGCAGGATTTCCAGGAAGTAAGGTATAGGTTTTTACAAAATTTTTCCGGAAACGTAACATGAGAATTCTGTCAGATCATTTCTGACGGCGTCAGGCTTTACAACCTGACGGCGTCAGGTTTAATTTTCTGAAAATTTTTGAAGGTTTTGTTTTCATAAAAAGTTTTTATTAAATCTATAACTTATAATCTCCAGGAATCTACAAAATTATCATTCCACAAGCATTATATCCTTATATATAGATTTATCCCGCCGATGTTATGCAGGTTTTCGTGTTTGTTTTCTCAGGTTTAACAGGTTATTTTGGACAAGGAAATGTTTGCTGGATCAAGCTTATGGCAATGCATTAGTCATGGAGCTTCAACATTCTCTTTGGAAGAAGATCTAACCGTGTTACTTCATTATCCACCGAACGAATCAGGGGAGTATTTGATTTCATTCTTTTACTTTATACTTTTACATTTGTTATTTGAACATTGGGGACAATGTTCATCTTAAGTGTAAGGGGGGGTAAAAATACGATTTTTAGAGAATACAATTGCGCTTGATTTTTGTTTGTTTAATAATAGATGTGTAATAAAACTGAGATAAATACCTGTTAGGGTAATTTTAGTGCCAAATTTAAATTTTTTTACAACATTTAGGAGTGAAACTTTGATCTTAATGAGCGTCTCACGGATAGGAGTTATATGACTAGCACAAAAACCGTACCACTAAAAAATTTTTCACCCCAAATATGTGAGGTTCGCCCCTAGAATTGGTAGGAAAAGCATTTTGCTATGATGTGTGTACCGGTAGCACTTAGATTCTAGAACTTGTGTTAGGACCATTCCGAGGCCACAAGTGAGACTACATTCGTGTAGTTAGATTTACTACATGATAAGAGGCATTAGGATTAACCCATTGTTTTACACCTGTGTTTTTGTTATAATTACGTTGGCTACATTGGTCAAGTAATTCTCCCACACCCTTTGCGTTGTACTCATTTTTAGTACACGATACCCCTAGTACACCCCTCAGAGCCTATCTTTTCGTTTCGACCTTTAAGCATTTTACTTAAAGGAAGAATTTGTTTACACCCCACTAAAATGTACACCCAAATCGCCTTAGCCTACCTTGTATGTACTCATTTTTAGTGCATTATTGTTACAACATTTGTTTAAACCCAAGTTAATTATCTAGTTGATTACATGGTTGCTAAGTCGAGTCATATCCTTGTACATATTGTTTTGGGACGATTGGGACTCATGGGTAAAGTACTAGTGTAATGGAGTAATGGGGAAGAACATCATTTATTACCCTCATATGTGCTAAATATTTTAAAAGTACTCCAAGTTTTTCAATTATCTTAATTCGAGTCATTAGAATAGTTATTTGTAAAGTTATGTAAAAGTTCAAGTGTAAGGGGAATGCAATGCCCCATGATGTATTATTTTGGATGGTAGGGCAAAAGTGTATGCACAAAAAAAAAAAAAAAAAAAAAAAAAAAAAAAAAAAAAAAAAAAAAATCGAAAAATTCAAGAAAAATACAAAAAAAATGAGAAAAAGAAAAGTAAGAAAAACATACGGACTACCATCCCGTTTCATTTTATGTTTATTTTATGTTTTTGATATTTTGTTTTTAGCTTAAGATTGAGTCGAGTCTTGGCTTAGCAACATTGTATAGTACATGTAATTAATCAAGATCTTTAACTCGCCACCAGTAAAATATCCCTTATCCAACAAATCCGTGCTTATCATATCCCTACACCTAACGTTATAACCCATGTAAAAGCCCTCTTTGATTGTTTATCTTAGGTGCTTACGCCTAGTGGAGGAGGTTTTTGATCCTTTCCCAAGCCTATGGTAATCTATTTGCTATGACAGGTAGTGAGAGATATTATCCGTTTCCATTTATGAGATTTATTTTGATGACACTTGAGAGATGTGAGTATCTAAACACTACTTGTGAGGTGCTAGTTTGTAATCTCCGTGCTTATTATGATTAAAGTGGAACGAATATTTGTTGTAATTACTTTTATGTTAGCATTAAATGACCCCTAACTTATATTTTGATTAGAATAAAAGCGCATTTGCTTGAGGACAAGCAAATCTCAAGTGTAAGGGTATTTGATGAAGCGAAAAGTGTACCGCTTTTAAGGGGTCATTTAAGCCCTAAATCGTATTTATTTGATCAAATATTGCCCTAAATCGTTCCTTTTGTCATTTTAGGTACTTTTGAGAAGAAATCTGGAAAAGGAAGCATTTTGGACGTTTTTGGAGCATAAAAGTGAAGAAAATGACAAAGTCTCAAAATCTTGCTGGAAGTTACCTTTGACGGCGTCAGGATTAACCCTGGACGGCGTCATGGCTTGGCAAAAGTGGTGGATGTGAAATTTACTCATGATAAGCCAGAGAAATTGCATGGAAATTCTGACGGCGTCACGCTTTAATCTGATCAAGGTCGTCACGTTATAATTTAAAGAGGGACGGCGTCACGTTCATAGTCTGAGGGCGTCAAGCCTTGATAAGCCAGAACGGATTTTGGAGAGCTAAAGAGGGACGGCGTCAAGAAGGTCATCCGAGAACCCTAAAAGCGGCGAGGTGACGGCGTCACACTCCATAACGTGACGCCGTCAGATCTAAAAATCTATATATAGTTTTGCAATTCTTTGTCATTAGTGTGGAACTTATTGGGGAAATTTGTGTGTGAAAACCCTAGGACGAATTTGGCAGCTCTTTCAAGGCTTTTTGCCTTGAGATCTTCCATGTTACATTGAAGATAAGTTATCAATTAATCATTCAATATGTCTATGTGTTGTTTGATTCTATCTTATTCTTGTCTTTTGTTTAACATGTTAGGCTAGATTTATCTTGTGTTTGCTTAGATCTAATGAAACCTAGCTATTGATTATTGGTTATTAGTGTGTTGTTAGTTGTATTGGATGATTGTTCATCTATGTTAGGCTTAAGAAAACTGGCTAACTTCCTATTCGGTAACTTGCTTGAATGTCTTAAGAAACATGAACCAATGCGTACTAAAGGTTTTTATGGTTGTATTTAATGCACAAGCGAATTCTAGTGATCCCATGTTAGGAGCTTCCTAGCCGGCTCGACATAGGAGTGAAGTAGGAGTTTGTAGAGTTGGGGAAGTACGTACGCCACCCCACGAATGGTATTAAGGAATACACCCGTCATCCACGCAACTAATACACACTAATCAACCGGTAAAAGATAGTTAGGGAGTAAGGAAATCTAAGTAAACACATTTCCCTCCACATAAGTTTTCACCAACTTTTCATTTTCTGTTATTTTATTTTATTTGCATTCGTAGTAATTTGGGTTAGTTGACTAGCAACTAATTCCGCCCACTCTTTCAAACCCGAGATTTTACTTGCTTTCATAAAAATATAAAAACATAAAAAGAATCTTCTCTCACCCTTAGACCTATTAAAGTAGTTTTTCATACCTAACGAACACTATTCCCTGTGGAGAACGATCAATCCCCCGTACTTACCACTACACTTTACTACATCGGTCAGGTACACTGCCTGGTGGGGTTGTAAGCCTCTTGAGATCCCTCGAGAGGTAAAACCTGTTGTAAGGTTGCAAAACCACGCATCAATAATCCTGATGGGAAGGGGGTCCACAAACTTTCACAATCAGTACCTAGTGATACCACTGGAAAACACCCATCAGTGGTTGAAGGTGCTAAGGGGGACAAAGACTCAGAGGGAAAGAAACAACCCGCTGATACGAAACCCATAAACCCCTCAGGCGGTCCACTTCTTTCAGGAACTGCCCCCAAAAGCCAGACTGGTGTTACCCCAGTTATTATGGCTAGTCAGGCTGAGCAAACCCACTCAGTTATTATGACAACGGGGTCAAGACCTGACCAAACCGAAGGCAAGTCTTTTTATAAAGAGGAGCCGGTTGATTTTTTGGGTATTGAGTCCATGGGGGACTTTCAGGCTTTTATTGAGTCTGATGAAGAGCTCAGGGAAGAGAGTGAAGAGGAAAATTTTGAGGCTGGTGAGGATATGGAAACTGATGTACAACCTGAACAATCACATCAGTCATCTCCAAGCCAAAGTGAAGAGTCAGGTTCTCAATCTTCTGATTCTTCTGGTACTGGGGACATCCTCCAAAAGTATGATAACTCTCTTCCCCTCACTGAAAGAAAATTGGTCAAATTCCTACTGAAGACCAATAGAGCTCTTTTCACTGGTCTCACTGATGAGATGTTTGATCATCACACTGAAGCTGCTGTTCACTATGCCAACCTGAAGGCAAATGTTGAAAGTTTTCATGATGATGTGATCGAAATCCAATCTGACACCAAACACTCCCTGACAGCTATTGATCTTCATTTCCAGAAGTTCAATCTTACTCTTGAAGGCATCACCAACAGCCTTGGAACTATTCAAACAGCTGTCAAGGATGACCCCGCACTCACCAAGAAGGTCCTTTAGGCTGCTGAGACTTACCAGAAGCAATCAGCTGAAATCAGTGATATTCTCAGCTTACTGAAGGATTCTAAGATTCAGGGTCTTACCTCTTCATTGGACTCAATCAGGACTTCCCTGGGTCATCAGGAAAAACATTTGGGTACTTGGGCACAATCTTCAACATCCTTGGCATGGTCTCTTGGGTCAAGGATGTCAGGCATCGAAGCTTCTCAGGCATCTCTGGCGGATCAGATCTCAAGTCTTCAGAAAGACACCTCGGACATCAAAACAATGATGACTGAGATCTATCAGGCTTTCAAAGATCCTGCTGCTCCAGTGACTCCAACTCTTGCTATCACCATGGCTCAAGCAACAGTTGAGGGGGAGAAAGACACTGGAGTCCCAAGCCAACAACCTCCTTCTCACACTGAGGGGGAGATTCCTGAAGCCTCTTCCACCCATCAAGATAAAGGCAAAGGCATCCTCACTGAACCTGAGCCTCAACCAGCACCGATCTCGGTTGCAAAGGATCCTGAATCACCAATCAGGATCCCATATGAAATTGATGGAGTCCTTCACCACTTCACAGCTGATGAACTCAGTGCTTATCTTCAGGAAGAGGAAGCAAAGAAGAAGTTAAAGGAGGAAGAGAAGGTGAGCAAGCCTGCTATAATTAAGGTTGTTCATGAAGAGGCTGAGAAAATTGGTCTTAAGGCTAAGGATCTCTCAGGAAGAGAAGGTGGTATGACCTTTGTGAAAGCTCAGTCTGAGGAGATGACCACTCTCAGGAAGAAAAGAGAGGAAAGGAATAAAAGGGCTGAAGAGATCAGGCAGAACAGGATTAAGAAATATCAGTGGTATATGAGTGACAGGTTGAAGCCAGAACCAATCACTGATGTTCATATTCAACGAAACACCAATCCTGCCGTTGTCACTGTCTACAGAGGGGCTGACAAGAGAAACTTTGATGTTCATACCCCCTTCAGATTCGCTGACTTTGGGATCACAGAGTTGGATGAGTTGGGTCCATTAATAGCTAAGAAATCAAATGTTGTGGTCCCTAGCCTGTTGAAGTCCTTGAGTCAGAGGTACGAAAGATTGGCAGCTGCACCTCAGGAACTTGGCACTCCATCTCTTCTTCCTGAATCAGCACAACCAGCTCCCTCTCAGTCTTCTTCAAGGAAAAGAAAGAAGATAGAAGCTGAGCCTGAGATCAAGATTCCTGGTCTGGACTGCAATAGGGCTCTCCCTGAAGGTGTTCCTTTCAGGAACAATATGGTCATTGAACAACCTGAAAGAGGTTTGTTCTTCATTGATGAGTTCGGAGACAAAGCCTTCCAAAGGTGGAGTGACATCGATTTGTTAGGGATCAAAGCTATGCTTGGCTTTCTAATGATGGCCTCTCCACTCAAGAGTCCTGAAAATGTGAAGTTTTGTCAAGATCTGAAAAGGAAAATCAATGAGCATTCTGACCAACAAGAGCTGCAGTCAAAGAAGCCCAAGCTTGAAGCCCTTGGAATCAAGTTGAACTGATTGATCTGCCTGAATACCCGCCACTATCCCTTTTTGTACTTAGTTTTGATAGGACTTGTAATGATATCAATAAGATGATGTTTTTATTATTTCAGTGTCCTTATTTACATTCTAGTACATTCAGTATGAGTAGAAGTCTTTAGCTCACTCATATCTGATCAAAACACTTAGGAATAATTTATATCCAAATAGGGGGAGATTGTTGGGTCATGAAAAACCCAAGAATGCTTCAAACATGATTTGGACACAAATTAACTAAGTGTTAACTTAAACCGAGAACAATTCAAGTCACTGAGAGAACAACCTCTCAGTGAGTCATCTTCAGGATGCTTAAGGCGAATTCAAGAAGAAGGATTCACTACTCAGGAAGGCGGTACTCCGTGAGTAGGACTTAAGCCAAAGAAGAAGATGATGGTTCAGTGAGTGTTGGACAAGAACTCACTGAACCCCAGTCTCCTCAACCAACAAAGTGATTGAAATACTGAGGAACCAACGCCTGAAGAAAAGGCGGGAACAATAGGGAAAAGATCTGAGAAGATAAAAGTGTCAGCCCAACACTCTTCTCTTGTTAGATCCAACCTTCCCTATTGCGGCTAAAAGTCATGGAGTGTCAGCCAACAACTCCCAAAGTCTTATTAGCCCTTTCCTATTGATTCTTGGAAATGACAATTACTATTTGTAATTGTCAGACACGCAACCTCAACAACTTGTATTATATTTAATCACTTATACTTAGATTACTTGTGTATAAATAGATCAGATGGGAGAGAAGTTAAAGTGTGCTTTGTATATTGAAAGTTTAGAACTTTTACAAAGGAACTTCTCTCCTACAAAGAGTATACAACTCACTGAGATAGCTCAGTGGGTATATTGTTACCACTCAAGCAAAACTTGAGTTTCGATAGGAGACACCCCATACCCTTGTCTATTCAATCCCAAGTGTTTGTTCCGCAAAACACTTGGGAAATAGATTCTTGGATTCATTTCTAATAAGAATTTAAACGTTGAAAAATATTGTGTTTTTATATTCACGTTTTATAACTGTTAGAATTAATCTTAAACATTGTATTAGTCATAACACGAAATAGAATAACTTTCTAGTTAACTCTAATAGTGTAAAGGGACCAACAAGAAGTAAAGACTTCATCCTCCTTATCAGCAGGTTCTGAGCACAACCTTGGGATGTAAATAAAACATGTGCTCCAGTCCACTAAATGTTCAGCTTGCCACATTGAACTCAGCTCCAAAATTTCCTCAGGAGGGAGTTGGTCGTCTTAGCATTCAGTGACTAAGTTGGACTTAAACCCATCCCTTTTGCAGACTTTAAAACCAAGTCTCTAGCCAAACCCTTCGTCAAGTGATCAGCCAAGTTTTGTTGAGATCTAACAATCTCTATAGATACCACCCCATTCATGATAAGCTCACGAATCATGCTATGCCTAACACCTAAGTGTCTAGACTTCCCATTGTACATTTGGCTATAAGCCACTACAAAAAAACAGGGTTTCAGAGACTGAATTTCTTGGGACTGATGTATCAGTCGCTGATACATTGCATCGGTAACTGAAACATCAGTTACTGATACTTTTAAGGACTGACCTTTTATTGACTGATTGCGGCGACTAAAAATCAGTTCTCGATTCAGTGACCCTATATCTGAGACTAAATTTCAGTTACTAATATGCATGTATGGGAAAAAAATTTGGAGGCAAATTTGTTAGTGACTGAATAAGGGTGACAATTCAGTCCCTAGTACATGTACATCATATCTAAGACTAAATTTCAGTTACAAATATATTTGCGCAATAAAAAAATTTGGCGGAAAATTTGTTAGTGACTGAATTATAGTCACAGTTCGGTCCCTAATATATGGAGATCATAGCTAAGACTAAGTTTCAGTTACAAATATGTCTACACAATAAAAAGGTTTCGAGGGAAATTTTTTAGTGACTGAATTTCAGTCACAGCTGCATCCCTATTACATGGACATCATACCTAAGACTAAAATTCAGTTACAAATATGTTTGCGCAATAAAAAAATTTGGAGGAAAATTTGTTAGTGACTGAATTTGAATCACAACTGAGTCCCTAATTCATGGACATCATAGCTAAGACTAAAATGTATAAAAATAGATTAAAACGGACTAAAACGTTTAAAATGGACAAAAACTTATAAAAACGGACGAAAACGTTTAAAATCAGACGAAAACGTATCAAAACAGACGAAAACGTAAAAAATGGACGAAAACGTATAAAAATGGACGTAAACGTAAAAAAATAGACTAAAACGGATGAAAACGTATAAAAACGTTAAAATATAACAGACAAAAACTGATGAAAACATAAAAATACGGATGAAATCGTATACAAACGGATGAAAACATATAAAAACGTAAAAAAAAAAGGAACTAAAATGGATGAAAACGTATAAAAACGTAAAAAAGGGACGAAAATGTAAAAAAACGGATGAAAACGTAAAAAACGGACAAAGACGTATAAAAACGTAAAAAAGGGACGAAAACATAATAAAAGGACGAAAACGTATAAAATGGACAAAAACAGATAAAAACTGACAAAAACGGACGAAAATGGATTACCGACAGAATATACGGTTCTATATATTTTAATGTACTACACTTGTTTTTAAGACCTACATATATTTGTATAGTTGTTAGTAATTGTAAGTTTGTATATAAACCTATTTACGGATTGCTATTTATGTGTAACACTTAGGGGTTCACGCACGAAACCTCGGTTTATACCCCAGTGACGTGGGAACTCGAGCAGAATTCAAGTTTCAGACGTTCATAACATCTTTAGTATTCACCGATGGCTTTCATTTTGAGTGTTGACAATTTAAGACGTGTAATCGGGATAATGACATCAATCAGTTGCTTCATCGAGCGCGACATCCCTTTTAAAGAAATGACTATTACGTTCTTACCATATATAATAAGTCGTGGTGTCTATAGCAATCGTCAATCCACTATACGATACACACCACTTCCATTCAAGATAATAACAAGAAAGTTGCATATAGGCATATAGCCAATCAACGCACTCTACTTACACACCATGTAGACCATCAGATTGCCTTTACGGGTTCTCACAACCCTAAAGGTCTCCTTATAAATACTAGACCATTTTCTCGAAATAGTCCAAGCCAATCCCAAGCAACATATCCTGCCTTGGGAACTCCACATTCAAGTCTATTGTCGGGTTATCGGGTTAGGGTCCTAATTAGTTTATTGTCGGGTTATCGGGTCAACCCGATAAACCCGATAAGATATAATGACATATTAACAAATCTTTAATTTTTTAACAAAAGCCGAGTATTTGGAGCTCGAACTCGACTCGAAAATAGAGTCGAGTAGCTTAAACTCGAGCTTGACTCGTTTAAATCGAGTTGATTTCGAGTAGTTTACGAGTCGATCTCGAATATAATGATTATGGATATTTTTAGGGTTTATATGTAAGTACACTAAATGTATTTATTTATGAATGTATCGAGTTTTTTGAGCTGAATTCAAATATTATCTTATAATTCAATCATAATGGTTTAAAAGACAAGTCATTCCAAATAAATCTAGTTTTCCGAACACTTTTTTATAAATGTAAGAATACACTTTGATACAAATTTGTTTGACATAATCTATATCTATATAAATATTAATTTTAACTAGTTCTTATAAACAAAATTATATAAAAAATATGAGGCTAAAATAAAATTTAGATATTTTTTATACCAAAAACATTTGGCTCTTCCTTCTCCCTCTCATTCTTCCCTCTTACAATTTTTCTCCAAAATCAAAACCCCAAAGTTTCCCTCTTATTTCTCCATTTTTTGGCTAACTACCCGCCCATCTCTCCTTATCCTATCACTTTTCTTTTCCATTTTCCATTTAACACCAATACCAACTATGACTCGGCTATTTCCCACCATCTGATCCTGCCCCATCTCGGACGCACGCCGCCATACCCTACTAAATACAATAAATTATGACACTTTTTGATAATTAAATTTCTTAAGCACCAAAATTTCATGAAATTTTAGTCTGCCGCCCCTCTTACCCCAAAAGTCAAAAGTCAAAACCCTAACACCTCCCTCTAGTTCCCGCCCCCTTTTGTTTTTTCCATTGGCAGCCGCACATACAAAAATGCAAAACCATTTTATCTCTTCTTCTTCTTCAGGAGTTCCTTCCATATTCACCACAAACAAGGTATGTAAACATCACCACCCTCAATTTTTACATCAACTTGTAATTCTAGCTACTGATTGCATATCTAATGTTAATGTTTGAATGTCGAGTTTGATCCCTAATACACTATTAAAGGCCGTTTCAAGCTTTACTTCTTCAAGTTTTATGCGTTAATTGTACTGTGATGTACCTTACTATACATGACAACATTATTCTAGATTCGACAAGCCAATCTTCTGTGAAACCAGTTAGAGCTCGATTTACGTCAGATTGCATCTAATTATATGATTAATATGTGCTTATTTCGTGACAACTTCATAGAATAAATCTTTATATTTCTGAATTTGGGCAGATTCGAGTTTTTGGGAAGAAAGTATCTTCATTGGTAAATAATACTTCCCTAGACATGACACCAGTGTAAGGTATTATGCCATTGTGATGATTTAAAGTCAGAACCCATTACTTTGAATGGCTTTCAATCCATTTAACTTATTTTATTTGTTTAACCCCTTTATGTCTTAGTTAAATTTGTTGTCCTAGAATGTGCGAGCCATGTAATTTGCAGGTGCATTTGAAAGTCAAATAGGCTTGGGATTCAAGTGTTATAGGTACTGGTCCTATGGAATTAATGAGTAAGCCACTGAATTTTAGTTTTTTTGATAATTTATCTGCAAAGTCATATTTAAGGCGTAAATGGTGTCTTCCTTGAAATGTATAATATATAAGTTCGCAGTTGTTTAAACTATCCATTTTGTAAACCTTCTGTTCTTTAGATAAAAATTACTACCATTTTCGGTCAAGTTATTCTTATTTGCCAAATAATAAGAATCTGTCAAACATTCATATATTTGCTATCCTACTATTAAAGTATAAACATCGTAAGCACATCCAAACACTGTTTTTTGTAAATCAAACTCAACCTGCATTGATAGTAATTTCAATGCATCCCGTCTTTCTGTTAATCAGCATTGATAGTAAATTAGATGTATGAAATCCTATGTAATTATACACATGGATTTAAAGCTCACTTCTTAGTTGTCTTGTTGATGACAGACGGCGTGATGGCAGTGGAGTGGTCCACTTCTAGTGAGTGGATTTTGATGACGGGGGGTTGTGATGGAGCAATCCGTTTTTGGGATATTAGACGTGCAGGCTGTTTTTCTGTTTTAGATCAATCTCATTCTCAGCTTGGAAGACGCCCGCCTCTACTTAAACGATCCACTACTAAGGTTGTGCTCTTTCATTTGCACCTTTTGTATTATACACCATGCTTCTAGATGTTGAAAGCCTTAAGATTGATCAACTAGACGTTCATAGGATCACCATAGATATATGAATCAAACTAAGCAATATCTGTCAAATTGATTATGCTAATATATGGAATGGCCTCTTGCTAGTGGATGAAGGCTGTATGCATAAATCCTTCCTTGTCCCATGGTTTTGGAGTCTTTGTGCATTGTGGTATAGCTTAGCATGACAACACAGTCATGGTTTGTACGCATGAAGCTCTTTATTAGAGTTTTTAACTAAGATTCTCAGGTAGTAGGCAGTAGACTAAATTTTAGTTGCATACAGTTGTAACATAGTGTTACGTAGGCCCCTCTTTATTTTCCTATGTAAGGCGAGTATATTTTGTATATCCCCTTAGTATGAAGTTCTTTCAAGTAGTTTCATTCATGCTAATTATTTTTTAGCTCCCACTTTGTGGGAAACGTCTCTAATTCTTCGGGGTGCATCTAAGTCAAAGATGGATATCATTATAACGCCGATGGTGGATCAGATAAAAATAGTTTCTGGAGTTACTGAGGAACATATGATTACCTTAGGCTTCACTAGTATATAATATGAACAAATGGATAAGTAAAACAATGATTAAATGGAATTGTGTTGAATTTATGACTTGGTACAGGGTCGATGTTATGTTCAGGATTAATCGTTATATTTTTCAGATGGTTATTTTATCAATTGAAAGCTGATATAATCTGCAAGTTTAGATTTTCTATTAAATCTTTATATTGTACTAACACGGAATGAGTGAAGCCATTAAATCTGATACTGAGGTTGATCATCTAATCTGTTATCTGACAGGTTTCAACATCCAAGTCCACTTCATCTGGCCAGATTTCGTCTGCAAAGGCTCGAGCACCACATAAAAAAGTTACGTCTGGGAGTGCCTCAAAGCACTCTGCTAGCAACAGGATTCTCAAACATGCCAAGGGATCTGCTTAGCAGAGACTCCATCTAGGGTTCTTGACCGTTCAAGATCGTGCCACTGCTCATTATGGTGCTGTAACTGGATTGAAAGCCACAAAAGACAGAATGTATCTCTTTAGTGCAGGTTGAGTTTGATTTGCAAATAGGATAATCTTTTTACATCATCTCAGGGATCCACAATGCCAGGGTAATACATTTTTTTGGAAAAAATTGATCATTTTAGTAAGCTATACATTGAATATGGGGTTAGCTTATATGTTGTTGGTATGAACTTTACAGGATACAATCTCCAACACCCGGGTTTAGCATAGGAAACAATGATCCAACAGGACTAGGAGCTTTTGGTGCAAGTCCTCCCTTGATGAATTCAGCATCTGCATCAAACAATCTGCAGCCCTTCATTGAGTTCCTTATGATTTTGCCAATCATCTTAAAGGTATTAATATTCGTGTAGAGATGAGTCGGTTTCATCAGTGAGAGGCAATACAGTCAGCATGGGAGGTGGGTGTTGGGCTAGTGATGAGGAAAAAAGATTATTGGATGAAAGAAGCAACTGAATCATCTCAACAAGCTGACTCAACACCTAAACAAAACTCGACTGAGATTAATGAATTGAGAGCAAAGGTTAGTGAATTTGAACCGTATAAACGTAATTATGAGAAATTGGCAAAATTCTTGAGCCAAAAATTTCCAGACTTCGAGAGCACAATAGACTCACCAAATACTACTGAAGGTGATGGTAACGATGATCCATTCACCGATAGTGATATATAGGACGTTCAAATTTATTTCTATTAAATTTGGTTTTATTTTTAAACATATTGAATTGTAAACTCTTGTTATTTGGATTGGTGATTATTATGCTTTAAAGAAATATTGTTATTATTATTGTTTATGGTTTGGAGTTTTATATACAATTGTAAGGGGTCATGTATGCATTGTGAATGGGGACTGAATTAAATTATATTTGCCACTAACTTTTAGTTTATAATAGAAATATAATGGAACGGCGCCATCATATTGGAGACTGATTTGAATGTTATTTTGTATCGATTAACATATATTTTGAAACAAATTTTCAGTCACTAGAAAAACAAATTAAGGACTAATTCATCTGTTTTTTGTGACTAACAATCAGTCTTTAAAGCCTTTCATTGGAGACTAATCAGTTTTTAAATCCTATTATTAGAGACTGATTTGGTACGGTAATCTACAAAACAACGAAACGTATTAGGGACTATAAACAATGTTTATGGACTAATTTTCAGTCCCTAAATCCATGTGTTAGTAACTGATCTAACATAGTATTGGCGACTGACTTTTCAGTCGCCGATAATATGCATTGGGGACTGAAATAACATGATACCAACCCATAGAAATAAGGACTGACTTTTTTATTTTGGAGACTGATCTCTGGTCCTCGTTGGTTCGATACAACAAGGACTGAATTTCAGTTGATAACGTCACTTTCCGTAACTAAGCTGTTGTAACTGATTAGTGACTAGCAAAATCAGTCCTTGATAGACCATTCGTAACTGATCATGGTGTATCGGAGATTGATTTTTCAGTCTCTGAAAGCCTTTTTTTTGTAGTGAGCCTTTGCCAATGTAGCAGCACTATCACAACGGATAGAAATAGGTGCTAAAGGTTTAGGCCTCAATGGAATCTCAAGAAGCAAGTTTTTCAACCATTCAACTTCTTTACCAGCAGCTGCTAAGGCCACAAATTCAGATTCCATGGTTGAGCTGGTGATGCAAGTTTGCTTCTTGGATGCCCAAGAAATTGCACCTCCACCAAGTAGGAATACCCAGCCACTAGTAGACGAATTGTCTTCAGTGTTACTGATCCAACTTGCATCTGTGTATCCTTCTAATACTGAAGGATAACCAGTATATGAGAGACTATAATCCATAGTTCTCTTCAAATACTTCAGTACCCTCTGAATTGCTTGCCAATGATGAGCACTAGGATTACTAGTATACCTGCTCAATTTTCCCACAACAAATGCAATATCAGGTCTTGTACAAGTCATGGCATACATTAAGCAGCCAATCACCCTAGAATACTCAAGTTGAGATACAGCCTTGCCTTTATTAGGCATGAGCTTCTCACTTGTATCCATAGGAGTACTCACTGGAGTACAATCAAAGTAATTAAATTTCCTCAACACCTTCTCAATGTAATGAGACTGAGAGATAGAAATTTTGTTACTTTCATGTTTAATCCTTATTCCAAGGATAACATCAGCCTCCTCCATATCCTTCATAGAGAACCTTGATGACAAAAATTCCTTTGTTAGGTCCACTTGACTTTGGTCAGTGCCAAAGATCAACATGTCATCAACATATAGACAAATGATGACTCCTTTACCAGATTCATCAAATTTGCTATATACACATTTGTCAGACTGGTTAAGTGAATAACCACTAGACAAAACCACTTCATCAAATTTTTGGTGTCATTGCTTAGGTGCCTGTTTTAGTCCATATAAGGACTTAATCAGTTTGCACACCTTGTTTTCATTGCCAGGCATGATGAAGCCTTGAGGCTGGTTCATGTAAACCTCCTCATCCAATTCACCATTCAAGAATGCTGTCTTCACATCCATCTGATGTATAATCAGATTGTGAATAGATGCCAAGGCAATCAGTAATCTTATGGTACTGATACGAGCCACAAGGGCATAATATCAAAGTAGTCTATTCCTGACTTTTGTTTAAAGCCTTGAATGACTAGTCTAGCCTTGAACTTTTCAATAGTTCCATCTACCTTCATTTTCTTTTTGAAAATCCATTTGCAGCCTAGAGGCTTGCAACCAGGTGGTAGATTAGCCAACACCCAATTGTTGTTGCCCATGATGGAGTCCATCTCATCATTTATTGCCTCTTTCCAGAAAGCAACATCCTGGGACTTCATTGCTTCATCAAATGTTTTGGGATCATCCTCAACATTAAAGCAATAGGAATGTTGGTCAGAGACCTCATCCCTTGTTCCTTCAATTAAGTATAATTGAAACTCAGGTCCAAATGATTTTGGAGACCTGACCCTATTGCTCCTTCTGAGCTCAGGTTCAGATTGTTGTTCCACAACCTCATCAGGGATCTCATCAGAGATTTCTGATACACCAACATCATTAGTTCCATTAGGAATCCTCTGACTTGGTCTAGGGACTGAGGAGAATCTATTCTCATCAAAGATTGCATCCCTTGATTCTATAATTGATTTAATAGAGACAGATTCATTAGGTTCAATAACATAGAACCTATAAGCCTTGGAATGCTCAGCATATCCAACAAAGATGCATTCAATGCCTCTTTCACCCAAAGTTTTTAGCTTTGGATCAGGGAGTTTCACAACAGCCCTACAACCCCAAACCCTGAGATAATTCAGGTTGGGTTTCTTTTTAGTCCAGAGTTCATAAGGGGTTGTCTTGTTCCTTTTGTTGGGAACCCTATTTAATAAATAGCAAGCTGTTAACATAGCTTCACCCCAGAACCCTTGACTCGGTCCTGAATAGGACAACATGGAATTAACCATCTCCTTTAGCACTCGGTTTTCCTTTCAGAAATACCATTTTGCTGAGGAGTATAGGGGGCAGTCGTTTCATGGATTATACCAACAGATTGAAAATACAGAGTATCCATGTACTCACCTCCCCTATCAGTCCTTAATCTCTTGATTAGGGACTCTTGTTGCAGTTCAACTTCAGTTTTAAATACTTTAAATTTATCTAATGCTTCATCCTTAGTATGCAATAAATAAACATAACAATACCTAGAAGCATCATCAATAAAAGTCACAAAGTATTTCTTATTTCCCAAAGAGGGAGTAGCATGTAAATCACATAAGTCACTATGAATCAGTTCCAACACATTAGTTTCACGTTTTACACTTTGAAATGGTTTCTTAGTTATCTTGTTCATCATACAAGTTTTACACTTTTCAGTGTCCATGTCAAATGCTGGGATTACCCCATCCTTAGACATATCTTGCATCCTTTTAAAGTGTACATGGCCAAGTCTAGCATGCCAAAGGGTTGAATCATATAACTTAGATGTCGACATAAAAGCAGAATCAACCATATCATGAACAATATTAAGTCTAAACATTTGATTACATAAATAACCAAAACCAATAAACACACCATGTTTAGATAACACAAATTTATCAGATTCAATAACTTGTTTGTAACCACAATTATTCAAAATACTACTTGAAACCAAGTTCTTCCTAATATCAGGAACATGTAGAACATTAAACAAAGAAACAATCTTTCCAGAACTAAACTTCAAATCAACACATCCTTTTCCATGCACCAGGGTTGTTGACTCATTTCCCATATGAAGAATAGAACCATCATTCATTGACTCGTAGGTCTTGAACCAGCTTCTATCTTTACACACATGGATTGTTGCTCCAGAGTCAACCCACCACGCAACATCATCATCCTGCACAAAGTACAATTCAGATATATATGTAACATAATAAATCTCAAAAGACTTATTAAATATATTCTGACCTTTCAGGGAATTGGTGTTACCATTCCAAGATCCACTCGTGCCTGATCCATTGGTTTTATTGCCAATCTTAACACCTTTACAATCCTTCCTGAAGTGTCCAGTTTTACCACACTTCCAACAAGTAGCTTTTGAATTCTTGTTAGGATCAGCTTTGGTGTTATCCTGATGCTTACGTTTGCCCTTGTTGTCATTGAACCTGGAGGAGTTGTTATGCTCCACCATATTGACAACTGATGGACCAGCAACATTGCTGCTCTTTGGCTTGTCACTTTCATGAGCTTTGAGTGATTCCTCAATGCACAAATGACTGCCCAACTCAACAAGAGTTAATTCCTCCTTCTTATGCTTAAGCATATGCTTGAAATCTTTCCAAGAAGGAGGTAATTTATCGATGATACAAGAGACTGAAATAGCCTCATCCATGTTCATCTTGTGTTGTGTGAAACGACCAAGTATACTAAAAAGTTCATTGTATTGTTCCTTGACAGGTCTAGAATCGACCATTTTGTAATTGTTAAAATTACTTACAAGGAACTTCTTACTTGATGCATCCTCAGCCATATATTTGGCTTCCAAGGAATCCCACAGTTCTTGAGAAGATTCAACATTCTGATAAATATCAAAAAGAGAATCAGACATAACATTGAGGATTAATCCTCTGCAGACATAATCATCATTCTCCCATTTGCTTCTGCTCCTTATCTGTTCCATAGTAGCTTCATCCCCATGATCTTCAGGAATAGGTGTAGTCAAAACATAGACCACATTCATGCTTGACAACAAGAAGTGCATCTTCTTTTGCCATCTTCTGAAATCAACACCTTCAAACTTTTCCAGTTTGGAAAAGTTAGCTGCCATATGCCTCATAGCAGCAGCCATTAATTATCACTAAAATAGTTTCTATTGATTGTTGGTTGTTTAGTGTCGTAGTGCTGTGTTCCCAGATCAGGGTAAAGATAATCAATGAGTACCGGATATTCACTTGAAATCGTGTTATCACTTTCCAATAGAAACTATTCGACCCTATGCCTGGGTTACACGAATATCTCTATGGGATAAGACCAAGTGATGTTCTTGTTTTAGGCACAAATCAAGAACCGAATGCTTTCAAGTGTTTAGGTTTTTCTGTGTATCTTCATGTGGTTGTGTTAATCTCTATATATAATAGAGATATACTCAAAACCCTAGTCAAAGGAAATCCAGAAAATATCGGCCAAATATTTTCCATATACTTTCCTTAATACTAGCCAAAGCGGTTACAAGACCAGAAGATCATGGTCTTAATTACGAATTTGAACTTACCCAAAATAGGTCAAAGTTTGTTACAAATTCTATCCTGCGTACCAGCAGCAGAATCTCTGCCTAGCAGCACAATAAATTGTGCTAGTAGCAGAATCTGTTGCCTAGCAGACCAGCAGCAACATTATTAAACTAGCAGCAGTAACAATGTACTAGCAGCAGAATCAATAAAGTTAGCAGCAGAAATAAAGCTAACAGCAGAATCAATAAAGCTAACAGCAAAATCGATAAAGCTAGCAGCAGAATCACAAACCACTTAATTTGAGTCAGGGTAAACATTGACCTGATGGGTGTACACTCCGTACCTCCAAACCCATTACCAGGTGTGAATTAATCCCTCAAGTGCACTAAATTTTCCAACAATAACAGCTTGGCACAGAAGAACGAGGAGGTGGAGCGTGTGGAATCAGATTCACAAAGTTGTTCGATAAGCATGGAACATGTTAAGGAAGTGGGGGAACTTATTGGAGTCTCATGGATGATGGCAGAAGGACTTAAGGAATAAGAGAATGAAAGCAACGGGAAGGAGGGGACACGAGAAGGCAAAGAGAATGAAAGTGACGGGAAGGTGGGGATACGAGAAGGCAATGAGGGTGGCGGACATCAGTAGAGTAGACTGGTATGTATTGTTCGTTCGCTTTCTTAATTTATATTCAAGATTGTGTCTCTTAATATTAGAGGTATTGGTGAGAGTGATAAAAAAAGGTAAGTAAATTCTATAATTAGAGAAGAACGGGCCGACATTATTGGTTTACAAGAAACCAAATGTGGTATCCTAGACGAGGCATGGATAGAGGGGATCTGGGGTGGAAGGTGGTTCGGTTTCACACAACTAGCTGCGAACGGAAACTCGGGGGGTATTTTGCTAATTTGGGATAATAATAGTTTTACTTGTAAAGAAGCAATGGGGGACGAGAGATTCATAGCTATTAAAGGCGAATGGAAAGGGAGAGTCGGGGATGTATATTTGATGTGTATATATGGGCCACATGTTAGTAGACAAAAGGCATCGCTTTGGGATAGAGTATCGCGATTAATAGACATAATGGGCGGAGCATGGTGTATATTTGGGGATCTTAACATGATTAGGTCGCACGATGATAGATTGAATTCACAAGTCAATGTGAATGAGATGAACGAGTTCAATAACTTTATTAATGACATGAGGCTTGTGGAGATTCCAATGGGTGGATGGAAATTTACTCGGGTTAGTAAACCCTCAAGAAAAAGGAAATCTATTTTTAACTACTACTGTCCTACTAAAAGATAGAGTGCCCGTTAAAATATACCTGTTCCTTACTATTACCAAATCTAAAAGTGAACCAAAATTCTATTATTGCCATATCAGTGTCCGCTCGAAGTGTTTATAGTTTAATCACCTGAAAGTAGTACTTTTAGATTGTATTCTGAACTGCTAGTGTCCTGCTATTTCTTCAGTGTCCTGCTATTTCTTCAGGCAATATTTATAGAAGCAAATGCCAAATGCCTTTGTTTCTATTAATTTGTGCAAAATGGAGTTTGTTTTGTTTAATATGTTACCAACATATTGTCAGTACGGTTTAAAAGTATGTTCGAGTACTTTCTTAATATCACCTTACTTTCATAATCAATGTCGAAGTTGATTTATGGGTGGATTTAATTGGGTCATGTGATGCTTATCTAATTTATGTTTTTCGGTGCTTGCTTCCATTTCATTCCTTGAAAAACCATTACTCCAGTAATCAGTTTCATTAGACCCTAAACGCTTCTTGTGATCACATTTAAAAATGCTACTTTATCGTGATTAAATAAACATTGTATCATCAATAAAAACAATTATGATCAAAAAGCATACTCGATAGAAAAAATATCCATAAATCAAGCAAGAACAAGTAGTTTAGATAGTACCATGATAATATAGTAGCCTTTGAGATCGTGTTCTTTTTCCAACAGGCTGGGTAAAGAAGCTCATTGAGATCAACAATTAAAAATTAAACAGACCTGTGCCATGGCAGAAGAGTACGAGAAAGGAGTGAATGAGTTGTCCAGTAAGCATTTATATGAATTCAGTGAGTTCAAAAGTAGACTAGTTTTTAACGTGAATACTAAGATAATCAGTAGTTTAAAGAGCAATGGTACTTTCATAAACAGGGGAGGTAATGCTGTTTTAGGCTAACTAGGAGGTATTTGGACACAACAAACATTTCATTCACTCATTATGTCTTATTCTACCTATTGCAGCATATAAAAACATTTATGCTAATAACAAGGGATGGCAAAAAGAAACCCGTATCCGACAGGGAGCCGATCCCCAAAGCTGATTTCACCGGGGATGGAGACGGGGACGGGGAATCCCCAAATCATGTAACCAGGGATGCAGATAACATAAATCCTCGACCCCGAACTTTTTAACGTATAAGTAGATAAAAATTATATGTGTATTCATACTAGTTTACTTATATATGTATATGTTTATGAGTATTGACAAGTAGCATGTGATATTTAAAGGATCAAATACCATTAAAATTATAAGCACTAACTACATATTACTCAATCAATGTTTTGTTCAAATACACACGTATAATGCATATTGTTTTTATATTATATGAGATGTTTCAATATTTACAACTATAAAGTTGAATTGACATTCGAATTATTCTAACCGTGTAGAGTGTACGTTTTTTTGAGACACTTTATGGGTCAAAATCTTTATATTTTCGATGAGTTTGTGTAACTTTTTAGTTTATTTTATAAGGGTGGAAAATCCGTGAGTGCCCGGGGATGGGAACTTTAAAACAATTCCCCAATGGGGATGGGGGCGGGGATGGGGAATGCGATCCCCGAAATTCCCCACCCTGTTGACATCCCTAGCTAAAGTTGTAGTTAAGAATAAAGTCGCTAACTAAGCAAAAAAAAATCCCGTAAACAAAAATATGCAGCCAAGATCAACAAGCAACAACAACCCGATAACCAACATCTCAAAAACCGACACACCTACTTACGATGACTTTACCTAACACTGCCATGGGCATCAAGTCATCGTCAGGCTTGAACTGGTTTGATTTCAACTTATATTTCATAAGCCCCAATTTTCTGGCTTATTTTGAGACTTATTGAGCTTACATAAGTTTATCGTATCATAACAAACTTATATAAGCCCACAAGCCTTAAAATAAGCCGGAAAATTGAGGCTTATGAGATACAAGCCGAAAGACAAATAAGCTCATAACCCACATATAAGCTTAAACAAACACCCCTACATTTTAGTCAGACTTTGTTACAGTGCTTAATCAAGTTTGACTACTTGGTTCAAGAATCAAGACAGCTTACATCTCTTATATCCGACACCAAAACTTGTTAAACCCTTTGAACTTGATTTGAGACACTACACTACACCTCTACAACAATAACCATTTACCTAGTTCATATAATTTCTGTTGACACCAAACATTTGAACCTACAGTAACTTCGGATGACAACATTTTAGTTATAAAACATAAAATCAAAGATACATTACCTTGTTAAATGCACCTCAACACCATAAATGAACCCAAAAAAAAAATCTTTAAGAACATGAAAGGGAATGTGGGATGAAGAAGGATTTATAAAACTAACCCCAAATTTTTTATAACGGGAAAGTGTTTCAAAGAATATAACATCACAAGATGTTATATATAACATCACAAGAGGTTTCTTGTTAGGTCTAATTACTTTATATACATAACATCACAATAATAAGGGAAATTCTAACTTGTGCCATGGTGGTAGAGGTTAAGAGGCATTAAATGAACTCACATTACCATGTTTTCATGTTCGTTGATATTAATAATTTTCTAAATTTGTGATGTCTACCAAAATTATCAGTGTTTTATATGAAAATTAAGTTATTTAAAGAAATATTTGTCTTCATTAAACACTTCTAAGCTTGTGCCACTATGCCATAAGTTAGAAAAACCCCAATAATAATGCCTGTCAACTTCTTAGAGCTTTCCAGCCATTCCAAAAATGGTTAGCTTGTACTAATGGTTTAAATGATAAAAAGAGTAATCTTTCTATACATGTTATGTAATCTTATAATTTTTAGACATAATATTCTACTTACTTTCTTAGATTTATTGATTTAGGTTGTGGGTGTTTCGGATATCCGAAAATTCTATCATAATTTATTAAAAAATTGGGTTTTATGAAATGTCATTTTTAGAACTCATATAAAAGTTTTTTTTTTTTTTTTTTTTTTTTTTTTTTTTTTTTTTTTTTTTGTAAATTATAGATAGTTAGATATTCGGATATATAAAACCGCTATCCGAAATTTCGGATATCCGAATTGAAAAAAATTAGTTAAATAATGGGTTTTACATAAAACCATCATTGCAAATTTTGGAATCCAAATTTGTGATATAACTAGTTATTGACAAGTCCGTTAAATTATTTAAATCAACAACAAAAAAACATTGTCGAAAATGTGTTATTTCATATTTTGCTCAAGGCATCAAAAAACCATGAGACGACTCTAATACCATGTATTTACCTATTTGACAAATCTTTATCTTTTAGATAACTTTGTCTAAATTCATGCGGTAACTGTTAACGAAAGTGATTTCAAACTTGTATTAAAGATGGCCTTCTAATGACTTTTTAGTGATTAGATATGATTAATTTTCAAATGATTAGCCCTTAACTTTATAGTATTTACGTGTATAAATAGGTCAAAGAAAACAAAATAAACTGTGTTCTCTCTTTCTTAATACACAGTCCTTCTTCTTCGTTAAACTACGCAGGTCCAAGAAAAGGAAACACCCAAAATGCTGAAACGTCGAAACCCTTTTCTTCGACACCCAGTTCTAACAATCGATCTTCAGAGACTACAAATATCATGGCATAAAATTCCTTTGCCAAGTGAACCAAAATTCTATTATTGCCATATCAGTGTCCGCTCGAAGTGTTTATAGTTTAATCACTTGAAAGTAGTACTTTTAGATTGTATTCTGAACTGCTAGGGTCCTGCTATTTCTTCAGTGTCCTGCTATTTCTTCAGGCAATATTTATAGAAGCAAATGCCAAATGCCTTTGTTTCTATTAATTTGTGCAAAATGGAGTTTGTTTTGTTTAATATGTTACCAACATATTGTCAGTACGGTTTAAAAGTATGTTCGAGTACTTTCTTAATATCACCTTACTTTCATAATCAATGTCGAAGTTGATTTATGGGTGGATTTAATTGGGTCATGTGATGCTTATCTAATTTATGTTTTTCGGTGCTTGCTTCCATTTCATTCCTTGAAAAACCATTACTCCAGTAATCAGTTTCATTAGACCCTAAACGCTTCTTGTGATCACATTTAAAAATGCTACTTTATCGTGATTAAATAAACATTGTATCATCAATAAAAACAATTATGATCAAAAAGCATACTCGATAGAAAAAATATCCATAAATCAAGCAAGAACAAGTAGTTTAGATAGTACCTTGATAATATAGTAGCCTTTGAGATCGTGTTCTTTTTCCAACAGGCTGGGTAAAGAAGCTCATTGAGATCAACAATTAAAAATTAAACAGACCTGTGCCATGGCAGAAGAGTACAAGAAAGGAGTGAATGAGTTGTCCAGTAAGCATTTATATGAATTCAGTGCGTTCAAAAGTAGACTAGTTTTTAACGTGAATACTAAGATAATCAGTAGTTTAAAGAGCACTGGTACTTTCATAAACAGGGGAGGTAATGCTGTTTTAGGCTAACTAGGAGGTATTTGGACACAACAAACATTTCATTCACTCACTATGTCCTATTCTACCTATTGCAGCATATAAAAACATTTATGCTAATAACAAGGGATGGCAAAAAGAAACCCGTATCCGACAGGGAGCCGATCTCCAAAGCTGATTTCACCGGGGATGGAGACGGGGACGGGGAATCCCAAAATCATGAAACCAGGGATGCGGATAACATAAATCCTCGACCCCGAACTTTTTAACGTATAAGTAGATAAAAATTATATGTGTATTCATACTAGTTTACTTATATATGTATATGTTTATGAGTATTGACAAGTAGCATGTGATATTTAAAGGATCAAATACCATTAAAATTATAAGCACTAACTACATATTACTCAATCAATGTTTTGTTCAAATACACACGTATAATGCATATTGTTTTTATATTATATGAGATGTTTCAATATTTACAACTATAAAGTTGAATTGACATTCGAATTATTCTAAACGTGTAGAGTGTACGTTTTTTTGAGACACTTTATGGGTCAAAATCTTTATATTTTCGATGAGTTTGTGTAACTCTTTAGTTTATTTTATAAGGGTGGAAAATCCGTGAGTGCCCGGGGATGGGAACTTTAAAACAATTCCCCAATGGGGATGGGGGCGGGGATGGGGAATGCGATCCCCGAAATTCCCCACCCTGTTGACATCCCTAGCTAAAGTTGTAGTTAAGAATAAAGTCGCTAACCAAGCAAAAAAAAATCCCGTAAACAAAAATATGCAACCAAGATCAACAAGCAACAACAACCCGATAACCAACATCTCAAAAACCGACACACCTACTTACGATGACTTTACCTAACACTGCCATGGGCATCAAGTCATCGTCAGGCTTGAACTGGTTTTATTTCAACTTATATTTCATAAGCCCCAATTTTTCGGCTTATTTTGAGACTTATTGAGCTTACATAAGTTTATCATATCATAACAAACTTATATAAGCCCACAAGCCTTAAAATAAGCCGGAAAATTGAGGCTTATGAGATACAAGCCGAAAGACAAATAAGCTCATAACCCACATATAAGCTTAAACAAACACCCCTACATTTTAGTCAGACTTTGTTACAGTGCTTAATCAAGTTTGACTACTTGGTTCAAGAATCAAGACAGCTTACATCTCTTATATCCGACACCAAAACTTGTTAAACCCTTTGAACTTGATTTGAGACACAACACTACACCTCTACAACAATAACCATTTACCTAGTTCATATAATTTCTGTTGACACCAAACATTTGAACCTATAGTAACTTCGGATGACAACATTTTAGTTATAAAACATAAAATCAAAGATACATTACCTTGTTAAATGCACCTCCACACCATAAATGAACCCAAAAAAAAAATATTTAAGAACATGAAAGGGAATGTGGGATGAAGAAGGATTTATAAAACTAACCCCAAATTTTTTATAACGGGAAAGTGTTTCAAAGAATATAACATCACAAGATGTTAAATATAACATCACAAGAGGTTTCTTGTTAGGTCTAACTACTTTATATACATAACATCACAATAATAAGGGAAATTCTAACTTGTGCCATGGTGGTAGAGGTTAAGAGGCATTAAATGAACTCACATTACCATGTTTTCATGTTCGTTGATATTAATAATTTTCTAAATTTGTGATGTCTACCAAAATTATCAGTGTTTTATATGAAAATTAAGTTATTTAAAGAATTATTTGTCTTCATTAAACACTTCTAAGCTTGTGCCACTATGCCATAAGTTAGAAAAACCCCAATAATAATGCCTGTCAACTTCTTAGAGCTTTCCAGCCATTCCAAAAATGGTTAGCTTGTACTAATGGTTTAAATGATAAAAAGAGTAATCTTTCTATACATGTTATGTAATCTTATAATTTTTAGACATAATATTCTACTTACTTTCTTAGATTTCTTGATTTAGGTTGTGGGTGTTTCGGATATCCGAAAATTCTATCATAATTTATTAAAAAATTGGGTTTTATGAAATGTCATTTTTAGAACTCATATAAAAGTTTTTTTTTTTTTTTTTTTTTTTTTTTTTTTTTTTTTTTTTGTAAATTATAGATATTTAGATATTCGGATATATAAAACCGCTATCCGAAATTTCGGATATCCGAATTGAAAAAAATTAGTTAAATAATGGGTTTTACATAAAACCATCATTGCAAATTTTGGAATCCAAATTTGTGATATAACTAGTTATTGACAAGTCCGTTAAATTATTTAAATCAACAACAAAAAAACATTGTCGAAAATGTGTTATTTCATATTTTGCTCAAGGCATCAAAAAACCTTGAGACGACTCTAATACCATGTACTTACCAATTTGACAAATCTTTATCTTTTAGATAACTTTGTCTAAATTCATGCGGTAACTGTTAACGAAAGTGATTTCAAACTTGTATTAAAGATGGCCTTCTAATGAATTTTTAGTGATTAAGTATGATTAATTTTCAAAAGATTAGCCCTTAACTTTATAGTATTTACGTGTATAAATAGGTCAAAGAAAACAAAATAAACTGCGTTCTCTCTTTCTTAATACACAGTCCTTCTTCTTCGTTAAACTACGCAGCTCCAAGAAAAGGAAACACCCGAAATGCTGAAATGTCGAAACCCTTTTCTTCTACACCCAGTTGTAACAATCGATCTTCAGAGACTATAAATATCATGGCTTAAAATGGCAACGATCATCAAGCATTATGTAGTGAGACCCGTCTGCGCCGAATCGGTCAACTGTATCACCCTAGTGACTAGGCCAGGATACAACTTTAATCTCTATGTAAGTTAATTTTTGAAGAAATTTTTTGTTATACATATGCATAATATACTTGATGTTAAAATGTCTTATTTCATATTTTGCTCTAGCCTCTAGGCATAAAAAACCATGAGACGAATCTAATACCATGTATTTACCTTTTTGACAAATCTTTATCTTTTAGATAACCTTGACTAAATATATGCGGTAACTGTTAACGAAAGTGATTTCAGACTTGTATTAAAGATGGCCTTCCAATGAATTTTTTAGTGATTAAGTATGATTAATTTTCAAATGATTAGCCCTTAAATTCACGTGTATAAATAGGTCAAAGAAAAAAAAATAAACTGCATTCTTTCTTTCTTAATACACAGTCCTTCTTCTGCGTTAAACTACGCAGCTCCAAGAAAAGGAAACACCCGAAATGCTGAAACGTCGAAACCCTTTTCTTCTACACCAAGTTCTAACAATCGATCTTCAGAGACTACAAATATCATGGCTTAAAATGGCATCGATCATCAAGCATTATGTAGTGAGACCGGTCTGCGCCGAATCGGTCAACTGTATCACCCTAGTGACTAGGCCAGGATACAACTTTAATCTCTATGTAAGTTAATTTTTGATGAAATTTTTTGTTATACATATGCATAATATACTTGATGTTAACATGATTATATCAATCATTGTATATTAATTACTGAATATTTGTGTCTGAACTCAATTACAAGCTCGAGCTTGTGAACTTTGCAGGACATAGTTTAAGGTGTTGGTTTAAGGTGGAAGTGGCAACACGTGAAAATTTTGCAAAGGATTTTAATGTAAGAGCATTCTATATACTTCGGTTTTTCATTCATGTTATCGATCATGTACATATATATTTGTATACGTTAGTTGTATGATCAATAATATAAACTTGTATTTCATATATGTTTTCACATCTCATCTTTCTATACATACTATGTAATTTTATTATTTTTAGACATAATATTCTACTTACTTTCTTAGATTTCTTGATTTAGGTTGTGGATGTTTCGGATATCCGAAAATTCTATCATAATTTATTAAAGAATTGGGTTTATGAAATGTCAGTTTTAGAACTCATATAAAAGTTTTTTTTTTGTAAATTATAGATATTTGAAAATTCGGATATATAAAACTGTTATCCGAAATTTCGGATATCCGAATTGAAAAAATTAGTTAAATAATGGGTTTTACATAAAACCATCATTGCAAATTTTGGAATCCAAATTTGTGATATAACTAGTTATTGACAAGTCCGTTAAATTATTTAAATTAACAACAAAAAACCATTATCGAAAATGTCTTATTACATATTTTGCTATAGGCATAAAAAAACCATTGGACGACTCCAATACAAATCTTTATATTTTAGATAACTTTGTCTAAATTCATGCGGTAACGGTTAACGAAAGTGATTTCAAACTTTTATTAAAGATGGCCTTCCAATGAATTTTTTAGTGATTAAATATGATTAATTTTCAAATGATTAGCCCTTAACTTTATAGTATTCACGTGTATAAATAGGTCAAAGAAAACAAAATAAACTACCTTCTCTCTTTCTTAATACACAGTCCTTCTTCTTCCTTAAACTACACAGCTCCAAGAAAAGGAAACGTGGAAACCCTTTTCTTCAACACCCAGTTCTAATAATCGATCTTCGAAAACCACAAATACGGTAGCTTAAACTGGCATCGATCATCAAGCATTATGTAGTGAGACCTATCAGCGCCGAATCGATCAACTGTATCACCCTAGCGATTAGGCTGGGATACAATTTTAATCTTTATGTAAGTTAATTTTTGAAGAAATTTTTGAAGAAATTTTTTGTTATACATATGCATAATATGCTTGATGTAAATATTGTTATATCAATCATTGTATATTAACTAGTAGCGCTTATCATGCTTATTAGTCAAGGTACGCCTGGAAAATCGATGATATCCGGAAACGGAAATTGAAGGATGTGGAGGGTTGAAGGGTATAAGGAAATGAGAGGTTCGAGTTGTTTGACTGTGGTTGGCGATACTGTAACAACGGTAATGGTCTTGCCATAGCGAAGAAGAGTACTAATGAGGTCAAGAGTCAAGATCATGTGATTAGGAAGAGGAAGAGGGAAGAGAAGCAAGTGGGAACTGTTTGTAGGGAGCAAAGCATTTTCGTAGATGGAAGGGATGTGTGAAGACTGTGCCTCATCTTCACCCTTAAATAATTTTTCTGATCGTGCAAAAATCATAGCTAGAAGGTTTGATGAGGTGTAATTTTATCGTTTGTATGGGGTCATTGATGCGTTCACCGAGCTTTAAATTTATAAACAAGAATTACCGGTTAACTAGGAACACATTCGGGCAAGTATACCCAAGTCAATTGTAGTATAGTAGTTGGTAAGTCAAGGTCGTCCCAAGAGACTTGGTTGCACTCAAGTGTTATTTGTTTGTTTAAGCAAGTAACAAGTTGATGGTTATGATTGTCACGGATCAAACCAACAAGAAAAGCAATATGAGAACAAGCACACAAAGAACATACATGTTTGGCAATGATAATAAGTGAGTTAGAACTTGGTGTAAGCCTTTACTAGGATTTGGTGTAAGGACTTGGTGTAAGCCTTTACTAGTTTGGAAAACATATTATCAAAGGTAATCATTTCGACCTTTAGAACCAATAATAATTTAGTGTTTTATAAATCAAATATACATAAGTCTTAATCAATTGGTCATGTCATAAAACTTATGCCTAAACCAACAACAAACAAAGAGTTCTTTCGACCCTTAACTTTGATGTCATCAATTTGTGAAGTTCCATTTACTTGATGAACACATATTCAAAAGATGTCTTTCGACCTTTAATCCAAATTAAACATTCACTTGTTATGTTTATTAAGTTTCTTATACAATCGTCACAAAGTACAAGACCAAAACATTCGTCGACTAATGAATTAAAATCAACCACTATTGAGAATCCCGTCGACATGTAGACCCAACAATGATTAATCAAAAGTCAAAACAATAAACAAGACAATATCCAATTTAACCAAATATGATGTTATCAAACAAACACTAATAATATCCAAACATCCTATTATCACGAATCATCATATAAACCAAACAAGTATTAAAACATCATTCATAAGACAAAACATGTATCAAGAATCACATCATCAACACAATCAAAGAAACAAACATTCTTAATATTAAAAGAGAAAATACCAAAGTTCATAAAATGAAATACAATCCTTCTTTCCTTCCTATGAAATCGACCAAACCACCCCCTCAACACCTCTGGAAAAGGGTGAGGGGTGGTTAAGAGAGATGGTTATTGAGTTTACATGAGAGATGAGAATAGTTGGATATGTCACACACCTCCAAATGCAAAAATAGGTGTATATATGCTTATGAGAGAGCCTTGGCTAAACTTCTCCTCCAAGTGTCATTAAAATGACAGGAAATTGAGTTAATGGAGGCACATGATCGGACTTGGGACTTAATGGCACTTAAAGAAGCATTAAAAATAACTTGGAGAAGTCAGATTCAGCCATCCGATCGGATACGGGGCAATACCGATCGGATGGATGCAAAAGTTAGCTCCATCCGAATCGGTTGCGGGCTCCTACCGATCGGATGGAGCATTCTGGCCAGAAATGATAAAAATCAAAGTTGTAGATCTTTCTCTTAGCTTTCCGTGGGCGCTTGAATCAACTAAATCCGAGTTCGTATGCTCAAGTTATGGCCAAAATGGTGAAGGTGTGTCGGGAACAACAAGTCTTCCATTATTTCTTCGTTTGAGCTTCTTTTCTCGTTTTCCCTCTTGTGCTTTATTCTTGAGTCTTTGGACCAATAACTTCATGACTTTATCTTCTCGAATATACTCCAAGCGACTCGCTTTTGTCGGGAATTCTTCGTACATGCATAAATCTTCGATTATTGATCATTTATTCGACTTTTTCTTCGTTTTCTTGTACTTGAGCTTCCATGAACCTAAAACATAAATTATACTCAATTAAGTACCATAAGTTCATAAAAGTGACCAATATATATGCATAAAATCCACAATAACACTCCTAAAAACATGTTAGATTTGAGCGTTATCAGTCATTTAGCCTCTAAATCCATACATACTTGATCAATTATTGACCTAAATCATTTGTATTTGAATTTTAGGTACTTGGGAAGCAAATGCTGGAAAATGGCGTGTTTTAGGCTCGATTGGACGATAAAACGAAGAAAACGACAACATCAGGAAAAACTTCCCAAAAAGGCACAAGGACGGCGTCTGTAACACCCCAAAAATCGGGTCCAGCGGAAGCATACATATCACTGGGGGCTACTAAATTGATATCGCAACACAAGGTACAAAGAACGGTTTTACCTCAACCGTTTAGAAGGAAATTTCATTACCAAAACATTAAGTTTACATTATTCAAAATATAGTGCGGAAAACAGGCCCATAATAGTAAAGTAGTCCCATCATATAAATAAATCAGAGTCTTCTATGACCATGTCATGCCCTGCCAAAAGCCTCCAATAGTGTGCTATCGCTTTACACCTGAAAATACATGCTAAAGTGTCAACACGAGATTGGTGAGTTCATAGGTTTTAGTATTCGTAAACGTGGAACTCAAATTTATATTGTTTGGTTAATCAGTACACTCCTAATGACCATTACACCTGGTAGTATGTCCGTTGCATCCGGTAATGTGACTGTTACACCCGGTAATGTGACCATTACACCCGGTCCTGTTATATATGTTTGTCCAGTACCCCTGGTCAATGTGTGTGTCATGCATACATATAACGCATTCAAATAACCAATCTAGTATTTTAACCAAAGAGTCAAATCTTGAATAAACAGTTCGCATTTTTTCAAATAAACAGTCATTGAGTTTAATTAAAACGAGCATGTATTCTCCCCCAAAACAGTTATAAAACAAGTAAAGGTAAGGGCCATGAACTCACCTCAGCAAATAGCAATCTGATAGTAAAAGTCAAGTAGTGATAATGGGCGGCACCGACACGCGACCTAGATTAATATGGCACGTTTAGTTCACAGTTCTAGTTTAAGACTCGATGAAGTTTAAAAGTTTCAAAGTATTTATGTTACTGTTGCTTGTGTGACAGCATTTAAGTTCAAGTAGTTTTTGTAAATGTTGGCAAGGATTGGCTATTAGAAGTGCACACGTACACACGTTTAGAATTGTAAGGTATTCCTGACGAAAAATATTCGTTAGACAAAATATCCGAAAGGCAAGGTACGGTAAGATAATCGTGAGTGATTATCAAGTGTCGTCAGAAAAACGGGAAGTGTTTACATATACATAGTATATCTGTATATATACATAGTTAATTGATGAGAATCGGGCATGACCCGTGTATACATTTAGTTTGTCCAAGGTGACTAAGTGTCATAATTTTTGTATGTGACTAATAAACCGTTTTATATTGCTTGTTAGGCTCAAATAAGTTATTAAAATCAAATTGCTTTTCATTAAGTTTAAATAAACTAGATTAAGGAATATTAATCAATAGTCTTAAAAATAAGTTAGAATTTATTTTCATTAGTTTGAGTTGAAATCTAAACTTATAGTTTTTAATGGTGCGACAATGTTAAGTTTTGATTATAAGACACTTTTTTTTTCGTTTATAAAACGAGTTACATAGAATCGGAGTATGTCGTGAATTTATATCGAGATCGAGTAAGTCGAGTGGGTTGAGAACGAGTCGTGAATAAGCCGAAGTGAACATATAACTTGGTTCGACACCCAAAGGATAACAACTCAAGTACATAAATACATGGTACATATGTCTTATTAGATTATAAAAATATCACAATCTGCTTTAGTGTAATAGAAATCAAACGCACCATATTTTATTTAAGTGGGCTTCGGCCCACAGTATTTTGAGACACAACACAAGTCCAAAACCAAGTTGAAGTTAACCCAATCCTAATTTCTAAAATTTAACCAACCCATTTCTCTAGATTTTAACTTATACCAATATGTTGCTAGTTGTTGTTTTTGTGAAACTAGTTTTTGACAATAGTGAGCAAAATAAAGCATTTCTATGTTGGCTTGGTCAAGCAAACAATAACGACAACACACCCACTGTCGGTTCGAGACCAAGCAGTGGCTCGACACACTTCACAAACTAAACGTGACTTTATGTGGAGCCAAAAGGACTCGCGGTTGGGCTGTGATTCGGGCTCGGCCCTAACAGCCACGCGACTAATTTGTGATTATAAATTTTTGGCCAAAGGTGGAATTACCAAATCACAAACCAACCACTGTGGTTTTGACCCACATAAAAATCCAAACATAACATTTAACCAATTTTTATCTCTAAACCATTTAATTTACTATATGTTGAAATTGGTACATTGTGACATGGAAACCAAACTAAAACAATCATTGATGGGTCGATAATGCAAACAACAAACACCCTAATGACTTGAACCAAAAGACACAAACACAAAGTCATTTCAACTTTATTTCCAACCCAATACATATTCATTTTTCGTAGCTTTTTCTTTACTTTACATGTTAAGGGCGAGTGTGTAAAACCCAAAAATTTAACATAATATGAATTGACAACAATGCCCTCGAATTAAAATTTTGAGAACTTAAGAAATCTTATAAGTAACACAAATTGTATTTAACTTAATGTACATTATATATTAAACTACCTAAAATTTAACTACTTAACTTAATACTTATATGATAATTAAATTAAAAATGTTCTAACCTATCACTTGTACAAAAAACGCCTAAACCATGTATTATAACAAGGATTATGACTAAATTCATTGTGTAACAAGTTAACTTGACTAAAAGCCCAAAATCCCTCCTAATTAGGACCCAAATTCGGTCCATCAATACCTCCCAAAGTTAACACACGGTTTTCCCTTTTTCTTGGCATAACCGATCATCACAAAAACTATCAAACCCTATTTTCTCTCTAACAAAACTCTCGGCTCTCTTCCCTTGTTCCTTGCTGCTGCTGTCGATCCTCAAACCCACCAAAAAGGAGGCTTAATCTTGTTCCATTCTTGTGTCATTCATCATAAGGTAAACATGTTATTCTTGTATCAATCCATTCGAATTTCTTTTAGCAAAAACCCTAACCGACCCTTGTCTTGTCTCTAATTTCTGTCGATATACCCAAGAAGAAAGAAGGAGGAAGGATTTGTTGGTGACGTGATCTTGTGCTTTTGATTCTTCGTGTGTTCTACGAGGGTATTCATATCTTCTTCCTTGGTTAATCCTCGAATTCATGATTGTTGTTCTTGTTAAAACATTGTCACATGAAATAACAATTATCACATGAAATAATGATTTTAATAAACCATAATATTAATCAACCTGGTTTTGAATCTGAAATATAATGGGTATGAACGTGTTTATGAGGTGTATGAATCGACCTAAACCTATGTTAATGAATGTATATGTGTTTTGTATCAAGAACTAGAGGTTGGATTAAGAAAACCATAAAAGATTACATGTTATGTTTAAGACTGCTACTGATCTGGAATTTTGTTCAACTTCTATCGACTGTATAAAAATAATGGTAACGTGTTTTTCAGTGGTTTTTGAGTCTAGAATTAAATTCAATGAAATAGCTTTCTGTAGAAATTAACTTTGTAATTTTTAGAGGCCTGGAAGACCACTTTTTGATTTTTGGAAAAACAAGTGTCAAATCGAATTCGTATACCTGGAAAATTAGTCCGAGTCTATGATTTTTAAATTACAAACCATGTCGAATTAGCAGGTGTCCTTTGAACTGGATAATAATTGATATGCATATTAGTTCCTGGAATTTTTCTAGATTTTTATAAATTTTATAGACGGGGTAAAGAATTAATTTCTGTTCGGGTGTTTCCTCAGATGCAATTCTGGAACAGGTTAGGAAAATGGAATTTTCATTCATATCTATACTAGTTAATAAAATCTGGAAAAATTAGGTAAAATACTAGGGACATTGAGGTATATCTTTGAATTTTTGTAGATTTTATTTAGAAGTTCTAATACGATTCATAAATTATTTGAAACAGGTCCAGATCATACCTAAAACCTGATAAAATGTAAAAAGACATTTAAAAAGTGTTGTTTGTTTAATTTCCAAAACCAAAGGGTTTAAATTGTTATTTTGAATAATACTAAAGGACTCAACTTGTAAAAACCTGTAACTTTATAATAATTACACTTTATACCCTAATTTTATGATAATTGCATAATGTTCCTTAAACTTATCATAATTACTTAATAAACCCTCAAATGTGTAAAACTACCATAATAACCTTAATCATATGTAAATAACCTTATGAACCTTGAACTACTAAAATGGTCATCTTGAATACTTTAAGTGATAAACGGGATTGTTAATAACTAGAGTTACTAAATATGGAAAATCACTTAAAATGAGTAAACCTACTTAAAGTGGAAACTTGCTATATTTGGAAAGTTACCTAAAATGGAAAGATAAACTAAAATGAGTAATCTAAATTAAGAACCAATTGTAATTCCGTCTTCTACTTCTTTAGGTGTGAAGAAGGAGAGGTCTTGACTCTTCTCCGTGTTTGCTTTTATTGTTGCTTGCTTGGTTAATAAGGTACATATATTCTGACCTTCTTGTAAGGTTTCTCATGAACTCTCTCTCTCTTGTCTATCTTATTCCCTTGAACCTTGCTATGCCCCCTTTGATTTGTGAACCTTGATTTGTGAACCTTGCTAGGCTTTTCTTGTTAAATTGAATCTTGCTATGTTTCCCCTTGTATTGTGAACCTTTGATATGATCCACTTGATTTGAACCTTGCCATGTTTCCCTTGATACTTGACATACTTCGTTCATCACCTTTGACCTGAATATTCAAATCCTTGGACACCTAGAAGATCTACTTGATATTAAAACTGGATGTGGAAACTTTCTTAATTATATATGAAAATGTTTTGAGAAAAGCTATTTTAAAACGATGCGATACCACTTTTAAATGTAATTCTACTAAAGTTTTATGAAAATAACTCTTAAGGATTATCTTTATGAAAAACTGATTTGAAAGACCATTGTTGTGAAAACTATTTTGAAAGATCATTTCTACTAAAACCATTATTAAAGGATTTCTTTTAAATGAACTTTTAAATTGAACCTTTGCTATGATCTCTTGTCTTGAACTTTGACTTGAACCTTGATATACTTGAATTGGAAACTTGACTTGAACCTTGATACACTTGAATTGGAAACTTGACTTGAACAACTTGATATGGAACTTGAACTTGATACTTGACCCTAGACCCACAGTTTGAGATTACGAGCCATAACTAGGCATGAGGGTTTCATGTCCATGTCATTGATGCACCGATGGCATGACTCTAGGGCAGGAGAGTGATGACCTGTCCCGTCCCTGACTTGATTTGATTTGTTATGTAGAGGCAGACTTTGGCCACCTGGGGCGTATGGATGCATCCTAGATTTGACTTGACTTGACTTGACTTGTTTATATTACTTGTTATACTTGGTGACTGATGGTGTGTGCGATACACGTCTTTCACATCTTGGGAGCTCATGACTCCACCCCTTGGAGGTATCCCCTCATATTGTACTTGGTACCGAGGTCTCCCCTCCGTACACCTTGCTACTTGATTTCTTGACTTGACTTGGGCTCGTAGTGGATTACTGTTTCCTTTACCTTATAACCTTGTACTTATTATCCCGAGGTCACCCCTCCGGATACATACTTGACCTGACACTTGACTTAATACTTGACTTGACTTGATTTGACTTGGGCTCGGGTTGGGATTATTGTTCCCTTTACTCTTATCTATTGTAACTAGTTCTTAACTCTTGATATATCTGCTTAACCTTTTATTTTTCCTTCTTTCCTAACTCTTGTTATACCTTGCATTGTTTCACTTACTCCACCATTCCATTATTACTGCTTGCTACCTTTATAGCTGTTCACTGGGCTTTTTAAGCTCAGCCGCATTTCTTTTCCTGCGGCAGGTTTTAGTTTGGAAGCTGGGTATGAGTGGAGAGTACCTTGGACTTAGAAGACCTTGATAGCTATTTATAAATAGAGATGACTAGAAGAGGTTATTTTCAGACTTAGTAATTATTGTATTTCTAATTTGTAACCTTGTAGTTTCATATTTTCTCTTTTAACCATTGGAATTCTTATTGTATTATTTATGTCATATGATTGTGTTTGTTCTGATATGAAACCATTATTGCGACATCTCTACCCTTGTCAGGTTGGGGTGTTACAGAGTGAATCAAAACTAAACCATCCCCACTATTTTGGACAGTGGGTCAATTACCCCAACAAAACTACAATCAAAAGGCAAACTAAATTTAACCAGTTTTATCCCAACAAGAAAGATGATAAGCTACACAAAATAAAATGAGCACTTCCAATCCCATGAGCCAATCTAATTTTTAGTTTCCTCAGTTTTAATATGCCACACAAAACAACATCACCAAGAATATAGCAAATCGTATGGATGATAAAATAAACACCGATTCGATTTAACGAAACCCAAAACAAGATTATAACAACAACATCAAAAGTGTATATATATATATATATATATATAATATATATATATATATATATATATATATATATATATATATATATATATATATATATTCTTTTTTAACAAGGAGACTAAAGAAATCAACAACCCAAATCCGGTTCCAAGCAAGCAATCCCACCACAGCTCTCCTTGTGTGTTGTTTGAGTTGTGGTTCACTTGTGGACCGATTGGGGTTATAAGAAAATAATAATCAAGGAAGGTTAGACCCTTCTTTCTTCGTTAACAGACGCGCCATGGCCAAAAGGGGATACTATCACCCTCAAGCTTCATCATCTTCTTGTCTTGATGGGTTGACTTTGATGTTTAGACAAAAGGATCCAGACCTGTGTGTTTTCAAGGACACTAGGGACCGTTTGGTTTTTAGTTTTCATCGATGATGACTCAGATATGATGTTCAGGGGTGGGGGAGGGAGGTGACGGCAGGAGGGAGAGAGGGAAAGAGAGGGACGAAGATGTGGGGATATGAAAGAGATTTGTTTTGTGATGTATCTGTACTTCTATATATATCTATATATATATATATATATATATATATATATATATATATATATATATATATATATATATATATATATATATTCTTTTTAATTTAGTTTTTAATTAAAGGTGTAGTTATAAAAATAAAGTGAGGTTAATTTAAAAGTGAGTGTTAAGTTAATAGGTTTAACTGTTTAAGTGTGCTCCGTGTTTCGCTGAGCTCCGTTTTAGCTATTGTTTTTCCGGGTTATCGTGAGTACCAAAAATATTATTTTCGAGGACGTTTTTATAAAAGTAATATAAAAACACAATTATTGATTCTTGATAACCAATATTAGATTCATGCCGTTAATAGTGTTGTGTCGGTACGCGTGTGGTGTTGTTTTTAAAAAAAACGAGATAACATCTCGTTTTTTATACGTTGAAGTCTATAAATTTCAGAAAGTGAAAAATTCACTTTTTTTTTTCAATAATGTTAAATAGTTTTATGAGTTACTGTATGCTACAGTGTGCGGGTTTGCTTCCCGAAGTAGTTATGCAAGCTCATGAATGCTTAATTTATCTGTTAGATAATAATAAATTAACATTTATTATTAAAATATTAGTGGAAAAATTACCATTTGTCACATCATTCCCGCCTTAGAAGGAAAACCGTCCTCGATTTTCACTTAGGGTTACCCGATGGAGTTGAGAAAATTTGAGGTCATTTACGCTTGATTTTTTTTCGCGTTCCTACATGAATTCGAGACCTTTTCGAGAGACTGTTGAACCTTGACAGTCGAGATGTGAAGTGTCAGTTTTGAAGTACAAAATTCTCGAGGTGACTATTCCCATCATAGCATGATCCATCCTGAATTAAACATAGTTGATCAGGCTATGCTTAATTGAGGATTGATGATGCCATGCTTGGTTTAGTCAAAATGGTATTGGGTTTGAAACAGTATTGACCATGCCTTTTGATGAACTCAAATAAGTACATTTTATTATCATCATTTATCCTATTTATTTGACTTGTTTTATTATATTATCTGTGAGAATTGATACGTTAATGTTTACTTTTGTAATTCTCAGGTAAAAACAAGTACTATGTGAAACTTGGCGATTTTGGACTAATTATGGAGCAAAACAAGCAAGAAGTTAAGAGTCTACTGAAATGTACAAGATCAAGATCATTCTGCTTCAGATACGCCGCATCCTACTTATTATATACGGCGCATCACTATCAAGATTTCACAAGTTATAATCCAAGACGGAAAAGGACATGCGCCGCATACAAGAATGGAGTTACGCCGCATCTTCTGGCGGTGTACAAATATTCCTGAATATATTAATCTTGGACCCCACGCGAAGTTAAGTCAATGCGCCGCATCTACTTATTCAATGCGCCGCATCTTACCCTCAGACAGAAACTATAAATACCCCAAGACCAGACGAATTTCGAGAGGCTAATAGACAGAAAAGACCGAAGACAGAAGAAACCCTAAGTCGAATTCAGACGAAGTAGCAGCACAAGACACACCTTGAACGAAGATACAAGAGCTGTAAGAAGGTCCTGCATGTATTCAATTCATTAAGTAGTTTTGTTTTATTGTATTAGTACACTTTAATTCATCAGGATTGATGGGCTTGTGTAATGTGACAACGGAAAGATTGCACTCCCCTTAAAATTGCTTTCCCATCAATTAAAGTTTATATGTTGATGTCTTTGGTGACTTTTATTAGTGCATTGATAACCTCTGTGTCTAGCTGAGCATTGCTTGGGTCGCCATGCCCCTTCCTCGCCTGTTTATTCTATTTTCTAGGATATTGGGATAGTCATAAGTGATCATTAAGGGTTTACTCGCCGATAAGATTAGAACCAACGAGAAAGGTTTAATCTCGGTGCGTTGCATCGAACTATACACTTCATATAAAACTAGCAATAAAACAAGTGACAAGCTACTTAACTATCAGGACAGGTCTTCTTATTGTCTCAAGTATTTATCTGTGTACGTGTGTGCTAATCGCTGATTCGTGCTTATTGGTTTAGTTTATATTTAATCATAACCAAACCGTGCCAGTCTCTCAGGCTGAACCCCCTTGCGTTAGATTAGGTTGTATAGCTAACTTAAGATATTAAAATACTGATTAGAATAACTAGATAATACGTTCCACTCTTAGTGATCGACACTCTACTTACCATTATATTCATACTGACCGGGTACACTGCTCGTTAAGTGTGTGTGTTATTGATAAGTCGGCTAAATATAAATTTAAAACTTGAATACTGCTAAAACCACAACGACATACCGTGGGTATAAATTAGAGCACAACATACACGCACATCAAGTTTTTGGCGCCGCTGCCGGGGAGTGAATTGTTATTATCTGTTAATTTGATTAGTATTTTAATTAGGTTTTTAATTTTTAATTCTAACCGCTAACCCTGTTGTATATTAGTTAAATTGCATTCATTGTATTATTTGCATATTTTCTGTTTTTGTGTTTTTTTATTTTTGTTTCTTTTCGTTTGTTTTTATTTTTGTTTTTCTTTTTGTTTTTCTGTATTCTGCTATCGTTGTACTGAGCTAATTCAAACGATACGGCGCATCTATTTTCTTAGATACGGCGTATTGCGTTTAATTTTTATAAAATACAACGCGTTTAATAAATTCGATACGGCGCATCTTTCCCCAAGATACGGCGTATTCTGTTTTTAATAAGAAATTTTTCTAAACGATAACGCCATACGACGCATCTGTTTTAACAGATACGGCGTATCTATTATTTTAATTAAAAAAGTTTTTGAATTATTAAACAGATACGACGCATCAATTTTTATCGATACGGCGCATCTTCTGAATAAAAAATCTTGTATTTTGAAACGTAACGAAAATACGGCGCATTAACTTTTGTTAATACGACGCATTTAATTTTAATAAGTATAATAGATTTTTGATAAATTAAACCTGATACGGCGCATTCTTAATTCTAAGCGGCGTATCTATTTTCTGAATAAAAGTCTGATTAAATTTTAACGATTATAAGATACGGCGTATCCAACTTTTTGGATACGGCGCATCGACTGCAGATATCAGTAACTTTTATTTTTCGTATTCCGTTTTCGTTGTTAATTTTCTGATATACTACTTTCTTGAACATACCCTACTGATGCTTTTGTGATAGTTTCAGGAAGTGCATGACTAGGAGTTCAACTAAGAACTTGATTACACCTTTCGAAGATCCTGAACGAGCCTTTCATTCGCTTAGAAGGCTTTTCAACACAAAAAGCTTTGATATTTCAAGTTCATTCGAGCTTGATTACTTTTCTTAAGAGAAAGAGGAAGAATAAACAGAAACAATGGCGGAAAACACTACTATGGAGGAATACATGAACAAAACCCGTGCTGATTACACTTCAGGAGTTGCTAGACCAAAGTTTGATGAAAAGTCAAAATTTGAGTTGAAGGGTCAGCTTCTCAAGGAGCTAAGAGAAAATGCTTTCAGTGGATCGGAACATGAAGATGCTAATGAACATGTTGAAAAGGTCCTCGAGATTGCAGATTTGTTTACTACAGAAGGAGTCTCTGACGATCAACTCATGCTAAGAATCTTTCCAATTTCGCTTAAAGGAGCTGCTAATAAGTGACTAAGGAATGAACCTGCTAGTTCAATCACAACATGGGAAGATTTGAAGAGCAAATTCCTGAAAAGATATTGTCCACCTGCTAAAACTGCTAAAAAGATGGAGGCTATCAACAGTTTCAAGCAAGAGCCCGATGAAACTCTTTATCAAGCTTGGGAACGATTTAAAGACTTGCTGATGAAATGCCCTCAACATTATCTAAGTGAAATGCAGGAGATAATATTGTTCTATCAAGGATTGGACGTGCCTACTAGACAAATTTTGGATGCTAAGGGAGCTGTACCTCAAATGAGTGCAGCAAATGCTAGAAAAGCTATCCAAGAAGCTGCTGATCATTCTCAAAAATGGCATGATGGAACCTCTACTAGATCTAAGAGCAGCACTAATTTTGACGGGTTTGCTGCAATTCAAGCTCAATTGGATAAAATTAGTAGAGAGATGAAGAAGCGAGATGAGAAAGTTTATGCTGCCCAAGTTGGATGTGAAAAATGTGAAGGACCTCACTACACTAAATATTGCCCTAATAAGAATGAAAGTGAGACGTTTGAAGAAGCATACTACACACAATTTGGACAACCATTCCGACCTTCAGGAAGATTTAGGGAAGTTACTCCGGGATTCTATCAAAAGAACAACTTTAATCCCACTTATCAAGAAAGGAGGCAGACTTTAGATGATACTCTAAAGCAAATTATGGCCGATGCTGCTAAAAGACATGATGAGAACACTGCTATGATCAAGGAAATCCGAGCCTCAACGGATACTATTACAAGAAATCAAGGAGCTTCGATCAAAGCATTAGAACAACAAATTGGACAAATGAGCAAAGTTCTTCAAGAAAGGGGATACGGAAGTTTACCTAGCTCAACTGAAACCAACCCAAGAGATCATGTCAAGGCCATAAGCACCACTGAGGAAGTCACGCCTAACATTCCTTTTCCTAGAAGATTGATGAATGGTAATGATGGTGCAAAACCCGAATTTTTCTTTAATTCTTCAATCAGTTTAAGAAAACTACTAAAAGAGAAGACAAAGATTGAAGAGGAGATCAAGGCTACTATGAAAGAAGAGAGCTCTGCAACCGATTTACATGCCTTGCCTCATAAAGAAAAAGACCCAGGAAGTTTTACTTTACCTTGTTCTATTAATGATATATCTTTCAATAATGTGTTAGCTAACTTAGGAGCTAGCGTTAGTGTAATGCCCCTTAAGACATTCACTACCCTAGGACTAGGAAAATTAGCACCAACTAAGTTGCTTATTGAATTGGCTGATAAAACGGTAAAACGACCTGAAAGGATTGCTAATAATGTGCTAGTTAAGATTGAGAAGTTTGTTTTCCCTGTAGACTTTGTTATATTAGATATACCCGAGGATGTTAAGATTCCTTTAATCCTTTGAAGACCTTTCTTGTCTACCGCCCATGCTAAGATTGATGTGTTTAAAAGAAAAATCTCATTAAGGGTAGGGAATAATAAACTAGTCTATAAGTGCCAAGATCCTGTTAAAAGCATAATTAGAGGCGTCTATGTGCTAGGATTAAGAGAACGTATGGACCTCGATCTTGAAGCTAGTTTTATGGGAGAAACCTTGATAAATAATGAATCACTTGAGACCTATAGTGGAGACTACATTGAATTAAATGATCTTAATTTACCATTAGGAATCAATGATCAATTTATGGAGGATTTAGAACCCGAAATTGAAGAAGGAGAAATTATAGATATACCTAGAATCAATATGATCAACACTAAGAATTATGATGAATTTGAAGGATATCCTAGTTTTTGTGATTACGGTAGAAAGATCCATGTAGATTGTGCTTATAATTTACAATTTCCTTGCATGATAGGATTTAAGCAGATTAGTGCCAACTTTTTCCCTATTTTACCAATTAATGTAATGTCAAAAGATTTCTATAATTCTATAATGAAAAACAAAATTGAGTATAGAGGGAAAAACGTAGTTGGAATATTCATGAATGTACCTATTTTTGTTGGGAATTTAACTATTGTTACAGATTTCACCATGGTGGAAAACATGGATGCTTATCGTGATGTTGAAATGGGTGACGTGATCGTTGGGAAACCATTTTGTAAGGAGGTCGAAATTAACGCTAAAAGATTTGAAGGAAAGATCACCTTTCAAAGTGGAAGCAACGTTATCACTTACATAATGCCTCGTGCTCACCCAAGGTTTAAACATGCCCCTAATAAATTTTGTTACAAATTTACACCATTTCTTTTTGTAGATGAAAATGACGCTGAGAAAGGGATCGAGTATCCGTACCAAAAGATGAAAGGATTCTACAAAGGTGTACTTGAATTGGGGCAGGAATATGTTCGTGACGAAGTAATTCGTAACTACATCGTGCACGGACATGTGGGGATTAATAGATCTAAATAAAGAGCTGAACGTGAGTCTAACTTGAAGACTCTGGAATAAAGACAAGTGCTTACCGGGAGACAACCCGGAGAAAATTTTTACTATTTTGTTCTGTGTCGAGTCAGTCAGGCCCGCAGAAGATACGGCGCATCTCAATCCTAAGATGCGACGCATCTCCTGCACTGGTCATATCTTACTTTATTTTATGCATTTTTATTTTTGACCTTAAAAACTTTCTGTCAGTTTATTTTAATGCGGCGCATCCCTGGTTAAGGATGCGACGCATCTTCTATTCTGATTCGTATTTATTCCAGGCTCGATACGGCGTATCTTCTTCCATAAGATACGGCGTATCGACTGACCTGATGATTTTCATTTTAATTTTTCAGTTTTATTTTTACTAACTACTAATGTATTATGCAAGTTTGAACTTTCTTAACTCAGGTGTGTTAAAGTCTTGATGGTATTATAGATTCCTGCATTTCCTGTGGATACATCAAATATGAAGCTTAAACGTTCTCATCCACAAGAAAGATGATTTTTGCTCTTATACAAACAAATGGAGGATCATACCGAGCAAATCTCAGGGGAGTTTTTCTGTTCTAATTCTTTTATTTTCCAGTTTTCAACCTTTGATACAAACAACGAGGACGTTGTTTAACTTAAGTGGGGGGATTGGAGAATTAGAACACTTACTTGTCCTTAACTTTTTCAAAATATGCTTAAAATGCGCTTAATATATCAAAATTAAAAAAATTTAGCATGTTTTTGTTTAAAGTCTAAATTACATAGCTGCACACATGACGTTACTTTCAAAAATTGTGAACTTTTCAAAATTCACAAATCTATGAGTGTGCCGGTGACTTGTAAACTTTAGAACTTGGCTTGTATACTATTCGAGACCACCATAATAAGTATTACTTTTATAATTGGAATGACTTGTCTAAATTGGTAAATTTCTAGGATTACACCCAAATAGCCTTTATATGTTATGTGTTATTAACTAACTACACTGGTTAGTTAACCCCCGTATAAACCCTTTTGTTACTCTCACTTTTAGAGTAAGATACCCCTAGAAAAACACTCAGAGCCATTCCTTTCGTTTCTTACACCTTTGTTATAATGTTTCGTTACACCCTTACACCTTAGCCTACCCTGTAGATTAAAATCCGTGGTTGGTTAATTGCTTTAGGCAAAGTGGGTTTCCTTACATTACCTGTGTTCGCGTGCGTAATTCATTATCTATGGTTAGGTCGGGAAATTGCACAATGCAATTGGAGTGAAAGTAAATATTGTATATCCTTGAGTTTGTTTTTCGTGTGTTTACTACTTTCACTATTACCGTTATTTCTGAAGTCATGAAAAGTATGGAAAAATTATCCAGAGTTATCGTTATAGTGATGTGGTGAAATTTTACACATCTATGTTTATGTTTCAAGTTCAAAAAAAAAAAAAAAAAAAAAAAAAAAAAAAAAAAAAAGAAAAAAAAAAATTGAAAAAATGAGAAAAGAAAAAGAAAAAGGAAAAGTTGGAAGTTTATTTTAAACAACTTATGTAAAGTTTTGTATTAAGTGGTCGATATCACCACTAGTTGTTGTATATTATATCTATGGATTGAATGGGAGTTGGCCGTTATGGGAACGCCAACTGAGGTTTATTCTTTGATTGAGATCTTGTTGAGTATAATTCGTGTCTACCTAAAGCGTGTGTTTCAAGTGTTAAAGCGTGAGTTATTCAATGATATGAGTCTTATTCATGGGATGGTTGGGATAGCAATTTACCACACTTAGGATTTTAATTTATCTGTTTTGTTTATTTTTCATTTTACACTAATTTGTATCCCAAATATTATCCATACCCTATATTATTCTTTATCCAAACCTTTGATTTATTGAGATTAGGGATTTGAGCAATCTTAAGTATCGTAGTCGTGGATTCGGCTATGTATTTATGATTTTGTCGCCCTTTTTGATATAATATTATTGGTGAAGATTACTTGGTCCTATCTTTAGCCTATTCGAGTTAAGGATTTGAGCAATTACAAGTATCGTGTTCGTGGATTCGATCATGTATTTGTGATTTTGTCGCCTTTTCTGGAATTTGAGATCGATAGAGATTAAGAAGAATGATTAACCCTTAACCTACAAACCCCTTTTACCGCTTTAGACTTGTTATTCCTTGGCTTTAGTGGGGGAGATGCATATACTTGCCAAGCTTATGATAGAATATTCGTCACGACTGGACAGTTAAACGATTAGATTTGCTTTTATCAAAACATTTTATTTTATTTCTAATTCGTTAAGTGTTTGGTTGTGTGATTATGACAAAAATGAATACATGCTTAAATATAAAAATAAATCCTAACATCTTTTAGGATACATTTTCATAAGATTAATTCTAAGATTAATTAAGGATTGATGATGCCATGCTTGGTTTAGTCAAAATGGTATTGGGTTTGAAACAGTATTGACCATGCCTTTTGATGAACTCAAATAAGTACATTTTATTATCATCATTTATCCTATTTATTTGACTTGTTTTATTATATTATCTGTGAGAATTGATACGTTAATGTTTACTTTTGTAATTCTCAGGTAAAAACAAGTACTATGTGAAACTTGGCGATTTTGGACTAATTATGGAGCAAAACAAGCAAGAAGTTAAGAGTCTACTGAAATGTACAAGATCAAGATCATTCTGCTCCAGATACGCCGCATCCTACTTATTATATACGGCGCATCACTATCAAGATTTCACAAGTTATAATCCAAGACGGCAAAGGACATGCGCCGCATACAAGAATGGAGTTACGCCGCATCTTCTGGCGGTGTACGAATATTCCTGAATATATTAATCTTGGACCCCACGCGAAGTTAAGTCAATGCGCCGCATCTACTTATTCAATGCGCCGCATCTTACCCTCAGACAGAAACTATAAATACCCCAAGACCAGACGAATTTCGAGAGGCTAATAGACAGAAAAGACCGAAGACAGAAGAAACCCTAAGTCGAATTCAGATGAAGTAGCAGCACAAGACACACCTTGAACGAAGATACAAGAGCTGTAAGAAGGTCCTGCATGTATTCAATTCATTAAGTAGTTTTGTTTTATTGCATTAGTACACTTTAATTCATCAGGATTGATGGGCTTGTGTAATGTGACAACGGAAAGATTGCACTCCCCTTAAAATTGCTTTCCCATCAATTAAAGTTTATATGTTGATGTCTTTGGTGACTTTTATTAGTGCATTGATAACCTCTGTGTCTAGCTGAGCATTGCTTGGGTCGCCATGCCCCTTCCTCGCCTGTTTATTCTATTTTCTAGGATATTGGGATAGTCATAAGTGATCATTAAGGGTTTACTCGCCGATAAGATTAGAGCCAACGAGAAAGGTTTAATCTCGGTGCGTTGCATCGAACTATACACTTCATATAAAACTAGCAATAAAACAAGTGACAAGCTACTTAACTATCAGGACAGGTCTTCTTATTGTCTCAAGTATTTATCTGTGTACGTGTGTGCTAATCGCTGATTCGTGCTTATTGGTTTAGTTTAAATTTAATCATAACCAAACCGTGCCAGTCTCTCAGGCTGAACCCCCTTGCGTTAGATTAGGTTGTATAGCTAACTTAAGATATTAAAATACTGATTAGAATAACAAGATAATACGTTCCACTCTTAGTGATCGACACTCTACTTACCATTATATTCATACTGACCGGGTACACTGCTCGTTAAAGTGTGTGTTATTGATAAGTCGGCTAAATATAAATTTAAAACTTGAATACTGCTAAAACCACAACGACATACCGTGGGTATAAATTAGAGCACAACATACACGCACATCACCTTTTATAAGCTCAAAATCACAATAGATTTTAAAGGTGCACCACCTTACATATGCCGATAGCATAATAGTTGGTTGGTACAATAGAGAGTGTAACGGAAAGAGATTATCACAACATCTTGACATAAAAGATAAGGAATTCATTACACGAAGATCCATACAATGTAACGATACAGAAGATCTTTAAGAAAATACAAATACTCTAGGAAATGCAATCCAAAAGGGTCTAGATTTAAGCTTTATTATGCGAAGCAGGGAACTCTCTCTTCTTAAACGTTATTATCACCCGTGACATTGTTGAGGTCTTGGCGAGCTTCTCCTCCTTCTATCGCGTATGTGTTCCCACGAGTTCTTCCTCCATTCTGATTCCTCAGCTCTGGGCATTCACTCCTGAAGTGCCCTATCACTCCACACTCATAGCAGGTTATTGTGACATTTGGGTCCATCACGAGGGTGGGAGCCTTGCAATATTTGGCCATGTGTCCGACCTTTTGGCAGTTCCCACACAGAGTGGGGCAAGGTCCATTGTGTTGAAATCGACACTTGTTGCACTTGGGTAAATTTCCAGCATAACCTCTCTTCTCTCCCGATCCAACAATATAGACCTTGGCGGCCTCTGGTCGCTTCTTCTGGTTGTTGTTGTTGTTGTTGTTGTCACCGGAGTGATCATCCCATTTCCTTTTGTTATCTACCACCTTCTCGGCGGTATCCTCGATTACTTGGTCCATTAGCTTGTTGGCCACTTCCATAGTCTCATGGAGATTGATGAAGCGAAAAGTGTACCGCTTTTAGGGGGTCATTTAAGCCCTAAATCGTATTTATTTGATCAAATATTGCCCTAAATCGTTCCTTTTGTCATTTTAGGTACTTTGGAGAAGAAATCTGGAAAAGGAAGCATTTTGGACGTTTTTGGAGCATAAAAGTGAAGAAAACGACAAAGTCTCAAAATTGGCTGGAAAAGTACCTTTGACGGCGTCAAGTATTTCTCTTGACGGCGTCATGGCTTGGAAAAAGAGGTGGATATGAAAAATACACGAGACGCGCCAGAGAGTTTTGCAATGTAAAGTCTGACGGCGTCACCCTTTGAAGTGATCGAGGCCATCACGGCTTAAGTTAAAGCGAGACGGCGTCAAGCACTATTCTGACGGCGTCAAGCCTTGATAAGCCAGGGAGGATTTTGGAGGACTAAAGAGGGACGGCGTCAGGAAGGCCATCCGGGAACCCTAGACATGGCGAGGTGACGGCGTCAAGATCTACAACGTGACGCCGTCAGCCCCTAAACTCTATATATAGTTTTGCAATTTTTTGTCATTAGTGTGCAACTTTGTGAGGAGAAACCCTAAGACGAATTTCTGCCATTTTTAAGGATTTTCATACCCTTGGATCTCCCATGTTTAATTGAAGATAAGTAATTGTTTAATCAATCAATATGTCTATGTGTTGTTTGATTATATCTTGTTCTTGTCTTTTGATTAACATGCTAGGCTAGATTAATCTTGTGTTTGCTTAGATCTAATGAAACCTAACTATTGATTATTGGTTATTAGTGTGTTATTAATTGTATTGGATGATTGTTCATCGATGTTAGGCTTAAGAAAACTGGCTAATTTCCTATTCGGTAACTTGCTTGAACGTCTTAAGAAACATGAACCAATGCGTACTAAGGTTTTTATGGTTGTATTTAATGCATGAGCGAATTCTAGTGATCCCATGTTAGGAGCTTCTTAGCCGGCTCGACATAGGAGTGAAGTAGGAGCTTGTAGAGTTGGGGAAGTACGTACGCCACCCCACGACTGGTATTAAGGAATACACCCGTCATCCACGCAATTAATACACACTAATCAACCGGTAAAAGATAGTTAGGGAGTAAGGAAATCTAAGTAAACACATTTCTCTCCACATAAGTTTCACAACCTTTTCATTTTCAGTTATTTTATTTATTTGCATTCGTAGTTATTTGGGTTAGTTGACTAGCAACTAATTCCGCCCACTCCTTCAAACCCGAGATTTTACTTGCTTTTATAAAAAAATATAAAAATACAAAAAGAATCTTCCCTCACCCTTAGACCTATTAGAGTAGTTTTTCAATCCTAACGACACTATTCCCTGTGGAGAACGATCAATCCCCCGTACTTACCACTACACTATACTACATCGGTCAGGTACACTGCCTGGTGGGGTTTTAAGCCTCTTGAGATCCCTCGAGAGGTAAAACCTGTTGTAAGGTCGCAAAAGCACGCATCAAGTTTTTGGCGCCGCTGCCGGGGAATAGTTATTGTTTAGGTTGAATTTTTATTTTATTAGGTCTACTCACTAGATTCCTTTCTAGTGAGATTTTTATTTTATTTTTCTAGGTTTTCTTTAGTCTATCTTATTTCTTTGTACTTTTGTTTGTGACACCTTCCACCTACCTCATGAGTAATAGTGATCGCTTGATCCCTGTTATTCGTATTTTCCGCCGTGCAAACTTCCAACTACCCGTTCCCGCTCCCATCGTAGAAAACAACAACCTTTCACCCGACCACCACTTTGGTAACAATTCTGAGATGGAGGATTCTGACCGTGAGAATAACTATGTTAGTCCCTTTTACGACTCAGACTCCGATGAGGATGCTGGTAATGGAGAAGTAGTTAACGTGGAATGGAGAATAGAGGAAATTGATCCCTTTAAGTATGTTGACCCTAGGACTAAGATCGAGAAGGATAGCCTCTTTAACATGCAATTTCCATGTAAGATTGGTTATCATAGTTTTTATGCTTATCTTAACTCATCTTTGCCTATGAACATTATCTCTCGCGCTAATTATAATAAAATCCTGGTAGATGAGCTAGAATATCAAGGAGATAACATTGTTGCTAGGATTAAGCCACTACACGTATTCGTAGGAAGTTTTGTGTATTTGGTGGATTTTATGGTTATGGAGAACTTAGGAGAATTTATTGATAACAAATTAACCCAAGTCATTTTTGAAGAACCCTTCAAAAGGTTAACCAACCTTGACGAAAAACTTGTGGACGGGTTAATTACATTCTTGGATGGGGACGAAGATCTTGTTTACCAAATGCCCCGATCACACCCTAGGTTTAAGAACTTCTCCATTGAATCTTGCAATAGGATTGCGCCTATTGACTTGTTAAGTGAAAATGATAAGAGAAAGGGGCTCAAATATCCACATGAGAAAAATAAGAGATATTATCATGGATGTCTGGAGCTGAATGATGAATACAAGAAAGATGAGGCAACAATTAGATGGCTCACACTCGGATACGTGAGCATAAGCGACACTAGATGAGCCGGACTTTGAGTCTAGCTACAAGACTCGTTAATAAAGAAAAGCGCTTCTTGGGAGGCAACCCAAGCTTTATTTGCTTTGTGTGTTTATTTGTTTGTTTGTTTAATTTTATGTGTTTCCATATGTGTGTTTAATTTTTATTATTATTGATTCATGTTCAAAAACTAAATTGTGAAAATGCTTTATCTTGTTTTTAACTTAGTCTTAACTACATATAAAGGTATTTTGCAAAAATTAAGTGTAAGGGAAATCCAAATCGGTTTATTAGAACAAATGAACATGAATCGTAATAATATTAAATTAACATACATATTAATAATTGTTTGAGTCAAATGCTTGTATCGTGTCATAATAATATTTTGCAGGAATTCCAGGAAGTAAGGTAGAGGTTTTTCCAGAAATTTTCAGAAAACTTAACATGAGAATTCTGTCAGATCATTTCTGACGGCGTCAGGCTTTACAACCTGACGGCGTCAGGTTTTAATTTTCTGAAATTTTTGAAAGTTTTGTTTTCATAAAAAGTTTTTATTAAATCTCTGACTTATAATCTCCAGGAATCTGCAAAATTATCATTCCACAAGCATTATATCCATATATAGAATTTATCCCGCCGATGTTATGCAGGTTTTCGTGTTTGTTTTCTCAGGTTTAACAGGTTATTTTGGACAAGGAGATGTATGTGGAATCAAGCTTATGGCGATGCATTAGTCTTGGAGCTTCTACATTCTCTTGGAAGAAGATCTAACCATGTTACTTCTTTATCCACCGAACGAATCAGGGGTGTATTTGATTTCATTCGTTTACCTTATTTACTTTTACATCTTGTTATTTGAACATTGGGGACAATGTTCATCTTAAGTGTAAGGGGGTAAAAATACGATACTTTAGAGAATACAATTGCACTTGATTTTTGTTTGTTTAATGGTAGATGTGTAATAAAACTGAGATAAATACCTGTTAGGGCAATTTTAGTGCCAAATTTAAAATTTTTTACGACATATAGGAGTGAAACTTTGGTCTTAATGAGCGTCTCACGGATAGGAGTTATATGACTAGCACAAAACCGTACCACTAAAAAAAATTTCCACCCCCAAATATGTGAGGTTCGCCCCTAGAATTGGTAGGAAAAGCATTTATGCTATGATGTGTGTACCGGTAGCACTTAGATTCTAGAACTTGCGTTAGGACCATTCCGAGGCCACAAGTGAGACTACATTCGTGTAGTTAGATTTACTACATGATAAGAGGCATTAGGATTAACCCATTGTTTTACACCTGTGTTTTTGTTATAATTACATTGGCTACATTGGTCAAGTAATTCTCCCACACCCTTTGCGTTGTACTCATTTTTAGTACACGATACCCCTAGTACACCCCTCAGAGTACACCCCTCAGAGCCTATCTTTTCGTTTCTAACTTTAAGCATCTTACTTAAAGGAAGAATTTGTTTACACCCCACTTAAATGTACACCCAAATCGCCTTAGCCTACCTTGTATGCACTCATTTTTAGTGCATTATTGTGACAACATTTGTTTAAACCCAAGTTAATTATCTAATTGATTACATGGTTGCTAAGTCGAGTCATATCCTTGTACATATTGTTTTGGGACGATTGAGACTCATGGGTAAAGTACTAGTTTAATGGAGTAATGGGGAAGAGCAACATTATTACCCCCATATGTGCTAAATATTTTAAAAGTACTCCAAGTGTTTCGATTATCTTAATTCGAGTCATTAGAATAGTTAATTGTAAAGTTATGTAAAATTTCAAGTGTAAGGGGAATGCAACGCCCCTATGATGTATTATTTTGGATGGTAGGGCAAGAATGTATGAAAAAAAAATCGAAAAAATCAAGAAAAATACAAAAAAATGAGAAAAAGAAAAGTAGAAAAAAACATACGGACTACCATCCCGTTTCATTTTATGTTTATTTTATATTTTTGTTATTTTGTTATTAGCATTAAGTCGAGTCTAGTCATGGCTTAGCAACGCCATATTGTACATGTAATTAATCAAGATCTTTAACTCGCCACCAGTAAAATATCCCTTATCCAACAAAACCGTGTTTATCATATCCCTACACCTCACGTTATAACCCATGTAAAAGCCCTCTTTGATAGTTTATCTTAGGTGCTTACGCCTAGTGGAGGAGGTTTTTGATCCTTTCCCAAGCCTATGGTAATCTATTTGCTATGAAAGGTAGTGAGAGATATTATCCGTTTTCATTTATGAGATTTATTTTGATGACACCTGAGAGATGTGAGTATCTAAACACTACTTGTGAGGTGCTAGTTTATAATCTCCGTGCTTATTATGATTAAAGTGGAACGATTATTTATTGTAATTACTTTTATATTAGCATTAAATGACCCCTAACTTGTATTTTGATTAGAATAAAAGCGCATTTGCTTGAGGACAAGCAAATCTCAAGTGTAAGGGTATTTGATGAAGCGAAAAGTGTACCGCTTTTAGGGGGTCATTTAAGCCCTAAATCGTATTTATTTGATCAAATATTGCCCTAAATCGTTCCTTTTGTCATTTTAGGTACTTTGGAGAAGAAATCTGGAAAAGGAAGCATTTTGGACGTTTTTGGAGCATAAAAGTGAAGAAAACGACAAAGTCTCAAAATTGGCTGGAAAAGTACCTTTGACGGCGTCAAGTATTGCTCTTGACGGCGTCATGGCTTGGCAAAAGAGGTGGATATGAAAAATACACGAGACGCGCCAGAGAGTTTTACAATGGAAAATCTGACGGCGTCACCCTTTGAAGTGATTAAGGCCATCACGGCTTAAGTTAAAGCGAGACGGCGTCAAGCACTATTCTGACGGCGTCAAGCCTTGATAAGCCAGGGAGGATTTTGGAGGACTAAAGAGGGACGGCGTCAAGAAGGCCATCCGGGAACCCTAGACACGGCGAGGTGACGGCGTCAAGATCTACAACGTGACGCCGTCAGCCCCTAAACTCTATATATAGTTTTGCAATTTTTTGTCATTAGTGTGCAACTTTGTGAGGAGAAACCCTAAGATGAATTTCTGCCATTTTTAAGGGTTTTCATACCCTTAGATCTCCCATGTTTAATTGAAGATAAGTAATTATTTAATCAATCAATATGTCTATGTGTTGTTTGATTATATCTTGTTCTTGTCTTTTGATTAACATGCTAGGCTAGATTTATCTTGTGTTTGCTTAGATCTAATGAAACCTAACTATTGATTATTGGTTATTAGTGTGTTATTAATTGTATTGGATGATTGTTCATCGATGTTAGGCTTATGAAAACTGGCTAACTTCCTATTCGGTAACTTGCTTGAACGTCTTAAAAACATGAACCAATGCGTACTAAGGTTTTTATGGTTGTATTTAATGCATGAGCGAATTCTAGTGATCCCATGTTAGGAGCTTCTTAGCCGGCTCGACATAGGAGTGAAGTAGGAGCTTGTAGAGTTGGGGAAGTACGTACGCCACCCCACGACTGGTATTAAGGAATACACCCGTCATCCACGCAATTAATACACACTAATCAACCGGTAAAAGATAGTTAGGGAGTAAGGAAATCTAAGTAAACACATTTCTCTCCACATAAGTTTCACAACCTTTTCATTTTCAGTTATTTTATTTTATTTGCATTCGTAGTTATTTGGGTTAGTTGACTAGCAACTAATTCCGCCCCACTCCTTCAAACCCGGAATTTTACTTGCTTTTATAAAAAAATATATAAAAATACAAAAAGAATCTTCCCTCACCCTTAGACCTATTAGAGTAGTTTTTCAATCCTAACGACACTATTCCCTGTGGAGAACGATCAATCCCCCGTACTTACCACTACACTATACTACATCGGTCAGGTACACTGCCTGGTGGGGTTGTAAGCCTCTTGAGATCCCTCGAGAGGTAAAACCTGTTGTAAGGTCGCAAAACCACGCATCAGAGATCAGCAGCCTTGAAGCTGGTGACATTACCCTTGATGGATGGGGGTAATCCTCCAATGTATCTCTCTAGGAAGCGAGGTTCAGTTTGGACCATCTCTGGGCACAATAAGGCCAACTCTTGAAAGCGTTGGTTGTATGCAGCAATGTTGGTACCCTGCACCTTGAGGTTCCAAAACTCGACCTCTAACTTTTTAATCTCATTGCGCGGGCAATACTTTTTTAGTACAATTTCCTTGAAATTTTCCCAGTGCATTGCGTAAGCGGTGTCATAGCCAGCAGACCTCAGGTAGTTATTCCACTAGGTTAGAGCAGGATCTTTGAAGGTGAACGATGCATACTTAACCCTGTCTTCATCCGCACAACTACATATTCGAAACACAGTCTCCAGCCTTTCAATCCATCTGACCAAAACGACAGCTCCCTCGGTTCCTCCGAAGCTTCCAGTCATGGTCTTTCGGAACTCCTGATAGGTGCAGCTGTGGTTGTTGTTGTTTGTAGGTCTTGAGGTTCCGACATCAGTAGTCGAGTTGTTTACATTTGCTGCAGCCAGTGCTGCTGCTACACGGTCATTAACCAACTGATCTAGCATGGCTTGATTCAGAATAAGCGGGTTTGCTCCATCCCCAGTTGGAAGAGTGGTAGCAGCAGGTCGACCGCGTGCGGTCTTGGTTGTTCTTCTTGTAGGAGCCATTTATCTACATCGTAAAAGACGACAACGAATGAGGTTTCAAATAAAGAGAATGGTATCACACGTGGGTACAATCATCACAGGTAGAATACGTGGGTAAAATCAACCATGAAAGAAGAGACATAATTTAATACATAATCACACTCATCATAGATTAATCGTCGTCGCATGGTTGCGGAGACTAGGTCTTGCTTCCAAACGAGATGTTCCTTCTAAATAATGGGGAAAGAGTGAGTTCTAATTGTGATGTGTCCTAAGAGTAGATGTTTCGAGGAAACATGTTTTAAGGCGACAGGTTGAGGTCATGACCAAATGGATTGGTGGATTTCTAGATGATGGTAATTTAGGTGTTTCAAAAGAACTGGACGAGCGTTCGAACTCGGAGTCGGGTAGTGAAATTGTGTCGGGGAAGGTAAGTTGTGACAAGTACGGTATTTATATATTAGTATGTAGAAAATACTTTTGGTATATAGTGTAAGTCAAGTATAATATAAATCATCAGACGGTAAGGCATAGCATATAGTTGTGTCAAGTAAAACAGTAATTTAGGCAACCGGCTTGGCAGGTATGCATGTGGCAGTCATATGGTTTTGTTTTTGTAAAAGTAGCTATAGTCTAGGTTTGAAAAATACCCAGTTCTCTATAACCAAGGCTTTGATACCAATCTGTAACACCCCAAAAATCGGGTCCAGCGGAAGAACGATTTTACCTCAACCGTTTAGAAGGAAATTTCATTACCAAAACATTAAGTTTACATTATTCAAAATATAGTGCGGCAAACAGGCCCATAATAGTAAAGTGGTCCCATCATATAAATAAATCAGAGTCTTCTATGACCATGCCATGCCCTGCCAAAAGCCTCCAATAGTGTGCTATCGCTTTTTACCTGAAAATACATGCTAAAGTGTCAACACGAGGTTGGTGAGTTCATAGGTTTTAGTATTCGTAAACGTGGAACTCAAATTTATATTGTTTGGTTAATCAGTACACTCGTAATGACCATTATACCTGGTAATATGTCCGTTACACACGGTAATGTGACCGTTACACCCGGTAATGTGACCGTTACACCCGGTCCTGTTATATGTGTTTGTCCAGTACCCCTGGTCAATGTGTGTATCATGCATACATATAACACATTCGAATAACCAATCTAGTATTTCAACCAAACAGTCAAATCTTGAATAAACAGTTCGTATTTTCCAAATAAACAGTCATTGAGTTTAATTAAAACGAGCATGTATTCTCCCCCAAAACAGTTATAAAACAAGTAAAGGTAAGGGCCATGAACTCACCTCAACAAATAGCAGTCTGATAGTAAAAGTCAAGTAGTGATAATGAGCGGCACCGACACGCGACCTAGATTAATATGGCATGTTTAGTTCACAGTTCTAGTTTAAGACTCGATGAAGTTTAAAAGTTTCAAAGTATTTATGTTATTGTTGCTTGTGTGACCGCATTTAAGTTCAAGTAGCTTTTGTAAATGTTAGCAAGGATTGGCTATTGGAAGTGCACACGTACACACGTATAGAATTGTAAGGTATTCCTGACGAAAAATATTCGTTAAACAAAATATCCGAAAGGCAAGGTATGGTAAGATAATCGTGAGTGATTATCAAGTGTCGTCGAAAAAACGGGAAGTGTTTACATATACATAGTATATATACATAGTTAATTGATGAGAATCGGGCATGACCCGTGAATACATTTAGTTTGTCCAAGGTGACTAAGTGTCATAATTTTTGTATGTGACTAATAAACCGTTTTATATTGCTTGTTAGGCTCAAATAAGTTATTAAAATCAAATTGCTTTTCATTAAGTTTAAATAAACTAGATTAAGGAATATTAATCAATAGTCTTAAAAATAAGTTAGAATTTATTTTCATTAGTTTGAGTTGAAATCTAAACTTATAGTTTTTAATGGTGCGACAATGTTAAGTTTTGATTATAAGACACATTTTTTATTTCGTTTATAAAACGAGTTACATAGACTCGGAGTATGTCGTGAATTTATATTGAGATTGAGTAAGTCGAGTGGGTTGAGAACGAGTCGTGAATAAGCCGAAGTGAACATATAACTTGGTTCGAAACCCAAAGGATAACAACTCAAGTACATAAATACATGGTACATAGTCTTATTAGATTATAAAAATATCACAATCTGCTTTAGTGTAATAGAAATCAAACGCACCCTATTTTATTTAAGTGGGCTTCGGCCCACAGTATTTTGACACACAACACAAGTCCAAAACCAAGTTGAAGTTAACCCAATCCCAATTTCTAAAATTTAACCAACCCATTTCTCTAGATTTTAACTTATACCAATATGTTGCTAGTTGTTGTTTTTGTGAAACTAGTTTTTGACAATAGTGAGCAAAATAAAGCATTTCTATGTTGGCTTGGTCAAGCAAACAATAACGAAAACGCACCCACTGTCGGCTCGAGACCAAGCAGTGGCTCGACACACTTCACAAACTAAACGTGACTTTATGTGGAGCCAAAAGACCTCGCGGTTGGGCTGTGATTCGGGCTCGGCCCTAACAGCCACGCGACTAATTTGTGATTATAAATTATTGGCCAAAGGTGGAATTACCAAATCACAAACCAACCACTGTGGTTTCGACCCACATAAAAATCTAAACATAACATTTAATCAATTTTTATCTCCAAACCATTTAATTTACTATATGTTGAAATTGGTACATTGTGACATGGAAACCAAACTAAAACAATCATTGATGGGTCGATAATGCATATAAAAAACACCCTACTGACTTGAACCAAAAGACACATACACAAAGTCATTTCAACTTTACTTCCAACCCAATACATATTCATTTTTCTTAGCTTTTTCTTTACTTTACATGTTGAGGGCCAGTGAATCAAAACTAAACCATCCCCACTGTTTTGGATAGTGGGTCGATTACACCAACAAAACCACAATCAAAAGGCAAACTAAATTTAACCAGTTTTATCCCAACAAGAAAGATGATAAGCTACGCAAAATAAAATGAGCACTTCCAATCCCATGAGCCAATCGAATTTTTAGTTTCCTCAGTTTTAATATGCCACAAAACAACATCATCAAGAATATAGCAAATCGTATGGATGATAAAATAAACACCGATTTGATTTAACGAAACCCAAAACAAGATTATAACAACAACATCAAAAGTATAACCAAACCAGAAAATCGAATGAAATACATTTCAGAATCTTTACAATATTTTTAGAGAGGGAGTCGATTTAACAAGGAGACCAAAAAAATCAATAACCCAAATCCGATTCCAAGCAAGCAATCCCACCACAGCTCTCCTTGTATTTTTTTGTGTGTTGTTTGAGTTGTGGTTCACTTGTGGACCGATTGGGGTTATAAGAAAATAATAATCGAGGAAGGTTTGACCCTTCTTTCTTCGTTAACAGACTCGCCATGGCCAAAAGGGGATACTATCGCCCTCAAGCTTCATCATCTTCTTGTCTTGATGGGTTGACTTTGATGTTTAGACAATAGGATCCAGACCTGTGTGTTTTCAACGATGCTAGGGACCGATTGGTTTTTAGTTGTCATCGATGATGACTCAGATCTGATGTTCAGGGGTGGGGGAGGGAGGTGACGGCAGGAGGGAGAGAGGGAAAGAGAGGGATGAAGATGTGGGGATATGAAAGAGATTTGTTTTGTGATGTATCTGTACATCTATATATATATATATATATATATATATATATATATATATATATATATATATATATTATATATATATATATATATATATATATATATATATATATATATATATATATATATATATATATATTCTTTTTTAATTTAGTTTTTAATTAAAGATGTAGTTATAAAAATAAAGTGAGGTTAATTTGAAAGTGAGTGTTAAGTTAATAGGTTTAACTGTTTAAGTGTGCTCCGTGTTTCGCTGAGCTCCGTTTTAGCTATTGTTTTTCCGGGTTATCGTGAGTACCAAAAATATTATTTTAGAGGACGTTTTTATAAAAGTAATATAAAAACACAATTATTGATTCCTGATAACCAATATTAGATTCATGCCGTTAATAGTGTTGTGTCGGTACGCGTGTGGTGTTGTTTTTAATAAAAACGAGATAACCTCTCGTTTTTTATACGTTGAAGTCTGTAAATGTCAGAAAGTGAAAAATTCACTTTTTTTTTCAATAATGTTAAATAGTTTTATGAGTTACTGTATGCTACAGTGTGCGGGTTTGCTTCCCGAAGTAGTTATGCAAGCTCATGAATGCTTAATTTATCTGTTAGATAATAATAAATTAACATTTATTATTAAAATATTAGAGGAAAAATTACCATTTGTCACATCCTTCCCGCCTTAGAAGGAAAACCGTCTTCGGTTTTCACTTAGGGTTTCCCGATGGAGTTGAGAAAATTTGAGGTCATTTACGCTTGATTTTTTTTTTCGCGTTCCCACATGAATTCGAGACCTTTTCGAGAGACTGTTGAACCTTGACAGTCGAGATGTGAAGTGTCAATTTTGAAGTACAATATTCTCGAGGTGACTATTCCCATCATAGCATGATCCTTCCTGAATTAAACATAGTTGATCAGGCTATGCTTAATTGAGGATTGATGATGCCATGCTTGGTTTAGTCAAAATGGTATTGGGTTTGAAACAGTATTGACCATACCTTTTATAAGCTCAAAATCACAATAGATTTTAAAGGTGCACCACCTTACATATGCCGATAGCATAATAGTTGGTTGGTACAATAGAGAGAGTAACGGAAAGAGGTTATCATAACATCTTGACATAAAAGATAAGGAATTCATTACACGAAGATCCATACAATGTAACGATACATAAGATCTTTAAGAAAATACAAATACTCTAGGAAATACAATCCAAAAGGGTCTAGATTTAATTTTTATTATGCGAGGCAGGGAACTCTCTCTTCTTAAACATTATTATCACCCGTGACATTGTTGAGTTCCTGGCGAGCTTCTCCTCCTTCTATTGCGTATGTGTTCCCACGAGTTCTTCCTCCATTCTGATTCCTCAGCTCTGAGCATTCACTCCTGAAGTGCCCTATCACTCCACACTCATTGCAGGTTATTGTGACGTTTGGGTCCATCACGAGGGTGGGAGCCTTGCAATCTTTGGCTTTGTGTCCGACCTTTTGGCAGTTCCTACACTGAGTGGGGCAAGGTCCATTGTGGTGAAATCGACACCTGTTGCACTTGGGTAAAGTTCCAGCATAACCTCTCTTCTCTCCCGACCCAGCAGTATAGACCTTGGCGGCCTCTGGTCGCTTGTTCTGGTTGTTGTTGTTGTTGTTGTCACCGGAGTGATCATCCCATTTCCTTTTGTTATCTACCACCTTCTCGGCGGTATCCTCGATTACTTGGTCCATTAGCTTGTTGTCCACTTCCATGGTCTCATGGAGATCAGCAGCCTTGAAGGTAGTGACATTACCATTGATGGATGGGGGTAATCCTCCAATGTATCTCTCTAGTAAGCGAGGTTCAGTTTGGACCATCTCAGGGCACAGTAAGGCCAACTCTTGAAAGCGTTGGTTGTATGCAGCAATGTTGGTACCCTGCACCTTGAGGTTCCAAAACTCGACCTCTAACTTTTTAATCTCATTGCGCGGGCAATACTTTTTAAGTATAATTTCCTTGAAATTTTCCCAGTGCATTGCGTAAGCGGTGTCATAGCTAGCAGACCTCAGGTAGTTATTCCACCAGGTTAGAGCAGCATCATTGAAGGTGAATGATGCATACTTAACCCTGTCTTCATCCGCACAACTACATATTCGAAACACAGTCTCTAGCCTTTCAATCCATCTGACCAAAACGACAGCTCCCTCGGTTCCTCCGAAGCTTCCAGTCATGGTCTTTTGGAACTCCTGATAAGTGCAGCTGTGGTTGTTGTTGTTTGTAGGTCTTGAGGTTCCGACATCAGTAGTCGAGTTGTTTACATTTGCTGCAGCCAGTGCTGCTGCTACACGGTCATTGACCAACTGATCTAGCATGGCTTGATTCAGAATAAGCGGGTTTGCTCCATCCCTAGTTGGAAGAGTGGTAGCAGCAGGTCGACCGCGTGTGGTCTTGGTTGTTCTTCTTGTAGGAGCCATTTATCCACATCGTAAAAGATGACAACGAATGAGGTTTCAAATAAAGAGAACGGTATCACACGAGGGTACAATCATCACAGGTAGAATACGTGGGTAAAATCAACCATGAAAGAAGAGACATAATTGAATAGATAATCACACTCATCATAGATTAATCGTCGTCGCATGGTTGCGGAGACTAGGTCTTGCTTCCCAAACGAGATGTTCCTTCTAAATAATGGGGAAAGAGTGAGACCTAATTGTGATGTGTCCCAAGAGTAGATGTTTCGAGGAAACATGTTTTAAGGCGACAGGTTGAGGTCATTACCAAATGGATTGGTGGATTTCTAGATGATGGTAATTTAGGTGTTTCAAAAGAACTGGACGAGCGTTCGAACTCGGAGTCGGGTAGTGAAATTGTGTCGGGGAAGGTAAGTTGTGACAAGTACGGTATTTATATATAAGTATGTAGAAAATACTTTTGGTATATAGTGTAAGTTAAGTATAATATAAATCATCAGACGGTAAGGCATATCATATAGTTGTGTCAAGTAAAACAGTAATTTAGGCAACCGGCTTGGCAGGCATGCATGTGGCGGTCATATGGTTTTGTTTTTGTAAAAGTAGCTATAGTCTAGGTTTGAAAAATACCCAGTTCTCTATAACCAAGGCTTTGATACCAATCTGTAACACCCCAAAAATCGGGTCCAGCGGAAGCATAAAAATCACTGGGGGCTACTAAATTGATATCGCAACACAAGGTACAAAGAACGATTTTACCTCAACCGTTTAGAAGGAAATTTCATTACCAAAACATTAAGTTTACATTATTCAAAATATAGTGCGGAAAACAGACCCATATTAGTAAAGAGGTCCCATCATATAAATAAATCAGAGTCTTCTATGACCATGCCATACCCTGCCAAAAGCCTCCAATAGTGTGCTATCGCTTTTTACCTGAAAATACATGCTAAAGTGTCAACACGAGGTTGGTGAGTTCATAGGTTTTAGTATTCGTAAACGTGGAACTCAAATTTATATTGTTTGGTTAATCAGTACACTCGTAATGACCATTACACCTGGTAGTATGTCCGTTACACCCGGTAATGTGACCGTTACACCCGGTAATGTGACCGTTACACCCAGTCCTGTTATATATGTTTGTCCAGTACCCCTGGTCAATGTGTGTGTAATGCATACATATAACGCATTCGTATAACCAATCTAGTATTTCAACCAAATAGTCAAATCTTGAATAAGCAGTTCGTATTTTACAAATAAACAATCATTGAGTTTAATTAAAACGAGCATGTATTCTCCCCCAAAACAGTTATAAAACAAGTAAAGGTAAGCGCCATGAACTCACCTCAGCAAATAGCAGTCTGATAGTAAAAGTCAAGTAGTGATAATGGGCGGCACTGACACCCGACCTAGATTAGTATAGCACGTTTAGTTCACAGTTCTAGTTTAAGACTCGATGAAGTTTAAAAGTTTCAAAGTATTTATGTTACTGTTGCTTGTGTGACAGCATTTAAGTTCAAGTAGCTTTTGTAAATGTTGGCAAGGATTGGCAATTGGAAGTGCACACGTACACACGTATAGAATTGTAAGGTATTCCTGACGAAAAATATTCGTTAGACAAAATATCCGAAAGGAAAGGTACGGTAAGATAATCGTGAGTGATTATCAAGTGTCGTCGGAAAAATGGGAAGTGTTTACATATACATAGTATATATACATAGTTAATTGACGAGAATCGGGCATGACCCGTGTATACATTTAGTTTGTCCAAGGTGACTAAGTGTCATAATTTTTGTATGTGGCTAATAAACCATTTTATATTTCTTGTTAGGCTCAAATAAGTTATTAAAATCAAATTGCTTTTCATTAAGTTTAAATAAACTAGATTAAGGAATATTAATCAATAGTCTTAAAAATAAGTTAGAATTTATTTTCATTAGTTTGAGTTGAAATCTAAACTTATAGTTTTTAATGGTGCGATAACGTTAAGTTTTGATTATAAGACACATTTTTTTTTCCGTTTATAAAACGAGTTACATAGACTCGGAGTATGTCGTGAATTTATATCGAGATCGAGTAAGTCGAGTGGGTTGAGAACGAGTCGTGAATAAGCCGAAGTAAACATATAACTTGGTTCGACACCCAAAGGATAACAACTCAAGTACATAAATACATGGTACATAGTCTTATTAGATTATAAAAATATCACAATATGATTTATTGTAATAGAAATCAAACGCACCCTATTTTATTTAAGTGGGCTTTGGCCCACAGTATTTTGACACACAACACAAGTCCAAAACCAAGTTGAAGTTAACCCAATCCCAATTTCTAAAATTTAACCAACCCATTTCTCCAGATTTTAACTTATACCAATATGTTGCTAGTTGTTGTTTTTGTGAAACTAGTTTTTGACAATAGTGAGCAAAATAAAGCATTTCTATGTTGGCTTGGTCAAGCAAACAATAACGACAACACACCCACTGTCGGCTCGAGACCAAGCAGTGGCTCGACACACTTAACAAACTAAACGTGACTTTATGTGGAGCCAAAAGGACTCGCGGTTGGGCTGTGATTCGGGCTCGGCCCTAACAGCCACGCGATTAATTTGTGATTATAAATTTTTGGCCAAAGGTGGAATTACCAAATCACAAACCAACCACTGTGGTTTCGACCCACATAAAAATCCAAACATAACATTTAACCAATTTTTATCTCCAAACCATTTAATTTACTATATGTTGAAATTGGTACATTGTGACATGGAAACCAAACTAAAACAATCATTGATGGGTCGATAATGCAAACAACAAACACCCTACTGACTTGAACCAAAAGACACAAACACAAAGTCATTTCAACTTTACTTCCAACCCAATACATATTCATTTTTCTTAGCTTTTTCTTTACTTTACATGTTGAGGGCCAGTGAATCAAAACTAAACCATCCCCACTGTTTTGGACAGTGGGTCGATTACACCAACAAAACCACAATCAAAAGGCAAACTAAATTTAACCAGTTTTATCCCAACAAGAAAGATGATAAGCTACACAAAATAAAATGAGCACTTCCAATCCCGTGAGCCAATCTAATTTTTAGTTTCCTCAGTTTTAATATGCCACACAAAACAACATCACCAAGAATATAGCAAATCGTATGGATGATAAAATAAACACCGATTCGATTTAACGAAACCCAAAACAAGATTATAACAACAACATCAAAAGTATAACCAAACCAGAAAATCGAATGAAATACATTTCAGAATCCTTACAATATTTTTAGAGAGGGAGTCGATTTAACAAGGAGACTAAAGAAATCAACAACCCAAATCCGGTTCCAAGCAAGCAATCCCACCACAGCTCTCCTTGTGTGTTGTTTGAGTTGTGGTTCACTTGTGGACCGATTGAGGTTATAAGAAAATAATAATCAAGGAAGGTTTGACCCTTCTTTCTTCGTTAACAGACGCGCCATGGCCAAAAGGGGATATTATCGCCCTTAAGCTTCATCATCTTCTTGTCTTGATGGGTTGACTTTGATGTTTAGACAAAAGGATCCAGACCTGTGTGTTTTCAAGGACGCTAGGGACCGTTTGGTTTTTAATTGTCATCGTTGATGACTCAGATCTGATGTTCAGGGGTGGGGGAGGGAGGTGACGGTAGGAGGGAGAGAGGGATGAAGATGTGGGGATATGAAAGAGATTTGTTTTGTCATATATATATATAATATTATAATTATATATATTATATATATATATATATATATAATATATATAAATAAAATATTATAATATATAATATAGAGTTTGGTTCATAGAAATGACCGGATCTACACACACCTTGTGTTAATGATCTTTGAATGATGTCTAGTCTAGCACCGAATTTACTAGCTAGCACTTAGAGATTTTTTTGTTTGTGTTTTGTATGAATTGAATGTAACAGTGAATGAACAAGGAACACAATATACTTCAACGATTCAATATTATTAATGAATAATACGAGTGATCTCCTATCACTAGGGTTTACAACCTTGAATCTTAATCGTACTTCTATATTATGCGTACATAAACTTTAACCTAGGAGATCCTTTTATAGACTAAGGATTCATGTACAAGATAACTATAATCTAATCGCATAAGATATCTACAAAATCTTTTCCATAATTATCTACTAATCGTCTACAAAAATAATAAGCCGTACAAACTATTATTTTGTAGCAGTACTAACTGACTTAGTACTGTCAGCTTTGTCTTTAATCACTTCAGCCTTACTAACTTCTTCACTAACAGTTTTAACTATTATCCTTAATTCCTAACAATCCTCCCCTAAACTTATGATTTCTGTGCAAATCACTAAGTTTCTTCGAATTAGGCTTCATCTCCAATAATGGGAGGGATTCTTCCAAACACTTATCATATCAGTCTCTTGCTTCTAGCTTTTATTTGTTCTGCAAGGTTAAAAATCTTTGTTACTAACAAATCTGCCATCTCAGACTCTCCATCAACCTCAAGTAGTACTGATAACATAACCATTAACACAACTGGTCTAAGTGGATATTCTTTTTCCACCAACATATAAATCTCTATGCCATCCATAGTAGAAACTCTGTGCACTCCACATGTTTCAAATAACTTCCAAGAGACATCTTTTACTTGTGCTTGAAATCTCCACATTGACTCTCCACCATCAGGTTCATAAATTCTCTTCAATTGAACCCATAGTTCTTTGTCTTTGTCTTCAAGTGGATCTTCACTTCTGAACTTGTCTTGTACCAATTTCCACAATTGATCAAGATCTTCTCTATCAAATTCTCTAAGTAAATCTTCAAACAATCTATAACTTTCAATAATCCCACCAAGTCTTATTATCTTCCATCCTTTCATTCTTCCATCAGAGAAAACTTCCCAGCCAATTATAGGATATTTTACTTGTAATGGTTTGATGTTTGTAGATTCTGGAACTATCACCATCATGCTTCTAATCTGCTCATCAGTTAATCCATCTTCTCCTGACTTCAATTTCTTTGCAGCATCAGATTCTAGAACTTCTGGTTCTCTTTTCTTTCCAGTTGTGGTATCCCTTCTTGAAGTGTGCAGCCTAGCATAAGTATCATAGTAGGCTGTTTGTATCTCAGCATCTGTCTTTCCAATGAAGTCACTCATCTTATAATTTGCTTGGTTCTTCAAATAGTGCTTCATAAAACTGATTTGTTCTTTCTTGGTAGGTAACTTTGTCTTGTATCCTGACTATTGCCTTTCTCTAGTTCTCTGAACCAGATCTTTCCATGCTACCTCTTTATTCTTTGTAAGTATAAACTCTTTAAGCTTCTCTGATTTGTCTTCTTCATTCAACTGTTTGTCTTTGAGAATCATTGCAGCTTGAGCTCTTGCAATCAAATCAGAATCCAACAAATATTTTAGTTGCTCATTGAACTCTTCTTGATTAACATCTTCGGTTCTTGTTATATCCATGAATTCAGCAATGTTCCTTACATCATCTGCAGCCATCTTTCTAGCTAATTCTGCATCTTGAGCTATCTGAGCTTGTTCTTCTTCTAAATCCTTTTCTAAAAACTCTCTTGCTACTTCTGCATCATGATCAATCTAAGCTTGAGTTTTTGGTTTTGTTTTCTTGAGCCTTTCTAGTTCTTGAGCAGCTTCTTCTGGTGTCATTGGATTCTTTCCCTTTGCTGATCTTTTTCTTTCAAACTCTGTTTCAGCAGTTTGTACGGTTTCTTGTTCTGTCTTAACCGTATGAACTGTTTCTTGTTCTATCTCAACCGTATGAACTGTTTCTTGTTCCTGAGTAGTTTCTTGTTGTTCCTGATATTCAACATCCTTATCAGCAACATTACCAGTATCAAATTGTTCCTCATCTGCACCTTCATCATGCCTCCCCTGAGCTTTAGAACTATCCCCCTTTCCTTTATCAGATATCCTCCCCTGTTTGGGAGAATCTCCACAATCATCATCAGTGTCATCTGAATAATCATCATCAGAAGAATCTTCATCCAATACAGCTCTTGCCCTTTTCCTCTTGAGATAAGCTTCCAGCTTCTTTACTCTACGAGTCAATCTTGAACAAACTTTGGCAAAATTATCTTTCTGACTCTTTAGATCCTTCTCCAAAGCTGCTACTTTAGCTGACAACTTGGTACACAAATCCATCAATTCATTTTGTCTAGAACTGCCCTCATCACTTCTAACTGTGTGACCTATTAGGAGCGGTGAATCATGGGGCAAGGATCCAGTTTCAACTCTAGTTTGACTAGGTTTATACCTTCTCCTATAGGTTGTGATGGTTGGGGGTGTTTGGGTATTTTCAGGATTTTGATTAAGTGTGTGATGGGGATCAGATGGGATTTCTGAACCTTCACTCAATTCAATTTGAAGCATGTTTGGAAAAAGTGGTACTACTTCCCCTGAAAACAATCTACTTGCCATAGCCATGTTTTGAAAAACTTTTTATTGTAGGCTAGGAGTAGGAAAAATTTCCTTATGTTTCTTGAGCAAATTCTTTTTCTTATTCAGAAAAGTTTGAATAAATCTGGGGTACATAAGAAACTTGGTTTTGCTGTTAACATTTGTTGCCATACTCTCAAAAATAAGCTTTGAAAAATTAAAAACCTTGTTTGTTGACAGACATATGAGAGCAATAGCAATATTGCTACTGAATTGCTCCCATGCTGTCCTTTTGGGACTTAAACAATGTAAAAGAGTATGTATCATAAATCTCCATTGAGGTTAGAAACATCCTTTTTGAAAAGTAAGTTTGTTAGAGGATGTATCATACCCCATTTTTGAAAGTTGTTCAAAAATTTCAGTGTTTAGCATAGTGTTAATACCATATAAATCATTCAACTTAAGATGTCTCCTAAGTATAGATTCGGTAAGAACAAACTTTATGCCATCCACTTTGGAATGTATTTCTAAGTCTCATTTTTCACTAGTCAAGACAGTAGCATTCTGCCAGAACTGTGTGATGTGAGAGACATAAAGAGTAGGAGAGACAGTTAAAGCATACCTTATGTGAGAGTGCTTTAGGAAATCCACAATCTCATAAAATTTCGATCCATCTCCTTCATCTGTTTTCTCAAGAAAAGCGACTTGGTTGTGTGTTTTGACGAATTCCAGATTAGCCATGATGTTCTCAGTAAAGTTTGATTTTAACTGTGGTGAATAATTAAGATTTAGGTTAGAAAGTGGAAGATGAAAGTTAGATGAGATTTTATTGAGAGAATTAGGATTTTTAATGTAACCGACTTAAAGAATATAGTAACTTTTATTTTAGAATATAAAAGTTAAAATATCTTGAAGAGGATCCCTTGAAAATCGTAATTCAATCAGTAAAAATCGCAACAAACCGCCAACGGCTAGTTTTTAACCAAAAATTAATTACTGACACGTCAGTTATAACGGCTAGTTCAGCAGTACTAAGTTTACACTAGCAGTATAAATTTGCACTAGCAGTACAAACCTTTATCAAAATTTTCAAAGAATAGTATGAACTTATATTGATTTCAAAAACATTATAACACACATATAGTTTTTAGCAAACTATCAGCTATCAACGGATTTGATATGTCTTTACCAATAGCTGTTTGCTTTGGACTAGCCAACTCTTCACTGTAAGATATGGTGAGTTGATAACCATACAATTTTTGGTAAATTGTCAACCATCAATGGATTTGATTAGTCTTTACCAGAAACCGTTTGCTCTGGACTAGCTGGTTCTTATGTGGGTTAGACATGGTGAACCAATTACCATTTGTTGTGTGCACAGATAACACACTGAGCTCCAAATCACCATATAGTCCAAAACATAAAGCATTTGATTCCTTGGTGCTTATCATCCAATCCTGCAATTGTTAGTCCAAAAACAAAGAAAACAAGATACAAGCATATGACTAACATTGCACAAAACAAGAAAAATTAATTTCCTTGTGGTACCCAAGCCATGACAGACTTAGGCTTTCCTCTTGCATCAACATAATTCATCCTTTTCAAAACTATTTGAGCACCATTGGGTTTGATAGGTCTCCAAACCCAACATGATGATGCATTCACTTCATTGCCCATATTTCCCTTAATAGTGTTGTTATTGACACCAGTACTAACTACTCTGCTAGCAGTAGGAACTGCTGGCTTTGAAGTTGTTACTTTGGGTTTCCAAACTTGGTTTTTCACTACTACTCTGTGATAAAAGGTTCTGTTGCCAATTTTTTGTGTTGGTTTAAAAACTATTTGTGCACCTTGAACTGTTGGCTTTGGGTGAACATGTCTAATAGGTATGACAGTTTGAACTGCTGGCCTAGCAGTATGAACTTCTCTTGGTCCAGACCTCAAAAGAACTGACCTAGGTGTCAGCTTAGCATTTTTAGGGTGAAAGGGAGGTCTTACTGAGTTCACCCTAGGGGTTGAATACCTGGTTACCCATTTATCACAAAAGGCTGGAAGATGGTGAAAGCTACCACAAGTGTAACAAGCTTTCCTATAACAGACAAAGTCATCACCCAATTGATGAGACTTGAGGTTGTTCCAATTCCTCTGGTTACCTCTGGGCTTGTTTGTGGTCCTATACATTTCTGCATACTTAACTGTTGGTCTAAGAGATTTAGCATTTGATCTAGGCCTAACAGTCTCAGTTTTAACCATCTTTGGGACTTTTGGTTCCTCCATCTTAACACAAGCAGGCTTAACCACAGCCTGTTCCTCCTCATCATCAGAAGTCCAGTCCTCTATGGTTGGAGCATCTGAGTCTTTAGCTGAGGACACCTTATCCTCAGAAAGTGAGGCATCACTTGCACTTTCATACACAGGTTTATCAACTACATCCTTCTTAGGTTGAGGACCATAGTTAAGCTCAGGTAATTGAAATTTAGGGAGTCCTGTATGTTCTAGGTCAATTCCTAGGGGTGTTGGAATTCCTCTATAGGGAGGTGGAACTGACTTGTACCCTAGACCTGACTTAGCTTTATTTAGGATCTGACATTCAATTATCTTTTGAACACCCTTTGATGTGTATTCTAGTGTGTCTACACTCATCTGAATGTTCTCCTTAGCTTTCTTAACCTGATCTAGCTCATGTTTCAACACACTAATCTCATTCTCTCTAAGCATTAAGTCTCTTTTAAGGAGAATCATATCATCAACAAACTTAGACTCATTACTTTTAAAGTGAACAATTTGTTCTTCTAACACAGCTAAAGCCCTTTTATGATTTGCTAAATTAAAACTGGTTTGGGTTAGCTCTATTCTTTGGTTCTCATATATTTTCTTAAGTGTTTCTAATTCTTTTAAAGCATCACAAGATTTAGAACATTTAGAAACTTGTACCTCAGAGTCTGAGAAAGCCATGAGAGCAATCTCTGTAGATGCTTCTGCTTCCTCCTCAGCAATGTAACTCCAGTCAAACCCTAAGCCATCAATGGCAACCATGGCTTTTGAGCTAGAAACAGTAACCTCCACAACCCTTGATTTGCTTCCATAACCTCTGCTCTTTCCATCTTGTTGTCTTGGCAGTCTGCATTCCCTTGAATAATGACCTTTCTTGTGGCAATTGAAACACTCAATCTTGGACTTGTCATACCCTGCAATATCATTGCTGTTTATGACTATCTTCTTGTCAGTCTTCTTCAAAAATCTCTTAGCCCTCATGTTAAGAAGAGAGAGCTGCCACTTGATATCCATCTCTTCTATGTCATCTTCATCAATCTCTTGAAGATCTCCATGAGTAAACATAGTACCATTGTGCTGAGTAGTCAAGAAAGCACAATAAGTATCTTCATTCAACAGCCCACTAGTACTGCTTGAAGTGCTAGCAGTACCAAAGTTTGAACTAGCAGTACTAACTGCTCCAGCAACTTGCACTTCTTCTTCTGGACTAGAGGAACTGGGAGTTGATACAAAGGCCAAATTCCCAGAGCTTGAGCTTGATCCAGCAGACTTCTTCACATCTTGTTCAACAATCTTGAAGTTGCTATAAATGTCCATCAGACTCATTGTGTCTATGTCTGGCTTGTTTTTCCAGACAACTACATGCATGGCCCAGTCTGAAGGTAGACTCCTTAGGAATTTTGAGTTGAGATCTTCCTGAGGCATCTCTATTCCTAGAACAGCAAGTTGACTCACTAGCTTTTGAAGCCTATTGAACATATGATCTAGTGACTCATTGCTTGTTGCTGTGAAGTTCTCAAACTGTTGCTTGAGAAGGGTCTTCTGGGTTTTCTTGGTGGCTTCATTCCCACCATATCTAGTAATAATGGCCTCAAAAAGGGTCTTAGCACACTTAAACTTGCTAAAATTCAACAACTGATCATTGGGAATAGTCATCAGAAGCAAACTTCTTGCCTTAACATCATTCTTGTGTTGTGCCTTCTCTTCAGTAGTGGTTGGCTTTGTTTGCACCTTAGTTTCAGACTTCCCCTCAAAAACAGTTGTAGTTGTTACGGGTGTAAAGGAGTTTCCTTCTTCTATGATCTCCCAAAGTGCATAATCTTGCACTTGAAAGAACTGTTCGATTCGTAGTCTCCACATGTCGAACTCATTGGGTTTGAGCATTGGAAGCTTAGCAGCAATGTTGGTTTGACTTGTTGTTGTCTCCATGTCCATCTTCTCCTTAAACAAATTCGTCTGGATCTTCTAAATCAAAGTATCAGCAACCTGTGTCTGATACCACTTGACCGGATCTACACACACCCCTTGTGTTAGATGGATACTTTGAATGATGTCTAGTCTAGCACGCGGAATTTACTAGCTAGCACTTAGAAGATTTGTTTGTTTGTGTTTTGTATGAATTGAATGTAAAAGTGAATGAACAAGGAATACAATATACTTCAACGATTCAATATTATTAACGAATAATACGAGTGATCTCCTATCACTAGGGTTTACAACCTTGAATCTTAATCGTACTTCTATAGTATGCGTACATAAACTTTAACCTAGGAGATCCTTTTATAGACTAAGGATTCCTGTACAAGATAACTATAATCTAATCGCATAAGATATCCACAAAATATTTTCCATAATTTTCTACTAATCGTTTACAAAAATAATAAGCAGTGCAAACTATTATGTTGTAGCAGTACTAACTGACTTAGTACTGTCAGCTTTGTCTTTAATCACATCAGCCATACTAACTTCTTCAGTAACAGTTTTAACTGTTATCCTTAATTCCTAACAGGAAAAATTGATTTTGGTAGAAAAGTGAGAAAAGTGACAAATCACCCCTGATGAAGCGAAAAGTGTACCGCTTTTAAGGGGTCATTTAAGCCTTAAATCGTATTTATTTGATCAAATATTGCCCTAAATCGTTCCTTTTGTCATTTTAGGTACTTTTGAGGAGAAATCTGGAAAAGGAGGCATTTTGGACGTTTTTGGAGCATTAAAGTGAAGAAAACGGCAAAGTCTCAAAAATCGGCTAAAAGTTACTCTTGACGGCGTCAAGATTTACTCTAGACGGCGTCATGCCTTGGCAAGAAAAGTTGGACGTGAAATTTACTCATGACGGGCCAGTGAAAATAGCATGTGAATTCTGACGGCGTCACGCTTTAACTTGATCAAGGGCGTCACGGCTTAAATCATAAGGGGACGGCGTCACGTTCATGGTTAGACGGCGTCAAGCCTTGATAAGCCAGAATGGATTTTGGAAGAGCTAAAGAGGGACGGCGTCAAGAAGGTCATCCGGGAACCCTAAAAGCGGCGAGGTGACGGCGTCACACTCCATAAGGTGACGCCGTCAGATCCAAAAATCTGTATATAGTTTTCTAATTTTTTGTCATTAGAGAGGGCTTAGTGTGTGGAATTTTGGGAGAAAACCCTAAGACGATTTTAGCTACTTTTTCAGGGCTTTTTGCCTTGAGATCTTCCATGTTTCATTGAAAGATAAGTTATCAATTAATCATTCAATATGTCTATGTGTTGTTTGATTCTATCTTATTCTTGTCTTTTGTTTAACATGTTAGGCTAAATTTATCTTGTGTTTGCTTAGATCTAATGAAACCTAGCTATTGATTATTGGTTGTTAGTGTGTTATTAGTTGTATTGGATGATTGTTTATCTATGTTAGGCTTAAGAAAACTGGCTAACTTCCTATTCGGTAACTTGCTTGAACGTCTTAAGAAACATGAACCAAATGCGTACTAAAGGTTTTTATGGTTGTATTTAATGCACAAGCGAATTCTAGTGATCCCATGTTAGGAGCTTCCTAGCCGGCTCGACATAGGAGTGAAGTAGGAGCTTGTAGAGTTGGGGAAGTAAGTACGCCACCCCACGAATGGTATTAAGGAATACACCCGTCATCCACGCAACTAATACACACTAATTAACCGGTAAAAGATAGTTAGGGAGTAAGGAAATCTAAGTAAACACATTTCTCTACACATAAGTTTCTCACCACATTTTCATTTTTGTTATTTTATTTTATTTGCGTCCGTAGTAATTTTGGGTTAGTTGACTAGCAACTAATTCCGCCCACTCCTTCAAAACCGAGATTTTACTTGCTTTCATAAAAAATATAAAAACATAAAAAGAATCTTCCTCAACCTTTAGACCTAATTAGAGTAGCCTTTCATACCTAACGAACACTATTCCCTGTGGAGAACGATCAATCCCCCGTACTTACCACTACACTATACTACATCGGTCAGGTACACTGCCTGGTGGGGTTGTAAGCCTCTTGAGATCCCTCGAGAGGTAAAACCTGTTGTAAGGTTACAAAACCACGCAATCAAGTTTTTGGCGCCGCTGCCGGGGAATAGTTATTGTTTAGGTTGAATTTTTATTTCTATTAGGTCTACTCACTAGATTCCTTTCTAGTGAGATTTTTATTTTATTTTTCTAGGTTTTCTTTAGTCTATCTATTTTCTTTGTGCTTTTGTTCGTAACAGATTTTCATTAACTATTCAGTTTGCCATTATGGAAAACGCGAATCCACCCCTTACACCTGGCGAAGTGGCTTTGTTGCGTAGCCAACTTGAGAATGAGATTAGTGAGCTCAGGGAGCTCAGTAGAATGATTGATATAGAGCTTGATTATGCCTTGAACAACTTAGGGACCGCCATATACTCAGATAATTACTTAGAATGTAATAATCTTACGGTTGATAAGTTGATTGAGAAAATTGAGGAAGTAAAGGTAGATCCTAGGTTGGATGATTGTTTCAATGAATACCCCACTAAGAAGGAGATTGCTTACTATAACAACCTAGTTGATAACCCTCGACCACCCTTTGTTAGAATTGACCCAAAGATTAAGAGAGGTGATCCCGGGAATGTGAAGATACCATGTATGATTGGGTACCAATACGTTGAGCATGCTTACATTGACTGTGAATCCCCAATCAACGTTATGTCCTCAGGCCTTTATAGCCAAATCATAAACACACCACTTGAGCCTAGGATGGACCCCAAGTGTCCAGGCGGAGTTTGCAACTTCGTTGGTAGGATTAAGGATATACATATCCTTGTTGGGAACTTTACCTTTATCACCAACTTCATGATTTTAGAAGATATGGCAAGTGTTGTTGACTGCCGCCTATCTCGCGTTGTGTTAGGTAAGCCATTTATCGAAGCATCCAATTTAAGGTATGACCGTTTGAAAGGCACGGTTCAGTTTTCTAATCACATAGATAGGATCACATATAGGATGCCTTATCGGGTTAATGAGTTTCGTTTTGTGCCTCGATTTGACATGGACAACATTGGTGCGATTGAGGACATCAATGAAGAGGATAAAGAAAAAGGCATGGACCATGTTTGGAATAAGAGAAGCCTTTATTATAAAGATTGCTTAAACCTTGGACCTAAATATAAAATTGATATGGAGGTTGTTAGGATGATTAGAGGGGCAATTGAGAAGCAAAACGGAAAAACGTAGACCCCTTGACTTTGAGTCTAGCTACAAGACTCGTTAATAAAGAAAAGCGCTTCTTGGGAGGCAACCCAAGCTTTATTTGCTTTATTTGCTTTGTGTGTTTATTTATTTGTTTGTTTGATTTTATTTGTTTCCGTATGTGTGTTTAAGTTTTATTATTATTGATTCATGTTAAAAACTAATTTGTGAAAATGCTTTATTTTGTTTTTAACTTCGTCTTAACTACATATAAAGGTATTTTGCAAAAGTTAAGTGTAAGGGAAATCTAAATCGGTTTATTAGAACACAAATTAACATGAATCGTAATAATAATAAATTAGCATACATATTAGTATTTGTTTGTGTCAAATGCTTGTATCGAGTCATAATGATGTTTTGCAGGATTTCCAGGAAGTAAGGTAAAGGTTTTTCCAGAAATTTTCCGGAAACTAAAAATGAAAATTTTTGTCAGGTCATTTCTGACGGCGTCAGGGGTTATAACCTGACGGCGTCAGATTTAATTTCCAGAAATTTTTGAAAGTTTTGTTTTTAGAAAGTTTTTATTAAAATCTCCAACTTATAATCTCCAGGAATCTGCAAAATTATCAGTCCACAAGCATTATATCCTTATATATAGATTTTTCCCGCCGATGTTATGCAGGTTTTCGTGTTTGTTTTCTCAGGTTTAACAGGTTATTTTGGACAAGGAGATGTTTATGGAATCAAGCTTATGGCGATGCATTAGTCATGGAGCTTCAACATTCTCTTTGGAGGAAGATTTAACCGTGTAATTTCATTATCCACCGAGCGAATCAGGGGAGTATTTGATTTCATTCTTTTACTTTTTTCTTTTACATCTTGTTACTTGAACATTGGGGACAATGTTCATCTTAAGTGTAAGGGGGGGTAAAAGTACGATTTTAGAGAATACAATTGCGCTTGATTTTTGTTTGTTTAATAGTAGATGTGTAATAAAACTGAGAGAAATACTTGTTAAGGTAATTTTAGTGCCAAATTTAAAAATTTTTACAACATTTAGGAGTGAAACTTTAGTTCTAATAAGCGTCTCACGGATAGGAGTTATATGACTAGCACAAAAACCGTACCACTAAAAAAAATTTTCCACCCCAAATATGTGAGGTTCGCCCCTAGAATTGGTAGGAAAAGCATTTATGCTATGATGTGTGTACCGATAGCACTTAGATTCTAGAACTTGCGTTAGGACCATTCCAAGGCCACAAGTGAGACTACATTCGTGTAGTTAGATTTACTACATGATAAGAGGCATTAGGATTAACCCATTGTTTTACACCTGTGTTTTTGTTATAATTACATTGACTACATTGGTCAAGTAATTCTCCCACACCCTTTGCGTTGTACTCATTTTTAGTACACGATACCCCTAGTACACCCCTCAGAGCCTATCTTTTCGTTTCGACCTTTAAGCATTTTACTTAAAGGAAGAATTTGTTACACCCCACTTAAATGTACACCCAAATCGCCTTAGCCTACCTTGTATGCACTCATCTTTAGTGCATTATTGTTACAACATTTGTTTAAACCCAAGTTAATTATCTAGTTGATTACATGGTTGCTAAGTCGAGTCATATCCTTGTACATATTGTTTTGGGACGATTGGGACTCATGGGTAAAGTACTAGTGTAATGGAGTAATGGGGAAGAACATCATTTATTACCCCCATATGTGCTAAATATTTTAAAAGTACTCCAAGTTTTTCAATTATCTTAATTCGAGTCATTAGAATAGTTTTTTGTAAAGTTATGTAAAAGTTCAAGTGTAAGGGGATGCAACGCCCCTATGATGTATTATTTTGGATGGTAGGGCAAGAGTGTATGAAAAAAAAAAAAAAAAAAAAAAAAAAAAAAAAAAAAAATCGAAAAAATCAAGAAAAATACAAAAAAAATGAGAAAAAGAAAAATAGAAAAAACATACGGACTACCATCCCGTTTCATTTTATGTTTGTTTTATGTTTTTGTTATTTTCTTTCATTAGCTTAAATCGAGTCGAGTCTTGGCTTATACAACATTGTATAGTACATGTAATTGATCAAGATCTTTAACTAGCCACCAGTAAAATATCCCTTATCCAACAAAACCGTGTTTTCCTTTTCCCTACACCTAAAGTTATAACCCATTTAAAAGCCCTCTTTGATAGTTTATCTTTGGTGCTTACGCCTAGTGGAGGAGGTTTTCGATCCTTTCCCAAGCCTATGGTAATCTATTTGCTATGACAGGTAGTGAGAGATATTATCCGTTTTCATTTATGAGATTTATTTTGATGACACTTGAGAGATGTGAGTATCTAAACACTACTTGTGAGGTGCTAGTATGTAATCTCCGTGCTTATTATGATTGAAGTGGAACGATTATTTGTTGTAATTACTTTTATGTTAGCATTAAATGACCCCTAACTTGTATTTTGATTAGAATAAAAGCGCATTTGCTTGAGGACAAGCAAATCTCAAGTGTAAGGGTATTTGATGAAGCGAAAAGTGTACCGCTTTTAAGGGGTCATTTAAGCCTTAAATCGTATTTATTTGATCAAATATTGCCCTAAATCGTTCCTTTTGTCATTTTAGGTACTTTTGAGGAGAAATCTGGAAAAGGAGGCATTTTGGACGTTTTTGGAGCATTAAAGTGAAGAAAACGGCAAAGTCTCAAAAATCGGCTAAAAGTTACTCTTGACGGCGTCAAGATTTACTCTAGACGGCGTCATGCCTTGGCAAGAAAAGTTGGACGTGAAATTTACTCATGACGGGCCAGTGAAAATAGCATGTGAATTCTGACGGCGTCACGCTTTAACTTGATCAAGGGCGTCACGGCTTAAATCATAAGGGGACGGCGTCACGTTCATGGTTAGACGGCGTCAAGCCTTGATAAGCCAGAATGGATTTTGGAAGAGCTAAAGAGGGACGGCGTCAAGAAGGTCATCCGGGAACCCTAAAAGCGGCGAGGTGACGGCGTCACACTCCATAAGGTGACGCCGTCAGATCCAAAAATCTATATATAGTTTTCTAATTTTTTGTCATTAGAGAGGGCTTAGTGTGTGGAATTTTGGGAGAAAACCCTAAGACGATTTTAGCTACTTTTTCAGGGCTTTTTGCCTTGAGATCTTCCATGTTTCATTGAAAGATAAGTTATCAATTAATCATTCAATATGTCTATGTGTTGTTTGATTCTATCTTATTCTTGTCTTTTGTTTAACATGTTAGGCTAAATTTATCTTGTGTTTGCTTAGATCTAATGAAACCTAGCTATTGATTATTGGTTGTTAGTGTGTTATTAGTTGTATTGGATGATTGTTTATCTATGTTAGGCTTAAGAAAACTGGCTAACTTCCTATTCGGTAACTTGCTTGAACGTCTTAAGAAACATGAACCAAATGCGTACTAAAGGTTTTTATGGTTGTATTTAATGCACAAGCGAATTCTAGTGATCCCATGTTAGGAGCTTCCTAGCCGGCTCGACATAGGAGTGAAGTAGGAGCTTGTAGAGTTGGGGAAGTAAGTACGCCACCCCACGAATGGTATTAAGGAATACACCCGTCATCCACGCAACTAATACACACTAATTAACCGGTAAAAGATAGTTAGGGAGTAAGGAAATCTAAGTAAACACATTTCTCTACACATAAGTTTCTCACCACATTTTCATTTTTGTTATTTTATTTTATTTGCGTCCGTAGTAATTTTGGGTTAGTTGACTAGCAACTAATTCCGCCCACTCCTTCAAAACCGAGATTTTACTTGCTTTCATAAAAAATATAAAAACATAAAAAGAATCTTCCTCAACCTTTAGACCTAATTAGAGTAGCCTTTCATACCTAACGAACACTATTCCCTGTGGAGAACGATCAATCCCCCGTACTTACCACTACACTATACTACATCGGTCAGGTACACTGCCTGGTGGGGTTGTAAGCCTCTTGAGATCCCTCGAGAGGTAAAACCTGTTGTAAGGTTACAAAACCACGCAATCAACCCCCTCCTCCTACCCCTCTTTTTTTTCCCTAACTCAAAGGGCCTTATTGCAACTTTCTTTATTTTTCAAGGTAAGTTCTGTAAATGCGTCCCTATTTGTCATTCTATCATATAAAATGCCTAAATTTTTCATTTTTTATTTTTTTTCCTTTTTTACCTCTTGTTCATTTATCTGGTTCTCTCCATAACCACGCTTCTCATTTTTTCCAGTGATTATTGCTTCCAATCTCCACACAATAAACATGATCTGCTACAGATTCACTAAATCGTCTCGTTCTAATGTCATAAATCGTTGATCAATGTACGTTTTTAAATCTTTTTCGATTATAATTTTGTTAGTTTTTTTTATCAGAGATAAAAAATAAAGCTAATATACGTGTTTTTAGAGTTTATTTGTATCGATTATTTGTTTATTATGAGTTAGGGTTTTGTTTTATGAATTTTGATTTGGTAATCATCATGTGTGTTCATAGATGTATTGTTTTAAGTGTTTTTGTGACCTGATGCATGGTATAGATTAGTTATTTGAAGCAAGTTTGAGAAAAAAATAAGACTTGGAGTCATGTTTAAAAAAACTGCACACAAGGTGTTTGATAAAATGCCTAAATAGAATTTTATAACTGTGATGCACTGATTTTAAACTGCAATGCATCAACTTTTTATCTAATTGTTTTGACCCTTTTTTTAGTGGAAGGGCTTTGTATGTTTGATAAAATGCTTAAATTATATTTGTAAATGCCGTGCATTAAATTCATATGTGATGCACCAATTTTATAAATGCTATGCTATTGTTTCATATTGGCTTTAGATGAGGGATTAATTAGTCACAATGGTACCTATGACATTGTGTGCTTTTCGATTGATTTTAAGGTAATTTTCTAGCTTACATGTATACATCAAGAGACCTTCAATGTTAAGCCATTACTGATTTGATATATTACGCGTGATTACAGAACAAATGCAACGTGGGCTATGCGTTCATCAACATTGTGTCTCCTTCACATATTATTTCCTTTTATGAGGTTCTTTTTTGTCTATCCTTATTGTGTTCAAACCTTTATGAGCTTTAACTGCCATAGAATGTATCTGGATATCGTAAATATATTTATGGCATTTACTTTTGGTGCATGCTTTCAATGGTAAGAAATGGGAGAAGTTTAACAGTGAAAAGGTGGATACGTTGGCATATGCCAGGATACAAGGGTAGGTGGCTCTCATTACATATTTCTAGAATTCAAACTATAGCCTTAGAAGAGTAGCAATCAGACCAAATGACCACTTCTTCTTACCAAGCTCAGATGAATATCAAAGAAGTAAAGAATTTGGATAGTTACAAGACGAGTAAAAAGAAGAAGAGTTTTCCTTTTAGTAGGTCCAACGAGCCGAAATCCACAGTGTTCTTGGTCAAAGTCATGTTTGATGTTTGTGTGCCTAAAAATAGATGATGATAATCGTATGTTTCTAAAATGTTTAGAGACAATTGTGTTTTGTAATATGACCTTTTTCGAGTTAATAATAATCTCTAGTTTTATGGATGTTTTTTGATTTTGGACGAAAATCTATATGCGTGTAAATTGAGTTCTTGGAAGGCGGTTAAATATTGTCACAATATAGATTGTAGTAAACCGTTCAGGTATTATTCGCCACTCTTTATAAATTTACAGAGCATGTCTGGTATGTTACCTTTTTCGTTAATCGTTATTCGTTAGCATACTGCTAACGTATGTGGTAACCCGTTGGTGTAACTAGTACGTATTGATGAATACATATATAAATACGTTCGCACTTTACAGTCCCAATACAAACAAATTCTGTAAACCACACCCAAATTTTTGCATTTTATTGGAAACAAGTTTTTACAAATAAACCAAAATTTGCAGACTAATTTTATTAGGTGATTCAGTATGCAGATTGCTTAATTCAGTTAATGCTCAGTTGTTTACCAGTTAATGGTACTATATCAACATGCTTTGTATACATGAACTCATGAAGTAGTATAACAGCAGGCTATATGTTTGTTTTTTGAAAAAATTAGATGACTCAAATTTCAAATTGAAATACAGTAGCATCACATTAAAATAAAACAAAGACACCAACAATTTCAAGAACTAAAAAGATAAGTCGAATACATTCTTACCATCAAAATATATGCGATTACAACCGAAAATATAACATGAGTCGCAAAGTAAACAAAACCCCAGAAACAGTAAATAATAAAAACAACACAGTAAAATTAGAAGCCAAAGGATCAATAGAGCTGCCAGTTCAATCAGAAACCACCTCCTCAGTATTCCTCATCCTCATCATCATCACCTTCACCGGACTCAAGACCAACCTCTTCATAATCCTTCTCGAGAGCAACCAAATCCTCATGAGCGTCAGGTAACTCACCTTCCTCAATACCCTCACCAACATACCAGTGAACAAAAATCCCTCTTGGCATATAAGATCAAACTTGTGGTCAATGCGGGAGAACACCTCAATAACACTTGTGGATTTTGAAATCATGCACACAACCCTCTGCACCTTAGCAAGATCACCACCAGGAACCACAGTTCGGTATCCTAATCTTAGTGAAACATTTTCAGATCCTACACATGCTCCACAAAGTTTACCTTGAAGCCTCAGCCATTTCACAAAAACCACAAAACCTATTTAAAAATTTCAAAACATCAACTTTACGGATGAGGAGGAGTACAGAAACAGAAATCATATGCTGTTAGAAGACATCGTAGTATTTCCTAATAGTACTATAACTGAATGAGTGCAAATCACACAAAGAGCAAGGTGTCCAATCCCATATACGGTGGGGGTGACACCATAGTTGGTGACCCTGGATTCAGCTCAAATTCTTCCTATAATTCATAACAAACCGATCAATTTCCCATAACGTCTCCACATCAACACTATCAATATCAACTTCAATCTCCTCATCATTTTGTGACAGCGTATTACTCTTCTTAATAATCTGAACAATACTATCAAGCAGTTGATCCGTGCGGAATACACTTATAAATAAATGCAGACAGCGGATACGCGTGAATAATTACAAATCACCCCTTTGTGAAAAAGGATACTTGCAAAAACTCACGTTCGTGTGTAGTGTGAAGACAGGTAAGTAATTACCCGGATCGTTTCCCAACGAGGTATGAATGGGCAAACTGTGAAAAGCTAGGATTAGAGTGACAAATGATTTTGATAAGAGATTTTTCTTTTTAATAATTCTAAATAATAAATGAGAAATAAACAAATATACAAAAGAAAATTAGACGCGAATTAATAAATTAAAAACGCGTAACAGGAAATCTAAAATGGGACTAAAAAGTCAAATTTATGAAATTAAAACCTAAAAATGTAAAATTACTTAAAACTTATTTAAAAATTAAAATTATATTTTTTATACTTTTTATCTATTTTTTTATTAATTCTTTATTATTTAATAATTATTTAAAACTAATTTAAATTATAATAAATACTAAATAAACAAAGAAAAATCTAAAACTTTTTCTATAAATATTATTAAGTGAAAAGAAGCTAAGAAAATTATAAAAATGAAAATTACTTAATTAAAAATTTAAAAAGATAAAATCTATTAAATAGAAGCTATCACTTATTTTCTATTTTAATTTTCTTAAGGTCTAAAAATGTTATTATATTTTTCCTAGATTATAAATGACAAAAGAAAATTATGAAAATTAAAATTATATTTTTCTGATTATTATGCTATTTATTATGATTTAATTACTAATAGAAACTAATTAAAAAGATTAAAAATATTAAATGACTTAGGAAAAATCTGAAAAATTCAGGATAAGTCTAAATTAATATTTAAAAGCTAGGAAAATTAAAATCAAAAGTTTGCTAAACCCTAATAAGCAATTTGGCCAATAAGCAGTTTGGCAAATAAGCAAAAAATAAGCTAAAAAGCATAAAAGTTTACCAAAGGCTCAGAACAAGTTTAATATACTTATTTAAGCTCAAAACAACTTAATATGACCAGATAAGCACTAAGGATCAGCAGATAAGCACATGTACAGTTGCACAATTTTATGCAGAAATAGCAGAAATATGGCAAACTTGCAGAGCAGATTTAAGCACCTAAATAAGCTGAAAAGTTGAATAATATGGGGGCAAAAGCTTCTCTATACTACTGGCTATACTAAACACCAAAAAGCCCCATCTCAATCAACCCAATTAGATTCCAATTAAGCACTAGAACAGGTACTACTTGAAAAGCAAATCTGAATGCAGAGTGGAATCAGGGAAATGGGCAAATTGCAGGCCTTAATTTAAGCTATGAAATAAGGTGAAAAGTGGAATACCAGATGTTATTCTAAAAACTAGCTTGGTGAACTACTTGGAAAATGATTTTCAGGAAATAAGCTCCATGGAATAAGCCAGAAATTAGCTTAAAACAGAGGGCACAAAATGGTGTTCTGCTCAGTTGCACAGAGTTGTGCAGAAGAGTGCACACCAATTCAACTCTATTTGACTACTCTAATATGACCAGGAGGAACTCAGGAATGCCAATAAAAAGGCCAAAACAAGCTTGTTGCTTATAATGGCTTATTTGGTCTTTTGAATTTCTAAAATTCCCACAGGTTATGCAAATCTACCAAATCTATCTAAATGGCCCATTATAACTTGTAAACAGCTTATATCAGTGAAAATAAGCTAGGTTGAAGTTGGGATAATGGTCAATCAACAGTACTCCTATGTTTGACCTTGTTGACTGACTTAAACCAAGCACCCCTTAAGGGACTGTCTTGGTTGATTTTAACTACAAATGACTTATTTAAGCTAAGATTTGTAACAAACTAACTTTACTTAACTTATTTAAGTGCTAAGAAATAATAAAAACTGGATAAGAGCTTATAAATAAGCTGTGACTATTTTTGGTCTTTTTTAAGTTTTTTTAACTGTTTTAAAGAAAAATAAAGACCAAGCTAGTTAAAACTTATGTAACTGATGAAATTAACTTAGAAACTAATAATAAGCATAAACTAATAACAATAAGCTATAAATAAGCAGTTAAACAGTAAATTGCAAAATTAAGCTAAGAATTCAAAAAGGCTTACACCTGATTTGCTATGGAACTGAGAGAACAAGGACTAGAACACCCCTAGCTTGTTCACACAAGCTAGAAAACCCAGAAAAACTTCCAAGATCAGCTTATATCACCTAGAACAGCTTATTGGCCACAAGGTTGACTTTCATTGACTTTCTTGAATTTCTTGGTTTAGAACTGATTTAAGCTAAAATAAACTTACAACAAGCTATGATAAGCTTGTATAAGCTTATAGAAACAACTGAGAAGCTGTTCCAATTACTACTTAATTAGGTTTGATTTCTCAGTACAACATGGAAAATTAGAATTATCATTAACTACTGAAATTGCACAAAGATTGATATCAAACAAGCTTAATTTACTTTGTATTGATTACTGAAAGTTGAGATTACAAATTATGACTACTTGAAATGAAATACGATTTATGCTACTATTAACTACTTGCCAATTAAGGCTACAAAAGCTTTCTATTTATACTAAACTATGGTGGGATCTTCTTCCTATCTTCCTCTGATCATTCTTGTACCTTTGGATCCTTCTGACATCATCTTGGTCGTTGAAATGGATTTTGGCGCCAAAATGAGATAGTGGGAAATACCACTATCTCTGATAACTGTGATGATGAAGGAGCATTAATTGCATTTGGGAGTGTTAGGTAACGTGTTGAGGAGGAGGAATGAGGTGGAGGATTAGATAGCCAGCTGGGGGTGAGGTGGTGGTGGTGACTGGTTTTGGCGGTTTAGGGGAAAGGGATAAGAGTTTGACTTCGGTCAAACTCTGGGTTGTGGGTTTTATTAATAAAAGGTTGGGTCGGGTATATGTTTGGGCTTGTGGGCTGGGTTTAGTAACTGGGTTTAATTTTAGTGGGTTGGGTATGTAATAAGGGTTGGGTTTGTTTTATTTATTTAAGATCCGGTTTGGTTTGTAGTTAAATCACAAGGACCATTTTTGTATTTTTGGATTTTTAGGGGCTGAAACTGAAACTGTTTCAAAGTTATCACAAAGGGTATTTCCTGGCAAGTGTCAATAGTACAAGGACCATAAAAGACAATTTTCCATTTTAAAACACCCGGGGACCTTTTATGTCATTTTTAAAAGTTGAAGGACCTGTTTTGCAATTTCTTTAAAACTTTCATCCAAGGACCATTATTGTAAAAGTTAAATAGTTCAGGGACCTTGAATGATATTTTTAACACCAGGGACTATTTCTGCCAATTTGTGAAACTTCAGGGACTGAAAATGACAATTATGCAAACTTTGTTCATTTTTCACTTGTTTTCAATCTTTTTGTTCCTGAATCATATAAAAACACATTTTATTATGTTTTCTGCATTATGAAGCATATCTGCATGTTTTTAAATGTTTTTGCAGATAAAATGTGACAGAAATTATGAGTATTTAGACACTCATCAGCAGTCAAAAAAGTGAACTAGTAATTCTTGTCACTTGTTTTGCTATTGTCATAAAACTGAACTTATTTTGCTGATGTGATACAAATGGATGCACTAAATTACCTCAAACGGATGCACAAAAGTAGTACTTGATTAGTAACTGAATAACTAGCTTCTACATCAAACAATCAAAAAAAAAATATTAATAGAAAACGTGAAGAATCAACAAAACACGATCGCTTTCATTTAATTTGCCTAAGAACATATCACGTGACTCTTGTTGTCCGAGGTCAATAGCAGGTACTATCATGGTCCTTCTTAGATATTTTACTAGTATCCAATGAATCATTTGGCTCTAGATGCAACATCCAAATGGATGCACTAAACATGCTAACAGATGCCTTAATTTAGGGGATAGCTTACAAGAGGTATCTTAGTAGCCAGCGGAAGTCATACGAATTGCGAGTAGTCAAGAGCTGAGCATTTAACATCCTGTCACATTGAGATGACCCATTTCTTAAGCTCTTAAAATTATGCATTTCGACTAGTTCAACCCACGTTGAGATGACCCACTTTGGGTTTAACCCGTCATTTATAAACAGAAGAGACCAAAATTTCCACCTCTACTAAAACAGTATGTACCAAGTCAAATGGCTAACTCTAAAAGACAAAGAAAACATATAATTACATAAAGAATATAATGGAATAGAACTCACCACAGAGAATTCCTGAACCGAGACAGAACATGGGCGTGTATCCAAAGTAGAAGCTGGTTTGGAAGAAGCCTGGCATCTTAGTCTTGACATAGTAGTAATATACTGAATACAAGTAGACGTAAATAGCCGTTGAGGCTGCTGAGAAGAATAAAGTTCATTGTCATTAATAATTCTCGGCATTAAGCAGGTGGATCATACAAATGGATGCACTAAACATACACGTTGATGCACTAAAATATTCAGTTAACGTGTATGTTAAGTGCAATAATCAGTTTTTAGTACAACGTGTATGCACTAAAATATTCTTAACATTTTCATCAGAAGTATAAATAAGATAGACTAATGAACCTGTAAAACGCTAAAAAAATCAAAATGAGTAGACTGCTAAGCTTGTAAGTAAGCCCAACAAGGCACCAGATGCAACTTCAATTTCAGTGTGACCAATCGACTCTTTAAGTGGAATATAAACAGGAACACTACTTTCTGATCCATTTTCAATGTCCTCTGTTAAGTAAGACGAGTTCACCCTCTTTTCCAACATGAAAGAATTGCTAGTTTCTGAGCTTGATTCCTTTTTTTTGGATGAATATTCAATCAAGAGGTTGGGATCAGATGAAGAATATGTGTTTGGCTGGTTATTGGTATACGCTTTGTTTAATGTTCTTGCATGAACTCCTACTTCTCTTCTAACACCCTGCAAAACCACAACTTAGTATGTAACCAATCACACTTATCAGATGACACAGGTGTCATGGATGTATCGATTTAGTAGCACAAATAAGATATCTTGGTAGCAACTATTATAGTGCAGAGGTTCTTCTTCCTTAAAAAAAATCAGACAATTGTGTACCCTAGTTAAAACTGTAAAATCCAGGCAATTAGTTGTTTACGTGTGTGACGGTTCTGATTAATTAGTACATAAATTATTTAGTTTTAGTTTTTTAAATGTATCTTATCATAGACGAAGTAATACTAACAAGTAACAACGAGAAACATAGATGTAAAGTATGTAAAAAGAAGGGTATGTGTGTATTTTTAAGTTCTCTTAAAATATCAATTTTGTTGCAGCTAACATGGAATGGATTATTTGACCCGTAAACAGTCAAATATGCATAATCAGTATCGCTATACAGAAACACTAAAAACTGATTATTGAACTAAACATACACGTTGTACTAAAATATTTTGATGCCCTACTATTATACAAATGGATGCACTAAACATACACGTTAATGCACTAAAATATTCAAACAAAACATACATTGAACTAGCATACTCAAACAATGATATTATACGCAAAATTAGTAATGCTACGCGTAGAAAACTAGGTATCAACAGATCTTTCTATGTAGTAAATTACTCTCATCAGTCCAAAATAAATGTAAGAATAAGACATTTTTTTTTCAAAAACTAATTACTATCTGATAAAATTGCTCTACACTAAGGTAGTTCTTCACTGCAGATTTAGCATCGGTGCAGAATATAGTACGTAGAAAATCCTATAAAAACTACGAACCTTATAAACAATAAACGAGAAGCTAGATACAGCAATGTAAAAAAAATAAATAAATAAAAAAAAATAAAATAAAAAAAAATAAAAAAAATCAAAAACGGGTACCCCTGAGCTAGAAAAAGAACAAGTACTGTCTCAAAAACCACACACGAACACACTGTTACACGAGGAACCAAGCCACCAAAACTTGAAAAGCTAGAAAGACGGCGTCAGCAAAGGCAACTCACACAACATCTAGAACCAAACCCCTCTCATTTCAAAATAACACGTAAACTTTTAAGTCCTCATTTCAAAATAACACGTCAGCATAGTAACCAGTGACACAAAGGGTCATAAACTTACAAACGGATGCACTAAACATACAAACGGATGCACTAAACATACATATAGATGCCTTAATATGTCTAATGATGCACTAAGCTTACTCATTGATGCCCTAATATGTTCATCAATGCACTAATTTGAAGATAAATAAAAACCTGATCAGCAACTATGCCATTGGATTGAGATCTATTTACAATAGTGCTTCTAGAAACTCCCGCTCTGAATCAACACCATCCTGTACAAATGTTATTGTTAAAGAGAGCCTAGGTTCTACGCATCTCCTACAACAACAAAAGTAGAAATAAATGACGAGTATACCCTTGGCCTAGGCAGTGATGAAACCAATCTATATGTCTTGACTTGATGTGAAGCAATTTCGTATGCACTATACTGAACTAATACCGATGCACTATACTGAACTAATACCAATGCACTATACTGAACTAATACCGATGCACCATACTGAACTAATACCGATACACTAAACTGAACTAATACCGATGCACTATACTGAACTAATACCGATGCACTATACTGAACTGATGCGCTAACTGATACTGAAACTGATGCACTAAATTTAAAAAAAAGCATCAGTATAAACATGTAAAAAAGGGACTGTATTACGAAACGCATGATGTGAATATAAATTTTTTTAAACATAATAGCTGTGTGTAGTTGTATAGTTAGGTGCATCTGTATTACGAAATAATCATGGTGATTACTTCGATTACTTCTGATTCTAATTGACATGTTCCAACTCAAATATTTTAAACTGATGCTTTAATCCTTATAACATATTCCAACATATTATATACACGAACGTTGTAACAAGTCGAGTGATGGGCTAATCATACTAACAGATGCGCTAACGCTCATTTTAGATGCAATAATCAATCAAACAGATTCGCTAACTTATAACACGATGCTCTAATCATACTAACAGATGCAATAACATGAATCGTGATGCACTTATTCAGACAAACAAATGTTGTAACATATTATTAAGACAGATGCACTAAATTGTAACTTTATACATACAGATGCCTTAATAAGTCATTTCATTCAGCAATAGCAACAATTATTTTATAATTTACACAAAGATGCGCTAAAATAACATAAAAATGAAAAAAAAAAAAAAAAAAAAAAAAAAAAACACTATAAACACTTACTGTTGTTTTTTATGATGATCGGATTTGGTTCACTTACGATTCCTAAACTTCATTTTTGTCATTTTTCTGAAGATTGAAATGCAAATTAGTGCATCCAAGATTTTTATCTCATTTTTATTTGATTTTGATAACTTGTTAGGGTTTCTTGATCGGAGTATGTGTGTTTCTTGATCGGAGTATGTGTGTTTCTTGATCGGAGTTGTGCTTTTTGATTGGAGTATGTATTTTTTGATCGGTGGTGGTGTGACGGTGACTGTGGCGACGGTGGCGGTGGTGGCGTGAGTGTGTGTTTGAATCGGGGAGTGTGTGCATTTGAATAATGACTGTGATTGTATCTGTATAACGATTCCTTCTTTTTTTTGTTTATTTTTTCTTTTTTAACCATGAACTTTCAAACATTTTCATAATCTACCCTATAACTTTTTTTCTCACTTTTCTATCTAATTATACTTTTCTCTAGAACCGGACCCTATATATATATATATATATATATATATATATATATAAATATATATATATATATATATATATATATATATATATATATATATATATATATATATATATATATATATATTAATTTAGTTTTTAATTAAAAGTGTAGTTATAAAAATAAAGTGAGGTTAATTTAAAAGTGAGTGTTAAGTTAATAGGTTTAAGTGTTTAAGTGTGCTTCGTGTTTCGCTGAGCTCCGTTTTAGCTATTGTTTTTCCGGGTTATCGTGAGTACCAAAAATATTATTTTCGAGGATGTTTTTATAAAAGTAATATAAAAACATAATTATTGATTCCTGATAACAAATATTAGATTCATGTCGTTAATAGTGTTGTGTCGGTACGCGTGTGGTGTTGTTTTTAAGAAAAACGAGATAACCTCTCATTTTTTATACGTTGAAGTCTGTAAATGTCAGAAAGTGAAAAATTCACTTTTTTTTTCATTAAAGTTAAATAGTTTTATGAGTTATTGTATGCTACAGTGTGCGGGTTTGCTTCCCGAAGTAGTTATGCAAGCTCATGAATGCTTAATTTATCTGTTAGGTAATAATAAATTAACATTTATTATTAAAATATTAGTGAAAAAATTACCATTTGTCACAGCGTCACAATTCCTAAGTGACGCCATCACTTGAAGACAATAAAGATGATGAAGTTCTAAAAAATACAAGTGACCACTCAGACGCTGGTGACTGCCTCCACTGACGGCGTCAGTACCAAACTACGAAGTTGATAAAGTTTCAGAATTTGCAAGTGACCACTCAGCCTCTGGAAACCGCCTCATTCTGACGGCGTCATTACCAATATCATGAAGCATGACGGCGTCACATTCCACAACATGACGCCGTCACATCAAGTCGGTGCCCTAATTTGAAACCCTAATGACGGCGAGCCGACGGTGTCACACTTAACAAGTGACGCCGTCAGAGATGTAAATCTATATATATTTTTTGTATTATTTTCATTAGAAGAGAGACACTTTTGGAGGAACTTGTGTGCAGCTTTTAGGTCCGAACTTTACAACTTTTGTGTGAAGGATTATACAAACACTTGGGATGTTGATCTTAATAATGTGTTTGGGATATTTAGGAATGAATGTGATTTAATACGTGGAATTTACTATAACACACTTAAAGGAACAAAGGTGGTGAATATGCAAACGTGAATTATTTAGAATAATGAACACAACGTGAATAACACAAAACGATTCAATATTATTTATGAGATAATACGGGTGATCTAAACTATCACCGGGATTACAAAGGTAACCTTGAATCTTTGATTTGTAAAAGGGATTTGTGAATTTGTAACTAAGTTACTAGAAAGGTTGTGGTGTTTTAGGATATTACAAAGTTTTTAGTTTTTTTGAGATTTTTTTTAAGGTGGTGACTAAGGGTTCCTTTTATAGGATAAGGAACCCTTTTTACATGTTGTCAAGTTGCATTATAATAAGATAATAAGACTTTTCTAACCTACTATTACAACTTCCAATGTAAAACACTCAGTATTATCTACTGCACGACATGGAAGACTGTACTACTTTTACTTAACGTGTTACAATGTACAAAGACTAATAATACAACTAAAATATCTACAAATAAAATATCTAACAACTTGACGTTCAAACTGGCAGGACCTTCTTTTACTAGCAGTACCTTCTCACCCAGAAGGTACTGTTAGTTTATCTTCAACTTCTTCAAAATGAACTAGCAGACCTAATACTTCATCTGGCAGGCTCTTTGACTTGAGCATTTTATTCCCAACAATCCTCCCCTAAACTTGTTATTCCCTTTAAAATAAACAAGTTTCTTATGAATAAAATCCATACCTTGAGGATCTGAGGGAACTCTTCCAAAAACTTCACTCTCTATTCTTCCTTTTTCTTTCACATTGTTCAAAAATGCTTATCAACAAACTTTGAACAACTTCTGACCTTTCATCATCCTTATCACACCTTAACCTCTTGGAAATCATGGTTGAAAGAACTTCATAGCTCAGTGGATACTCTTTTTCAGCTAACATAAAGAGCTCAATCCCACTTTGTGTAAAAAGATGATGCACACTGCTAAGACTTAGGAATTCCCATGTGGTGGTAGGATCATGGTATGGAAACTTCGAATGAACATCCTTTGGATCAGGATCATACATCCTATTGAACTCTACCCAAAGTTCTTGTTCCTTAACATCAGTGTTATTCTTAGTGTTTAGCCTGATTTGAACTAAATTCCACAACTCTTCTAAATCAGCTCTATCACATGCCCTTATCAGATTCTCAAAATTTTTGAAGATGGCAGTTTGACCCCCAACCCTGGTTATCTTCCATGCCTTTCCTGACTTATCATGGTGAATCTCCCAATCTATAATAGGGTGTCTAGACCTAATTGGATCAGCATGTATAATTGTTGGTAAAGCAATTATCATTTTACTTACTTGTTCTGGATCCAATTCTGCTTCTTGTTTCTTTTGAGCACCTCTCTTTTTCTTTGAATGTTTAGCATCAGATGGGATCTTGAAGTAACATGTCTTGTAGGAATTAAGATAAAGGAAGTTGATTTCATCATGAGTTTTCTTCTTCAGTTGAGATTCAGTCCAATTAGCTTGACTTCTTAGAAACCTCTTCATGAAAATCACTTGATCTTTCTTAGATGAGCCCACCTTAAAACCTTTCTGCTGGCTTTCCTGAATCTTTTGAAAAATATTATCCAGAGCTGCTTATTTATATTTGTTGTTGATAAAAGTTTCAAGCTGTGCTGTTTTCTCTTCAGTGTTAAGATTCTTGTCATCCAAAATTATGGAAGCTTCACCTCTCACAATTGGATCATTGGCAATGATCCATTGCATCTGAGCATCAAATGTTTCCTGAGCAGCTTGAGTGTCAAGAAGAATTTGAGCAGCATCCTTTTGCTCTTGCATTTCTGCAAGCAGTCTTGAATCTTCTAAAGCTTTTTGCATTTCTTCTTCATGAAGCTTTTTGGAGACTTCCTCATCAAAAGCTATCTGTTCTTGCTCTCTTTTCTTTAACCTTTTGGGCCTAGGTTCATCTTCAACCAGAATTTTCTTGCCCTTTTCTTTTGGTGTTGGTTCTTGACTTGGAGCAGCAGATTGTTCATCAGCAACAAATAACCTTCCTTGAACAAACAACCCCCCCTGAGGCTGTGATTCCCTCTTTCTTTTGTAAACATTTTCAGCAGTACCTTTATAATCCATAGCCAACAGTCTCTTAATCTGAGCAGGCTCTTTTGCACTAACAGGCTCTTTCCCTGCACCAGCAGGCTCTTCATCATATACTTGTGTTCCTTCATGAAATTGAAATTGAGCCTCCTCTTCACCTTCTGAACTACCCATCCTCCCCTTTTTGGAAGAGAGACCTATGCTTTCTGCATCTGAACTTGAAGAACTAGGTAAAACCCACTGTGAAGATCTTTTACCCTTCAGCATCTTTACTTCAGTCTCCAATTTCTTAACCCTCTGAACTAGCTTGGTGTTGATCTTAGAAAATTTTGTGTTCTGTCTTTGAAGAGCATTTTCCAAGAGCTGCACTTTCTCCTTTAGTTCCTTCACAGTCTGAGAATCCAGACTTTGATGTTGAGGTGATTGGGATGGTGATGCATGATATGATGGTGATGGTGTTGTTACAGATGGTACTGGTGATGGGATTGGTGATGGATGATGAGATGGTGATATATATCCAGGTAAAGAACTTGGTGATGATGATTCAGGTGATGTGGATGGTTCTTCAGCATTTTGTGGTAACATTTCCTCAAAAAGTGGTACTTCTTCCCCATTAAAACCAATTTTCATATTTGAAAACACCTTGTGTGAAAGTTTTGGAGTTTCATAAGGAGAGTGTGGGGGAAGTAACAAAAGTTTTGATTTGGTGATGATGCATTGAATAAATCTGGGATACATCAAAAACTTTGTTTGGCTATCCACATTTTTAACCAATCCTTCAAAAATATGTTTTGAAAAGTTGAATTTTCTGTTTGTTGCCAAGCAAATGAGAGCTGTAGCCAAGTTACCACTAAACTGCTCCCATGAGGTTTTCTTTTGGCTTAAACAATGAAGGATGGTATGGATAAAAAATCTCCATTGTGGGGTAAAATGCTTTTTAAGAAAAGTGAGTTTATTAGAATTTACATTATACCCCATTCTTTCCAAATTTTCAAAGATTTCAGTATCAGGCAATTGACTAATACCATCTGAATCATCCAATCGAAGATGTCTTCTAATGGATGACTCGGTAAGAGTCAAGGTTTTGCCATCCACTTTGGCTTTTATCTTTTGGTCCCCATTTTCAAGAGTTTTAACTGTAGCCGTTTCCCAAAATTGTAAAATTTGTGATTCATAAATAGTGGGATTTACAAGTAAAGCAAACCTGATGTAAGAATCATTTAGAAAGTCCGCTATTTGATGAAAAGATTCATTATCCTCAGACTTTTCCAAAAATGCTAACTGGTTGTGACGTTTAACAAAAGTTAGATCAGCCATGGTGAAGGTTAAGGAAAAACTTGATTAGGATGGTGGGATTTGATTGTGGTACTGGTAGAAGATGAAAGGTGAGTGTTAATTGTGATAAGGATTGATTAAAGATATTATGAGAGTTTTACTTTTAACCAACTATAAGAAAATTTATAATAAGTAAATGAAGAGGCGGTTAAAAAGATCTTTTATATGTGAAAAATAATATAATTACCAGACCCTTAAATCGAGGAAAACATCAGAAATTTACAGAATTACCCCAACGGCTAATTTTAACTACCAGACCTAACGGCTATAATTGTAATTGACAGACTCAACGGTTATTTAGCAGTACCATTTTACTCTACCAGTACCAAAATTTGAACTACCAATACCTTTGATTTTGAAAGAAAATTTTACTTGGCAGTATCTTTGAAATTTTAGCAAAAATCCCTTATAGTTTTTAGCAAACTATCAGCTATCAACGGATTTGTCTTTTCTTTACCAAAAGCCGTTTGCTTTGGACTAGTCAACTATTTACTGTAAAGTATGGTTAGTTAAATACCATATAGTTTTTGGTAAACTATCAACCATCAATGGATTTGATGTGTCTTTACCAATAGCCGTTTGCTGTTGGACTAGCCAGCTCTTAAGTTTGTAAAACTTGGTGAACTGAATACCATTTCCACATTGACCTAAAGATGGTGCAATTTCCTTGGATGGAGGAATTATAAGAGGCAATGATGCTGTGTATATTGGATGCTTGTTTCAACAAGTGAAATCATCTATCAGCATGTTTTTGCAAGTGAAATTGAAACTTTTCACCGTTTGACCTAGATAGAACTTTCTCCTTTGGAATGCTTCATTCCTTCTGAATATATATAATACTCCAGAATAAGCTCTATTCTTGTCATTTTCAACCTCCACATCATCTTGTATGCTCTTGTCTTCTCCTTTCTTTTATTGGATTATCTTCCTTTTCTGGGCTATTATTTCCTCCCCTGAGATTGTTACCTCCCCTGAGATATAAATAACTTTTATTTCCTCCCCTTGTTTGGAAGATCTCACTATGTACCAAAATATATCTTTTCTTTTATCATCTGATCTATCTTATAGAACTTGTTGTCAGACAATATTGTACATGAAGCGTGATCCTTGTTTTGTTATCAACTTGAGTAACCTGAAATTTGTTAGTTGCAGACCAAAAGAACAGAGTGCAAAGCACTTGTTTTATAGCATTGTAAACATTTAATCATCAAGATGAACAAAACAGAGCAAACTTTATACTAGCAGGACCAATTATGAACTGACAGTACCTTTTGACTAACTAGCAGTACCATGTTAAGAGCCAGTACCATTTATTTTATGTACAAAACACATGTTTTTCAAAGATTAATCATTCCAATACCTGCTACCAGGTATTTAAATCTACCTAAATCAAAAGCTTTGGTGAGAAGGTCTGCAAAATTATTTGCAGAATCAATTTTGACAACTTGTATTAACCTTTTCTCATTGCAATCTCTTATGAAATGGTGTCTGATTTCAATGTGTTTTGTTTTTGAATGTTGAACTGGATTTTTAATGATACAAATAGTACTGCTATTGTCAATGTAAATAATGGTGTTAAGAAAATTGTACCCATAGTCAAGCAATTGATTTTGGATCCAAAGCACTTGCCCACAACAACTTGCACCAGCAACATATTCTGCTTCAGTTGTAGAGTTGGCCACCATTGTCTGCTTCTTGCATTGCCATGATATGAGTCTGCAGCCAAGAAATTGACATCCACCAGTTGTGGATTTTCTGTCTAGGGTTGCACCAGCATAGTCACTATCAGAATAAGCCACCAAGTCAAAAGATGATTCCCTTGGATACCATAGACCCAACCTAGGTTGACCCTTGAGATATCTAAAGATCCTTTTGACTGCTGTGAGATGAGAAACTTTGGGATTTACTTGAAACCTTGCACATACACACACTGGGAACATGATATCTGGTCTTGATGATGTAAGGTACATCAAGGACCCAATCATTGATCTGTAATTGTGCACATCCACATCTTCACCCTCAGCATCCTTGAGTAACCCCTTTTCTGAATCCATTGGAGTACTTGCAACCTTAGAATCTGCAAACTGAAACTTCCTCATAATCTCTGCTACATACTTATCTTGGCTGATAAATATGCCTTCATTTGATTGTTTCACTTGGAGACCCAGAAAGAAAGTGAGTTCCCCCATGGAACTCATTTCAAACTTACTATGCATAAGTTTTTCAAACTCCACACACAACTCTTGGTTTGTGGATCCAAAGATAATGTCATCAACATAAATCTGCACCAGCAAGATGTCTTTCTTGGTTCTTTTGATGAACAAAGTTGGATCAATCTTGCCTCTTTGAAATCCATTTTCCAATAGATAGAAAGCCAATGTTTCATACCATGCCCTAGGAGCTTGGTGTAGACCATAAAGAGCCTTGGTAACCCTATACACCTTGTCTGGATATTCTGCATCAATGAAGCCTAGAGGTTGAGAAACATACACTTCTTCTTCAATAGTACCATACAAGAAAGCACTCTTAACATCCATTTGGTAAACAGTGAAGCCTATGAAAGAAGCATAGGCCAAGAATAGCCTAATTGCTTCAAGTCTTGCAACTGGAGCAAAAACCTCTTCATAATCCACCCCTTCTTCTTGAGTATACCCTTGGGCCACCAATCTTGCCTTGTTTCTGATCACAATCCCCCTTTCATCTTTCTTATTCTGAACACCCATTTGGTTCCAATTGCCCTGTGACCTTTGGGCAAATCAACCAGTTTCCAAACCTTCTGAAGCTTGAATTGAAGAAGCTCTTCTTGCATTGCTTCAACCCAACTTGAATCATCTAAGGCTTTGCTAATGTTTTTGGGTTCAGCCTGTGAGAGAAAACATGAAAACAGGCATATGTTGGCAACTTCATGGTTCTTTTCTTCATAGACAGATGAGATAAACCCTTCTTGGTCTGAAGACAAGACTTGAGTTCTTGTTCTAACACCAGAATCAATGCTGCCAATCACATTATCAATGGAGTGATCTTTGAGAATTCTTGTGTTGTGTATTGTAGGAACTTCATAGGTAAGTGGAAGATTGCCAATCTCCACATCTTCTGGTAAGAAATCATTTGATTGAACATTTAATGGTTCAGCAGTACCAACTTGTGAACTGGCAGTACCATCTGGTGAACTGGCAGTACCATTTCCATCTGCACTACTTTCTTGATTCTCTTGACCCTGAGTTCCATGATCATCTTCAACATCTTCATTTAGCTGTATTTGAAGGTTCTTCATGACTTGAAGATAAATCCAATCCTTTCCAAATTGGCATCAAGATGTAATCTTGATCTTCAGTTGTTTCAACATTGTCTTCAAAACCTGCATTATCATTAGTATTTGTACCTGTAACAGGCACATAATTCATAGATTCTGAAAGCCTATCAATGTCAAAAAGCCAATCTGGCCCAATGCCTGCAACATTTGGTAGTTTCTCTTGAAACTCTATGTGCAGATTTTCTTCCACTAGCCTAGTGCAACTATTATACACCCTATAGGCTTTACTTTGCAAAGAATACCCTATCATGTAGCCTTCATCAGCTTTTCCTTCAAACTTTCCTAGATGGTCTTTGGTATTGAGTATAGTGACATGACATCCAAAAGGTCTCATAAAACTTAAAGATGGTGTTCTACCAAAGAAAAGTTCATAAGGAGTCTTTTTATGGGGTTTAATCACAAGAACCCCTGTTCTGCAATAACAAGCAGTACCTACAGCTTCAGCCCAAAATGAAATAGGCAACTTAGAGTCTACTAACATTGTTCTAGCAGCCTCTATTAGTGTTCTATTTTTCCTTTCTGCTACTCTATTTTGTTGTGGGGTTCTAGCTACACTAAATTCTCTTTTTATTCCTTTTTCTTTGCAAAATTCATCCATAACCCTATTCTTAAATTCTGTCCCATTGTCACATCTAATTACTTTCACTTTCTTATCAGCTTGGTTTTCTACCTCAGTTATATAGGACTTAAGGATCTCACTAGTTTCATCCTTAGTTCTTAAAAAGAAAACCCAAGAAAATCTGCTGTAATCATCAGTAACTACAAGACAATATTTTTTACCATTCAAGCTACTCACAGAAGTAGGACCAAAAAGGTCCATATGAAGCATGTATAAAGCTTGAGAAATTGAGTTATGGGTCTTGGGCTTACAAGAAGCTCTATGTTGTTTGCCTTTAAGACAATCAACACAGGTTTGGTCATTTTGAAAAATCTTTTTGGGTAAACCTCTAACCAAATCATATTTTGCAATTGTATTGATTGTTTTAAAGTTTATATGACCAAGCCTTCTATGCCAAAGCATAGATTCATCCAATGAGGCTTTTGCTACTAGACAAGTTAAACTCTCCTTAGGAACAATGTTCTTTAAATCAACACTGTACATATTGTTCCTTCTAGGAATTCTAAGAAGTACTTGACTTTCATCAGGCATCTTAAAATCAGGAGAAAGTACAAGACATTCAGTCTCACAGAAAAGAACATTATTCTTTTTGTCACACATTTGTGAAACACTAAGGAGATTAAACTGAAGTTCTTTCACAAAGTACACATTTTCAAAATCTAATTTACTGGTTTTGATTGTACCTTTACCAGTAATATTTCCTTTGATTCCTCCCCCAAAGGTAACATATCCTCCATCAAATGATTTGAATTCTGTGAGGTAAGACATGTTGCCTGTCATGTGCCTTGAACATCCACTATCTACATATCCTTGATCAGCAATATCATTTGTATTTCCTGCACATATATAAACATATTAGTTTCCTTGGGGTACCCAAGCCATGACTGACTTGGGTTTGCCTCGTGCATCAATGAAATCAAACCTCTTTAGGACTGTTGATGCACCTTTTGATTGGAGTGGTCTCCATATCCAACATGCTGAGGACTTAACAGCATTTTCCCCTTTTATAACCCATTTTGTGATCCTTGGTCTGACAGTACTAATTTTGGCAGTACCATTTGGTCTAGCAGGACCTTTTGGTTTTGGTCTCCAATCTTGTGTTTTAACCACAGATTTCTTTTCAATGGGACTTTTCACAACTCTTGGTGCATGTTTGAAAGTATTTCTTGCACCCTTAGTAGTTGGTTTTGAGTTAACAGGCTTATTTGGTCTAACAGTATGATTAACTTTTGGTGTGTTAGACTTCACAAAACTTTTTCTAGGGTTTGTTCCATTTGTTTTAGACCTTGATGTACTCCCAGAAAACCCAATTGTTACAATAAGCATGAGTATGATAAAACTACCACAGTAATAGCAGGCCTTATTGTACATAACAAAATCATCACCAAGTTGGTGTGACTTAAGATTGTTCCAATTTCTCTGGCTACCTCTAGGTTTGCTATTACACTTAGCACAACGTTCAACTGTTTTCAGAACAGTTTTAGCCTTTGTCTTAATCTCTACACTTTTAGGACTGGGTGGTCCTACTTTGTTTCCTTTGTTTGAAACAGTCTCTTTTTCCTCATCATCAGATGTCCAATCTTCAATAATTGGAGCATCTGAGCTCTTATCAGTGAGCACCTTTTTTTTAGAGAGTGAAGCTATACTAGCACTCTCAAAAGGTTCACTTTTCTCTACAGGTTTCTCATTATCTAGTGGTTTATTGGTGAATTCATGTAAACCTGATTCTGCAAGATCTAAACCTGGGGGACAGGGGATTCCTCTGTAAGGAGGTGGACAAGTCTTGTATCCAATCCCAGATTTGATTCTCTTGTTCATTTGATTTTCAACTATCCTTCTATTACATCAGAAGCAGTTTCTAATGTGGTAATAGTTAGTTGAATATTATCCTTTGCCAGTTTCACTTTAGCAAACTCAGTTCTTAATAGTTTATTTCAGCATCTTTCAAAAATATTTCCCTATTAAAAATGCCTTTTGTGTCAGAAAAAGTGAGTTCATTTTCCCTAAAGTGGATTATCTGCTTCTCAAGTTTGGCCATACCACACTTATGATTAACTAGGTCTTGATGAGTTTTTCTTTGTTCTACTTTCAGTTCATCATAAAGTTTTATTAAAGTTTCTAATTCTTCAAAAACTTCACAAGTATTAGAACATTTAGTAATTTTTACCTCAGGATTGGTGAAAGCCATTAAAGCCATTTCATCTGAAGTTGACTCCTCTTCACCCATAAAGCTCCAATCAAAACCCAGCCCATCAATAGCTACCATAGCTTTAGGCTCAGTGATTTCCACAGCCTTGCTCTTGTTCTCAAAGCTTCCCTTATTCTTGTTCTCAAAACCTCTTCCCTTATCATCCTGCTTCTTTGGTCTTCTACACTCTCTTGAGTAGTGACCCTTCATGTGGCAGTTGTAGCACTCCACTTTAGACTTGTCATACCCAGCAGGCTCATTACCATTGATGGTAATCTTCTTTCCAGTCCTCATCAGAAATTTCTTAGCCCTCATGCTAAGAAGTGAAATTTTGCCACTTTATGTCCATTTCCTCAAGATCTTCATCATTGATCTCTTGAAGATCTTCAAAAGTCAATATGGAACCATTGTGTTGTGATGTCAGGAAAGCACAACCAGTTGTTTCATCTAGAATTGTTTTGGTACTGCTAGAAGTATTGGCAGTACCAAAATTTGTGTTGGCAGTACCTTCTTCTCTACCATCTTTTTCCTCATCTACTATCCTTGAGGTGCTGGGAGATAACACAAAGGCCATATTTCCCTGAGCTTGAACTAGTAGACTTCTTCACTTCATGCTCTACTATCTTGAAGTTGCTGTAAAGATCATTAAGACTCATGTAATCAATATCTGGTTTGTTTTTCCAGACAATGACATGCATGGCCCATTCAGAGGGTAAACTCCTAAGGAATTTGGAGTTTAAGTCTTCTTGAGATATCAGCACTTCATGAATGGCTAACTGACTTGAAAGCTTTTGTAGTCTATTGAACATGCTGTCCAAAGACTCATTTGTTGTGGCTGAAAAGTTTTCAAACTGTTGTTTAGGAGAGTTTTTGAGTTTTCTTGGTGGCATCATTTCCACCAAATCTAGCCACAATGCTTGAAAGAGGGTTTTAGCACATTTGTACTTGTTGAAGATCAAAAGCTGGTCATTTGGAATAGACATGAGAAGCATACTCCTGGCCTTAAGATCATTTCTCTTTTGGATTCTTTCTTCTGCGGTTGTTGGGTTCACTTGTACATTTGTTACTATTGCATCGTTTACTGTGGAGGTGGTGATTGTAGGTTTGAATGAGTTTCCTTCTTCAATAATTTCCCAAAGTGCATAGTCTTGCACTTGGAAGTATTGCTCTAACCCTCAGTCTCCACATCTCAAACTCATTCTGTTTGAGTAATGGAAGTTTTGCAGCCACATTGGTTTGAATGTGTTCAACGTCCATTGTTCTTTTAAGTCGTAAATATCAGCCTAGCTCTGATACCACTTGTGAAGGATTATACAAACACTTGGGATGTTGATCTTAATAATGTGTTTGGGATATTTAGGAATGAATGTGATTTAGTACGCGGAATTTACTATAACACACTTAAAGGAACAAAGGTGGTGAATATGCAAACGTGAATTATTTAGAATAATGAACACAACGTGAATAACACAAAACGATTCAATATTATTTATGAGATAATACGGGTGATCTAAACTATCACCGGGATTACAAAGGTAACTTTGAATCTTTGATTTGTAAAAGGGATTTGTGAATTTGTAACTAAGTTACTAGAAAGGTTGTGGTGTTTTAGGATATTACAAAGTTTTTAGTGTTTTTGAGATTTTTTTTAAGGTGGTGACTAAGGGTTCCTTTTATAGGATAAGGAACCCTTTTTACATGTTGTCAAGTTGCATTATAATAAGATAATAAGACTTTTCTAACCTACTATTACAACTTCCAATGTAAAACACTCAGTATTATCTACTGCACGACATGGAAGACTGTACTACTTTTACTTAACGTGTTACAATGTACAAAGACTAATAATACAACTAAAATATCTACAAATAAAATATCTAACAACTTGACGTTCAAACTGGCAGGACCTTCTTTTACTAGCAGTACCTTCTCACCCAGAAGGTACTGTTAGTTTATCTTCAACTTCTTCAAAATGAGCTAGCAGACCTAATACTTCATCTGGCAGGCTCTTTGACTTGAGCATTTTATTCCCAACATTTTGTAAGGGTTTTTAGCTCCCATAACTTCATGTTTTATTGAAGATAAGTTATTCAATCCCTAATCATTACAATATGTCTATGTATTGTGTGATTAATTATTTGCCTTCTCTTCGATTTAACATGCTAGGCTAAACTTATTAGTGTTTACTTAGGGTTGTATGAAACCTAGTTATTGATTATTGATTGTCAATTCTTGTTTAATTAGTTGTGATTTGCGTTAGAAGTAGGAAAACTGGCTGGGTCTAAATATATTACTAGCTTGAACATCCGAGTAAACGGTTAGTTATTAATTAACTTAATATTCGTTGTATTTAAAGCGTGAATTGCGTTTGCTAGCATTGAGAGCTTAAAAGGGCATTCTTAGGCGCCGCTCAACGAGAACAAAAGTCATAGAATTAGGGAATACCCATTCCTCAATAGGTATTAAGGAATAAAATACTCTAATTGAACAAGGATGTAACACCCCCAAAATCATATTTGCAACGGAATTAACATCTGGGGTGCTACTTAACCGGTTCATAACATAAGTAATAGAGAACGAATTTACGAAATTCGTTTTAAAAGCTTTATTAATAAAACATAAGTTTTACATATTTTAAATGCGGAAATCAAAGCCCATAACGATTTATTTAGTGGTCCCAATTGTATAAAAACTTTGGTCATGAGTGTTATGAGTACACTCCAAAAGTGTGCCTATGCCCCTGCTACGCACTGCCCTTTATCATCATATATCATCAATTAAACACCTGAGAAAAACATGCTAAAAGTGTCAACACAAAGGTTGGTGAGTTCATAGGTTTATAAAAACAGTAAAGTTGGAGCATAAAATTTGAGTCAACATCATGAAGTACGCAATGTTACATAAAAGGCTATTACGCTACGCTAAAATTCTAATGTCACCGAAGCTAATACAAGTTGGCATGAGGAGTATTCATGTTATAATCTGCATGAGAAGTGTTCATGCTTCAAAACCCGGCAAGTGTGCTATTTCTAGTCACCTGTAATTTCGACATGGTATACATCCGCTTGTCCAATCCGGACTGTTGAATCCCAACACAGATGGAGGAGTCACCCTCAATAAATCTATTTATATCATACGTGCTTCCCAGCAGGGAATTAATCGGTACATATTCATGGGCAATAATAAGGTACTTAGGCCAGCAGGTAATAGTTTTACAAACAAAAGTATGGTTTCAATGATCCATAAAAACAAGCAATGTTTCTCACCCCAGGTAGTTTAAAACAAGTAATAAATAGTAAAAGTGGGCTATGACTCACCTTGAATGCAACCGGCAAGGTGAAATATAAAATTTAAACAAGTTAGGGGAATGGCTCCAACACACGACCTGGAATATAATAAGGAAGTCTGGGATTTTGACGGTTTCGGCCAAATACGATAATGACGGAAAATGGTATCGAATGATGAAGTGGTTTGCGATGAGAATGAATGATATGCTTAAAATGCTTAAAGTTCAAAAATAATATTATATATAATATTATATTATTTTTATGTTATTTAAATCATAAATATCATTTTCTCAAAAAACAGTTTAAATAAAACATTAAGTAAAATGTTAAAAATCGTTATATATAAATATAAACGTTATAAAATAATTATTGAACGAAATGAAACGAAATATACGTGTAATGAATGGAAAATGAAAAATGTAAAATGAAAATGAAAATATAGTAATGTTACTATCGGTCCTTGCAGTTTTATCAAATTTACACTCTTGACCCTAACAGTGTAATATTTGCACCGTTAGTCCTTAAATTATAAAGTTAGTCCAAAAAGTTCCAAAAATTACATTTTAGACCTCAAAGTTACTATTTTATCAATAAATATCCCAAAGTTACTGATATTAAAATATATACCCTATTTTTCCAATATTGACAACTTTAGTCCCTGCGTTTGAAAATATTTGCAAAACTGGTCCTTTTTGTACAAAACTTTTAGGAAAATATTGCCGAGACTTTTGTGAGCTTATTAAAGCTTAATGAAGTGCTTATCAACTGCTTATAACATATTTAGCTTATTTTTGAACTAATGGGCCTTATAAGATTAAAAACTCGGCCCGTTAAGAGTTTGCAATACGTGGGCTTTAAGAGTTAAGTGGGCTTATGGTTGGGCTTAATTTAGGATTAGAAAAATATTGAAAAAGGGTCGATTTGAACCATTTATCGAAATAAGCTGTTAATTGCTTAATGGGCTATTAAGCCCATGTAAAGTTTATAAAAGAGTTTAAAAAGGGTTGTGACATACGTTTAAATTGAGTGAATTCGAATGGTTTTTAGGCCTCGTGAGGGAAAACTCCAAACTAGATTTTGATTATTCATACAATAAAGAATCAGTAGAACCAATAAAAGGACTAGGTCGTGTATAAAAATCCATTTTAACGAGATGGTTTCTAAACAAGTTCATGCGAGAATTATAATAAAATTTGACTTGAAATTTAAATAGCGATATGTGAAATAATTAAAATGGGTTCGATATGACAAGAAATAAACGTGCAAATGAAGCTACGAATGCATAATAATAACAAACCTATCCTTCCATACAGGAGGCATGCATATAAATAATTAAATACGTACGTATAGGATCAAAACAAAGGTATACGTTTAGATAATAATGAAAATGCATGATATAGAGAAGAGCTTCGAATGCAAATGAGTTAAAGAAAGTTTAAAAGGACTTACAATCACCAAAGAATGAGTTATACGATTGGGTTGATCAAGGAAGGTTTCGAAAAGGATTTATACGTATGATTATGAACTCGTTTGAATATCAAATGATCTTGGCTTCTCGAACTGAATTTCCAGGAGTATCTTAGGATATTTTGAGAGTATGTGTGAGTGTGTACGCATGGGAAATGGTTTGCGTTTGAGGTTGGACGAAACACATGCATGAATGTCGAGATATATAACTCCCACTTGCACCACTTGGGTTATATTCTTTCATGCCAGGAGGGGGATAAGATAAGGAATATATTCCTTCATTAATGAGCTAGGAGGAGGGAGCTTAGGGTATGGGTGAGTCTAGGAATGAAATAGAAAATATTTAGGATATAGTACGTATCGTGCGAAATGATTAAGGGTCCAAATGATTTGTTTAACGTGTGATTTTGTTAGATATTGTGTGGAAATGAGTTTACAACATAAAAACATGATTTAGAAAGTCAATGGATTTGGTAGAAATCATTTTTAAGTAAAATGGATCAAAATGGAAATGAATTATACGGTTTTGAAATATGTCAAGTCGCGTTTACTTTGGCCTTGGTTCAAGTATCATACGTTCGAATTAGGACTTGGGGTTTGGCACCCTATGAATTTGAAGTACAAAGAATCAGGAGAGGTAAAAAGATATATGACTCATGTGTCGAATTTCAAAATAAGAAGGGCAAAGCTAATGGGTCTAGGTCGACAGAATTTGTAATGAAAAATATTCTAAGTATAGAAATGGGCTGAATGAATAGTGTTGGGTTGGATTTTTGGGCTTAAGGAATAGTATTAAGGCCCGTTTAGGTTATTTTGTGTGTTTAAGGAATTCTGGGGTACGCGTGTGAGCTCGTTCCAGATCAATATATCACATATAAATATTTTTAAGTTATTATAGTGTAATAACTAATCATTTTGAGATATCATCTCATTTTTAAAAGTTAGGAAATAATTAACACACAATATCTGGTAATTAGTTATTATTAATTAATTGGGAAAATTTCCAATTGTCACAGCCTCCTAGCCTTATTTGAATGTCGTCCCGACATTCTACTCATATTTTCATAAGAGGATACGAAAAGATGAGGATATTTGGCCTTGAATTCATCTTCACGTTCCCACATGAATTCAGGGCCTCTTCGAGAATTCCAACGAACTTTAACTATGAGGATCCTACTTTGTTTCAATATCTTGACCTCTCGGTCCATGATTTCGACGAGTTCTTCTATAAAGTGTAGTCGATCGTCAATCTCGATCTCTTCCAAAGGAATAGCGAGAGTTTCCTCGGACAAACATTTCTTAAGATTGCATAAATGAAAGACATCATGTACACTGCTGAGTTCTTGCGGTAGCTGAAGTCGGTACGCTACCGATCCAATTCTTTCTAATATCTCGAAAGGTCCTATGTAACAAGGATTTAGCTTTCCATGTTTGCCGAAACGGATCATGCCTTTCCATGCTGAAACCTTTAACATAACTCTGTCCCCTACTTGGAACTCAAGTGGTTTATGTCTCTTATCGGCATAACTCTTTTGTCGGTCTCGTGCAGCTTGCATCTGGTTACGAATCTGCACAATCTTTTCGGTTGTCTCATGGATGAGTTCGGGTCCTGTGAGTTGACTGTCTCCTACTTCAGTCCAACAAATGGGTGATCGGCACTTACGTCTATATAGTGCCTCGAAAGGAGCGGCTTTTATACTTGTATGATAGCTGTTGTTATACGAGAATTCGACTAGGGGCAAATGTTCGTCCCATTTCTTGCCGAAATCAATAACGCAAGCTCGGAGCATATCTTCCAATGTTTGGATGGTTCTCTCACTTTGGCCCTCTGTTTGGGGATGATAAGTTGTACTCATGTCAAGCTTAGTACCCAAAGCTATCTGGAGTAACTGCCAAAAGTTCGAGGTAAAATGGTTGTCGCAATCAGAGATGAATGAAATTGGTACTCCATGTCTGGAGACTACCTCTTTCAAATATAAGCGAGCGAGATGATCCATACTGTCGGTTTCCTTAATGGGAAGGAAATGAGCATATTTAGTGAGTCGATCAACGATCACCCAAATCGTGTCATATCCACTGGATGTTCTTGGGAGTTTGGTTATGAAGTCCATAGTGATCCGTTCCCATTTCCATATAGGGAGTTCTGGTTGTACTAATAATCCTGACGGTCTCTGATGTTCTGCCTTAACTTTAGATTAAGTTAAGCATTTACTGACATATAGCGCGATATCCACCTTCATGTTAGGCCACCAATATAATTTCTTAAGGTCTAGGTACATCTTATCAGCTCCTGGATGAATAGTATATTTGGACTTATGCGACTCATGCATAATTAACTCTCGTATCCCACCATATAGTGGTACCCAGCTTCTATCCTTGAAGAACAATACTCCGTATGATCTTTTTATAAATCCATTTGCGTTCTCGGGTATACCATAAAGTTTCTCACTTGGTCTATTTTCTTCCTTGAGTGCCTCAATCTGAGCAGTGATAATTTTTGTTGGGAGAGGTAAACTAATCGTTATTCCTAATGATCTGACTCTTAAGGGTTTGAGTCGTTCTTTCCGACTAAGAGCATCTGCCACAACGTTGGCTTTTCCCGGGTGATAACGAATCTCACAGTCGTAATCACTGAGTAACTCCAACCATCTACGTTGTCTCATGTTTAACTCTTTCTGGTCTAGGATATGTTGCAAGCTTTTGTGGTCGTGTACACTGTACACTTAGTGCCATACAGATAATGTCTCCATATCCTAAGAGCGAACACAACTGCTCCCAGTTCTAAATCATGGGTCGTGTAGTTCTTTTCATGTGTCTTGAGCTGTCGTGATGGATAAGCAATCACTTTCTGTCTCTGCATCAACACATCACCTAAACCCTTATGCAAAGCATCGCAGTATACGACAAAGTCATCACTTCCTTCTGGTAAGGCTAATATGGGTGCACTACACAACTTTTCTTTGAGCGTTTAAAATGATTCTTCTTCGTCTTTACCCCAAACGTACTTCACGTTTTTCTGAGTTAGGGTGGTTAAGGGTTTGGCTATCTTGGAGAATCCCTCGATGAATCTCCTGTAATAACCGGCAAGTCCTAGAAATTGGCGTATTTCTGTTGGCGTTGTTGGTGTTGCCCAATCCTTAATTGATTCTATCTTTGTGGGATCCACGTGAATACCCTGGCTGTCAATTACGTGACCGAGAAATTGTACAGTGGTAATCCAGATATCACACTTTGAGAATTTTGCGTATAATTCCTCCTTCTTGAGCAATTCCAGAATCATATTGAGATGTTGCTCATGTTCTTCCTTGTTTTTAGAGTAGATCAGGATATCCTCTATGAATACAACCACAAACTTATCCAAATATGGTTTACACACCCGGTTCATAAGGTCCATGAATACAGCTGGTGCGTTCGTTAAACCAAATGGCATAACCTGAAACTCATAGTGTCCATAACGGGTTCTAAATGCGGTTTTTGGGATGTCATCTTCTCGGACTCGAAGTTGATGGTATCCAGATCGGAGATCGATCTTTGAATAAACATTAGAACCTTGAAGCTAATCAAATAGATCATCAATCCTAGGGAGTGTGTATCGGTTCTTTACCGTCAACTTCTTCAGTTTCCTATAGTCGATGCACATTCGAAAGGATCCGTCTTTCTTCTTTACGAACAGAACAGGGGCTCCCCATGGTGAGGAACTTGGCCTGATGAAACCTTTCTCTGAGAGTTCTTGCAATTGTTTCGACAATTCTTGCATCTCTGAAGGAGCTAATCGATATGGTGCTCGCGCCACAGGTGCAGCTCATGGTATCAAGTCAATCTGAAACTCAAGTTGCCTGACTGGTGGAAGTCTCGACAATTCCTCAGGAAAGATTTCAGGAAAATCACACACAACTGGCACGTCTTCCAAACATTTCTCTTTAGACTCCTTTTCTTTCTTCTCCACTTGTGCTACAAAGAGATGGCATCCATCCTCAATGTACTCCTACGGTCTCTTCTAACTCCTAGTACTTCTAGTACTTCGTCACCGTACGGTATGCGAACAATCTTTTTGTCGCAGACGATCACCGCCTGGTACTTAGATAACCAGTCCATTCCAATAATAACATCAAAACTTCCAAGTCCTATGGGCATAAGATCTATGTCGAACGGATGATTTAACAGGCTGAGGGTACAACCTCGGATTATTGTGTCTACTCTTTCCACGCTACCATTAGCTAATTCTATGTCATAAACAATATCTAGGGCGGTAGGGATGCTATCTAGCAGTTCACTAAATGTTTTCAATATAAAGCTCTTATCTGCTCCGGTATCAAATAAAATAGAAGCATAGCGGTTGTTTAGAAGAAACGTACCCGTAACAACGTTCGGGTCCTCTGCTGCTTCTTTCCCTCCAACCACATATACTCTTCCCCGGGCAACTCCTGCATAGCCTTAGTTCCTTCCAGCGGCTTGGTTCCCGTTGTTACCCTGGTTTCCCTATTTCTTGCACTCATTCCTGTAGTGCCCTTTTTCTCCACAACCAAAGCAAGTAATTGCAGACTTGTCTTTTACAATAGGAGCTCTTTGATTAGCCACTGGCGTCCTTTGTGCAGTAGCAAGAACTGGAGATCTGTAATTCCTAGTCATGTGACCAACTCTCTGGCAATTTCCACATCTCACGGTATACGGCCCATTGTGATGGAGTTTGCAATGGTTACACAGAGGAGACTTTCCTGCATAGACCTTTTGATTACCGGGTCCATCAGAATAAACCTTAGCGACTTCCTGACGCTTGTTTGACTGGTGGTTGGCTCTAGAGTTGTCCTCCCATTTCCTCTTGTTATCTCCTCCTTTTTCTGCCATATCTTGAATCACCAGATCCATCAAATTCTAAGAGATGGGGATGGCGTCATGCAAGTCACTCGGTTTTGCAGCCAATACATTCCCTCTGATGTTCATGGGTAATCCTTCGATAAAACGTTCTATCATCCTTACCTCGGTGGCGACCAGCTCGGGACATAACAATACTAACTCTTGGAAATGCTGAATGTACACCAAAATGTTGGTGCCTTGAACCTTCAGGTTCCAGAATTCCGCTTCCATCTTCTTGAACTCAGTGCGAGGGCAATATTTCTGGAGCATTAGTGCCTTGCATTGCTCCCACGCCATAGCGTAAGCAATGTCCATTCCGGTTGACTTCATATACGAGTTCCACCAAGTTAAAGCACTGCCTGTCAGAGTGTACGAGGCATACTTAACCTTGGATTCTTCTTCACAATTACAAATGCGAAACACAGTTTCCAACTTTTCTAGCCATCGTGCCAAACTGACAGCTCCCTCAGTTCCTCCAAAGCTTCCTGGATCACAAGCACGAAACTCCTTGTAGGTGCAGGTCCATCTGACATTTGTGGGTCTCGCGGCTCCGTCACCGGTGTTAGTGCTTGATCCTACGTTGGCTGCAGCTGCCATGGCTTCAGCTACTTGTTGTGCCATAATTTGTGCTATTGTTGGCTGGTTGTCTACATCTGGAGGGGGAGTGGCATTAGTTGCGTTGCGGGTACGGGTTGTTTTGCATGGAGCCATTTGTCTACAAAAGAAAGTAAACAAATGATGAGATTTTGCAAGAGAGTTTGAAAGAGAGAACTAATTCAACACAATCAATAGCAGAGAGGTATAACAAAATGAGCTTGTCATAGATTAAAAGTCGGTTACAAGATTTGAAAGCTACAAGTTTATAGGGAAACACAATAGACACTAACCAAGACTACTTGGTTTAGTGGTTACAGAAACGATAGGTATGATTCTAAGATTAGTAACGTCTTCGACGTAAACATCTAACTTCTGCCTCAAGCTCCAGCTGAGCAGCCTCCATGTCTGCAAAGCGTCTCTGGAACTCCTGGCACATTCTCATCTGAGTAGCTAACATGGCTTCAAAGGCTGAAATCTTTTGGTCCTGGTTTCGTGCCGTATCTCTGGCTAACCACAGGGTCCTTTCAATGCCTTCTATCCTACCATGTTCCTGGGTATGGTCTCTACTCAAACAGCGGATTCTAGAGGCCAAGTTTCTAAGCTCATGGTTATAAGTATCCTTCATTCTATCAACCTTCATTCCTAAGTCAAATACTTCTCGCCTCTCAGCATCGGCTCTTCTAAATAGAGTGTCAATGTTACGATCATACCACTCAAAATGTTATGGTTGTAGCCCTTCTAGTTGCTCAGTGTGTGCGTCTAGAGTGTTGGTTTGCTGATGAAGAAGGTTCCATATCGAATCACGAGTACTTATGGTATCGTCAGGGGGATTAAGTGAGGATACGTCATCTAGGATGTCTGGCATTGGGGAGTCTGGAACATCGGACAATAGAGTGTTCGGCTCAACATCCTTCCAAATTGTTTCCTGATGTATTCCCCTTGAACTCTGCCCAATCTCAAATGTAGTTGGTTGACTATTAAATCCTTCATCTGAATAAGACTTAGTGGCTATCCTAAGTTTCTGGTGTGGAGGTGAGTGTGTAGATGATGATGTGTTTGGGGTAAGCTCAGTATTGGGTTACGGTTGGGATACTTGGAGATAGGGATCTTCAGCATCTGGAGTGATCTGAAGGGTAGGTGGTGTACGGGTAGTACGAAGAATAGTTTCTGAAGTATGAAATGATTGGGAAGGCATAGTCTGTGACAAATAAGGTATACTAGTATAAGTATAAAGTAGGTACTTAAAAATCTTAATAGGTAAAAAGCATTTATACTAAGTAAGGGTTATCAAAAATATTAACACGGTGTATGCGTTATCAAAGTAGCACGAAGTATATGCTAAACATAAACATGAAGTATATGCTATCAAAAGCAGTATATAAATGTATACTAAGCATGCTGAAACAATAAGTAAAGCAGAAATTAAAGCGGCGAGTAAGGCAGGCTGGCGCTGGCGGTCATAGGTTAAGTTTTTGTAAAAAGCGATTATAGTCTAGGTTTTATGTGTACCCAGTTCTCTATAACCTTACGCTCTTATACCAATCTGTAACACCCCCAAAATCATATTTGCAGCGGAATTAACATCTGGGGTGCTACTTAACCGGATCATAACATAAGTAATGAAGAATGAATTTATGAAATTCGTTTGAAAAGCTTTATTAATAAAATATAAGTTTTACATATTTGAAATGCGTAAATCAAGGCCCATAATGATTTATTTAGTGGTCCCATTGTACAAAAACTTTGGTCATGAGTGTTATGAGTACACTCCAAAAGTGTGCCTATGCCCCTGCCACGCACTGCCTTGCATCATCATATATCATCAATTAAACACCTGAGAAAAACATGCTAAAAGTGTCAACACAAAGGTTGGTGAGTTCATAGGTTTATAAAAACAGTAAAGTTAGATCATAAGTTTTGAGTCAACATCACGAAGTATGCAATGTTACATAAAAGGCTATTACGCTACGCTAAGATTCTAATGTCACCGAAGCTAAGACAAGTTGGCATGAGAAGTATTCATGTTATAATCTGCATAAGAAGTGTTCATGCTATCAAAACCCGGAAAGTGTGCTATTTCTAGTCACTTGTAATTTCGACATGGTATACATCCGCTTGTCCAATCTGGACTGTTGAATCCCAACACAGATGGAGGAGTCACCCTCAATAGATCTATTTATATCATACGTTCTTCCCAGCAGGGAATTCATCGATACATATTCATGGGCAATAATAAGGTACTTAGGCCAGCAGGTAATAGTTTTACAAACAAAAGTATGGTTTCAATGATCCATAAAAACAAGCAATGTTTCTCACCCCAAGTAGTTTAAAACAAGTAATAAAGAGTAAAAATGGGGCTATGACTCACCTTGAATGCAACCGGCAAGGTGAAATATAAAATTTAAACAAGTTAGGGGAACGGCTCCAACACACAACCTGGAATATAATAAGGAAGTCTGAGATTTTGACGGTTTCGGCCAAATACGATAATGACGGAAAATGGTATCGAATGACGAAGTGGTTTGTGATGAGAATGAATGATATGCTTAAAATGCTTGAAGTTCAAAAATAATATTATATATAATATTATCGTATTTTTATGTTATTTAAATCATAAATATCGTTTCCTCGAAAAACGGTTTAAATTAAACGTTAAAAATCGTTATATATAAATATAAACGTTATAAAATAATTATTGAACGAAATGAAATGAAATGCACGTGTAATGAATGGAAAATGAAAATGAAAATATAGTAATGTTACTATTGGTCCTTGCAGTTTTACCAAATTTACACTTTTGACCCTAACGGTGTAATATTTGCACCGTTAGTCCTTGAATTATAAACTTAATCCAAAAGTTCCAAAAATGACATTTTAGACCTCAAAGTTACTATTTTATCAATAAATATCCCAAAGTTACAGATATTACACTATATACCCTATTTTTCTGATATTGACAACTTTAGTCCCTGCGTTTGAAAATATTTGCAAAAATGGTCCTTTTTGTACAAAACTTTTAGGAAAATATTGCTGAGACTTCTGTGAGCTTATTAAAGCTTAATGAAGTGCTTATCAACTGCTTATAACATGTTTAGCATATTTTTGAACTAATGGGACTTAAAAGATTAAAAACTCAGCCCGTTAAGAGTTTGCAATACGTAGGCTTTAAGAGTTAAGTGGGCTTATGGTTGGGCTTAATTTAGGATTAGAAAAATATTGAAAAATTGTCGATTTGAAATGTTTATCGAAATAAGCTGGTAATTTCTTAATGGGCTATTAAGCCCATGTAAAGTTTATAAAAGAGTTTAAAAAGGGTTGCGACATACGTTTAAATTGAGTGAATTCGAATGGTTTTTAGGCCTCGTGAGGGAAAACTCCAAACTAGGTTTTCATTTTTCATACTATAAAGAATCAGTAAAACCAATAAAAGGACTATCGTGTATAAAAATCCATTTTAACGAGATGGATTCTAAACAAGCTCATGCGAGAATTATAATAAAATTTGACTTGAAATTTAAATAGCGATATGTGAAATAATTAAAATGGGTTCGATATGACAAGAAATAAACGTGCAAATGAAGCTACAAATGCATAAAAATAACAAACCTAGCCTTCCATATAGGAGGCATGCATAGAAATAATTGAATACGTACGTATAGGATCAAAACAAAGGTATACGTTTAGATAATAATGAAAATGCATGATATAGATGTTGGGAATTAAATATTCAAGAAGTTTAATATCGGGTTCTATTCAAAGAAATACTCTAAGTGTGATTCTGCTGCTGGTGCATTTGGTTCCTGCTGGTAATGTTTGTTCCTGCTGCTAGAACATTTGATTCTGCTGCTAGCGATAAATGATTCTGCTGCTAGGCTTAACATTCTGCTGCTGTTGATCCTGCTGCTAGTGTACTTGATCCTGCTGCTAGCGATAACTCATTGCTGCTGCTAATGTACATTCTGCTGCTAAGTGGATAAGTATGAAAAGATATTATGTATATTTTGGTCAACAATATACGGTAGATAATATCTTACCCCATGTGCTTAGTTAACAAGTTGTGTACACAGATACATGTTGTATCTTATGTACTGACACACTCAAGATAAGTTAGCAAGTAGTTCGACTAGACTTTAAGCAATATTGTAAAGATCTTCTTGGACTATAAAAGAAGATCTTAGTCTCGATATTGTGTGTCTAAAAGTGAATGTTATTATTAGAACTCATAACTGTTAAGACATAGAACAAACACAACAATATCAAGAACATAGAAAAACTTAAGATTCAAGGTTGTAACCCTAGTGATATTTCAAGATCACTCGTATTATTATCATTAATAATATTGAATCATTTTGGTGAAAAGCTTTCATTGTTCATTGTCATAAAACAATCACAACTGCTCCATTTCCATATCACAAATAACCTTCTAAGTGTGATTAAGTAGATTCCGCATACTTAATCATATTAACTCAATATATCATACACACAAAGAACAAAAGGTTTAACCACCTTAACCATGTGTCAAATCCTAACCAGTGGTATCAGAGCAAGGCTGATATTATTGATTTAGAAGAAGAAGCTTGAGAAATGGATGTTCAAGATACTGCTACATATGTTGCTGCAAAGTTGCCCATGATCAAACAAAATGAGTTTGAGTTATGGAGGTTGAGAATTGAGCAATATTTCATGGTCCAAGATTATGCTCTTTGGGATATCATTATGTATGGTGATTCTTTTTCACTAGGCTATTCAGATGCTATCGTTGAAGGCAAAACAGTAAGACAAAGAAATACTGGACCAGTTTCAAATGAAGAAAGGATACAAAAGAGAAATGATCAAAAAGCAAGAAACTTGTTGCTTATGACCATTCCTGGTGAACAGATGCTATCCTTTAGCAAGTATCCAGATGCAAAAACTCTTTTTGAAGAGATTTGTGCATGGTTTGGTGGTAATGAAACCACCAAGAAAACACAAAAGACATTGCTGAAACAACAATTTGAAAATTTCAATTCTAATAGCAATGAATCTCTTGATAAGTTGTTTTCTAGATTACACAAGCTTGTCAGTCAGCTAAGTGTATTGAGTGTTGAGATAGCAAAGGAAGATCTCAACATGAAGTTTTTGAGAAGTCTACCTGATGAGTTCCATACTCATGTGGTTGTCTGGATGAACAAGCCAGATATTGAAACCATGAAACTCAATGATTTGTTCAATAACTTTAAAATTGTTGAACAAAGTCTAAAGAAGTCTGGAATCTATAGTCTTAGTTCTGGGAATGTGGTACTTTTGTCATCTCCTAGTATTAGTAACTAAGAAGAGGTAGATGAAGTTGAAAGTGTTTCTACTGCTATTTATGGTGGTCCTTCTACTAGTTCACAGAAGAATGTTGCTGGACTTGGAGATCCATCATTTTATGTATTCATGTCTAGTCAAACTAGTGGTTCTTCTCTAACTCATGATGATCTTGATCAATTGGATGATAATGAGTTGGAAGAGATGGACATCAAATGGCAGGTTGCTTTACTTAGCATGAGGGCTAAGAAGTTCTGGCAGAGAACTGGTAAGCAGATTACCATTGATGGTAATGAAACTACTGGGTTTGATAAGAAGAAAGTGGAGTGTTTCAACTGTCATAGGTTAGGACACTTTGCTAAAGAATGTAGAAACCCAAGGAAGCAGGATAATAGAAGCACATGGTATAGGCAAGAGAAGAAGAAGGAAGTCATAGTTGAAGAACCAAGGGCTATGCTAGCCATAGATGGGGTTAACTATGACTGGAGCTTCATGGCTGATGAAGAGGAAGCACCAACAAATGCTGCTCTTGTGGCCACTGAGACTGCTCTAATGGCCTTCTCTGATTTAGAGGTAAATTCCATAACCAAATGTTCTGAATCATGTTCTGCTCTTAAAGATAATGAAGAACTTAAAAGAAAAGCTGATAATAGGCGAGAAGAACTAATTATTGCCTTAGCTAATTTAAGTAATCATAAAAGAGCTATAGGTGTGCTTGAAAAACAAATTGCACACTTTCAAGACAATGAATCTAGGTTTACTGATGACTTAAATGCTTTAAAAAGAGGAATAGCATTTAGAGATGAATTACTTACTGGTCAAAGTAAACAGTTAGCTGAAGCCAATAATAAAACTGAAAATGTTAAGATAACTATAGATGCTTTAGCTCATGCCTCAGAAGGAATGAATAAGATTTGGGAAGCTCAAGTAATTGATAAAGCTAAGTCAGGTTTAGGATACAAATCTGTTCCTCCACCATATAGAGGTGTTCATTCACCTCCAGGTGTTGACCTAGCACACACAGGTTTTGCTGAGTTTCAAGAACCAATAATGGAATATGGTTATAAGTCTACTGAGGGTTCTAAGATAGAAAAATTAAGTAAAAGTTTAGATAAAACTTTACTTTATCAGGACAAGGTGTCCTTTGTTAAGAAAGGAGATGCTATAGTTGTTGAGGATTGCACAACTGATAGTGATGAAGAAGAACAGGTTATGTCTAAACCTGAAGTGGTTAAGAAAGCAGGAACAAGTGTTCCTAAGATAGTCAAACACAATACTGCTAAGCCTAAATCAAACATTAAGCATGTTAGGCAACCAGTTAGATATTGTGAGCAACATAGAACCACCAATAAGCCTAGAGGTAACCAAAGGAATTGGAACAACCTCAAGTCTAACCAATTAGGTGATGAATTTGCTTTTTATAACAAAGCTTGTTACACATGTGGTAGTTTTGACCATCTTGCAGCTTTCTGCAACCATTGGGTAACTGGGTATGAAAACAATAGAGTGAACCACAAAAGGCAAACACCTAAATCTCATTTTCACTCTAGTTCTAGTGTTAATAGAACAAAACCTAGAACAGTAAAAAACAAGTCTATCTCAAACACTGATCCTGCTGGTAGACAAATGGTTCCTGCTGCTAGACTAATTGTTCATGCTGCTCGACCTTCTATGACTGTTAACCCAAAACCAACAGCTAAGGGTGCAAAAACTTTTCACAAACATGCATCTAAGACTGTTTTGAGGCCCATTCAAACAAAAGCAGTGGTTCAAAAACAAGTTTGGAAACCAAAGGGTAGAACTGAAAAGTTAGCAGTTCCTACTGCTAAGCAATCAGTTCATTCTGCTGCTAAGGGAAACAGGGCAAATGCTGTTAAGGCCTCAGCATGTTGGATTCTAAAATCCAATGTTGCATCAACTGTCCTTAAAAGATTAAATTACATTGATGCAAGAGGCAGATCCAAGTCAGTAATGGCTTGGGTCCCCAAAAGAAACTAATACTTCTCATTTATGTGTAGGAACATTCAAATGATCAACAAGAGGATCAAGGATACTCAGATAGTGGATGTTCAAGGCACATGACAGGCAACAAGTCTTATCTCTCAGATTTTCAATCAATAGATGGAGGCTATGTTACTTTTGGAGGAGGTGTTGGTGGCAAAATTTCTGGTAAAGGTACCATTAAAACTGGAAATTCAGATTTTGAAGATGTGTTCTATGTAAAAGAACTAAATTATAATCTTTTTAGTGTCTCACAAATGTGTGACAAAAAGAACAATGTTCTTTTCTGTGAGACTGAATGTCTTGTACTTTCTCCTGATTTTAAGATGCCTGATGAAAGTCAAGTACTTCTTAGAATTCCTAGAAAAGGCAATATGTACAGTGTAGACATGAAGAACATTGTTCCTAAAAAGAATTTAACTTGTCTTGTTGCAAAGGCCACATTGGATGAATCAATGAAATGGCATAGAAGGCTTGGTCATATTAACTTCAAAACCATAAATAAAATTGTTAAGAATGGTTTGGTAAGAGGTTTACCTCACAAAAGATTTGAAAATGATCAAACATGCATTGCTTGTCTCAAAGGCAAACAACACAAAGCCACTTGTAAGCCCAAGATTTTTAACTCTGTCAATCAATCATTGTTTATGCTGCATATGGACTTATTTGGACCTGTTTCAGTAAGTAGTATAATGCATAAGAGATATTGTCTTGTTATAATTGATGACTATACTAGATTTACATGGGTTTTCATTCTATCTACTAAGGATGAGACTACAAGCATCCTTAAGACATTCATTACTCAGATAGAAAACCAAGTAGACAAGAAAGTGAAGGTCATTAAATGTGATAATGGGACAGAGTTTAAGAATAGAGTTATGGATGATTTCTGCAAACAAAAAGGTATTAGGAGAGAATTTAGTGTTGCTAGAACACCACAACAGAATGGTGTTGTTGAGAGAAAGAATAGAACACTAATTGAAGCTGCTAGAACTATGTTAGCTGATTCTAAGCTACCTATAACTTTTTGGGCTGAAGCAGTCAACACTGCTTGCTATGTTCAAAATAGAGTTTTAGTTATTCAGCCTCACAATAAGACATCATATGAACTTTTTAGAGGTAGAACTCCTGCAATAGGATTTCTTAGTCCTTTTGGATGTCATGTGACAATTCTCAATACCTTAGACCATTTAGGAAAATTCGATGATAAAGCAGATGAAGGATTCTTTGTTGGATATTCTCTTAATAGCAAAGCATTTAGAGTATACAACCAAAGAACTATGATTGTAGAAGAAAACCTACATGTGGAGTTTTTAGAGGATAAATCCAATGTAGAAGGTCAATGACCAAAATGGCTATTTGATCTTGAAACACTAACCAAATCAATGAATTATGTGCCTGTTGTTGCAGAAACTAATGATTTTTCAGGTTCACAAGCAACAGATGAGGCAAGGTTAGAAAAGGAGACAAACCAAGATCATATTTGGATGCCCATATGGTCAAGTACAAATGTGGAATCAACTTCAACAGTTGATGAATCTTCTTCTGGCAAAGCTAAAGAAGGTGTTGAAGATGAAAGGAAAGAAGGTGGAACTCAGGAACAACAAATTGTTTCTGCTGGTGATTCTGCTGCTAAGCTTACTGATTCTGCTGTTAGGCCAACTGATTCTGCTGCTGGCCCTTCAGAAACAACAGAAGCAGAATTCTCAGATAATGAGGTGGATTTCAACAATCTTCCATCAAATTATCAAGTTCCTTCTACTCCACAAACAAGAATTCACAAAGTCCACTCCCTAGATAATGTGATTGGAGATGTACAGTCAGGTGTGAAGACAAGACAACAATTGATGTCTTCAGACCATCAAGGGCTTCTTGATGCCCTTTATGCTTCAAAGCAGTATGAGTTTTCAAACTCTTGCTTGTTTGTATGTTTTCTCTCACAAGATGAACCAAAGAACATTCTGAAAGCCTTAGATAATTCAAGCTGGGTAGAAGCTATGCAAGAGGAGCTTCTTCAGTTCAAGATTCAGAAAGTATGGGTGCTAGTTGATTTACCTAAGAATGCAAAGGTAATTGGCACTAGATGGGTTTTCAAGAATAAAAGGGATGAAAGGGGAATAGTGATTCGAAATAAGGCTAGATTAGTAGCCCAAGGGTACACACAAGAAGAAGGGATAGACTATGATGAAGTTTATGCTCCAGTAGCAAGGATTGAGGTAATTAGGCTGTTTCTAGCTTATGCTTCATTTTTAGGTTTCACAGTCTACCAAATGGATGTCAAGAGTGCATTTTTATATGGAACAATTGAAGAAGAGGTGTATGTTTCACAACCTCCAGGCTTCATTGACCCAAAACATCCAGACAAAGTGCACAGAGTAGTTAAAGCTCTCTATGGCCTTCATCAGGCACCAAGAGCTTGGTATGCAACACTAGCTTCCAACTTATTAGAAAATGGATTTCAAAGAGGAAAGATTGATCAGACACTTTTCATCAAACAGCACAAGAAGGATCTTCTGTTAGTGCAGGTGTATGTGGATGACATTATCTTTGGATCTACTAGGAAGGAGATGTGTTTAGAGTTTGAGAAGCTTATGCATGATAAGTTTCAGATGAGGTCTATGAGAGAACTTACATTCTTTTTGGGTTTGCAAGTTAAGCAATCATCTGAAGGCATATTTATTAGTCAAGACAAATATGTTGCAGAGATACTTAGAAAATTTCAATTTGCTGATTCAAAAATGGCAAGCACACCAATGGACTCTGAGAAGCCACTTCTTAAAGACTTAGATGGAGAAAATGTAGATGTACACACATACAGATCTATGATAGGTTCTTTGATGTATCTTACATCATCTAGACCTGACATCATGTTCCCTGTTTGTGCTTGTGCAAGATTTCAAGTTACTCCAAAGGTTTCTCATTTAACTGCAGTCAAGAGGATTTTTAGATATCTCAAGGGTCAACCAAGGTTGGGTCTATGGTATTCAAGGGAATCACCTTTTGACTTGGTAGCATTTTCGGATAGTGATTATGCTGGTGCTAGCTTGGACAGAAAGTCAACAACTGGAGGATGTCAATTCCTTGGGTGTAGACTTGTCTCATGGCAGTGTAAGAAGCAAACAAGTGTGGCAAATTCAACAGCTGAAGCTGAATATATAGCTGCTGCAAGTTGCTGTGGTCAGGTTCTATGGCTTCAAAACCAACTCCTTGACTATGGGTACAATTTCTTAAACATTGTTATTCATATTGATAATAATAGTACAATTTGTATTATTAAAAATCCAGTGCAACATTCTAAAACAAAACACATTGAAATTAGACATCACTTTATAAGAGACTGCAATGAGAAAAGATTAATTCAAGTACTTAAAATTGCTTCAGAATTCAATTTTGCAGATCTGCTAACCAAAGCTTTTGATGTTGGAAGGTTTCAGTACTTGGTAGCAAGTATTGGAATGCTTAATCCTCAATGATTTTTAAACTTAGTGTTTTTGTAAATAAACTTTTGATTGTGCTGCTAGTTTTAAAAGATACTACTGCTATTACAAAAGTTTGTGCTTCTAGTACAAATTTAAATTGTGTTATTCATACAGTTAGTCCTATGATTATCCTAATATAAGACAAGTACTTTGTACATTGTTCTTTTGGTTTTAGACTAATGATGCGTGCGTGCGTATGCTCTAATTTATACCCACGGTATGTCGTTGTGGTTTTAGCAGTATTCAAGTTTTAAATTTATATTTAGCCGACTTATCAATAACACACACACTTTAACGAGCAGTGTACCCAGTCAGTATGAATATAATGGTAAGTAGAGTGTCGATCACTAAGAGTGGAACGTATTATCTAGTTATTCTAATCAGTATTTTAATATCTTAAGTTAGCTATACAACCTAATCTAATGCAAGGGGGTTCAGCCTGAGAGACTGGCACGGTTTGGTTGCAATTAAATAATAAACAAAACTAATGAGCACGAATCAGCGAGTAGCACACACGTACACAGATAAATACTTGAGACAATAAGAAGACCTGTCCTGATAGTTAAGTAGCTTGTCACTTGTTTTATTGCTAGTTTTATATGAAGTGTATAGTTCGATGCAACGCACCGAGATTATGTCCTTTCTCGTTGGTTCTAATCTTATCGGCGAGTAAACCCTTAATGATTACTTATGACTATCCTATTTATCTTTCTTCCTACTTTTCTACAGACGATAGAATGCATAGGCGATCTAATAAATAGGCGAGGGCAGAGGCATGGCGACCCGATCAACGCTCAGCTAGACACAGAGGTTATCAATGCACTAATAAAAGTCACCAAAGACATCAACATATAAACTTTAATTAATGGGAAAGCAGTTTTAAGGGAGTGCAACCTTTCCGTTGTCACATTACACAAGCCACCAATCCTGATGAATTAAAGCGTACTAATACAATAAAACAAAACTAATTAATGAATTGAATACATGCAGGACCTTCTTACAGCTCTTGTATCTTCGTTCAAGGTGTGTCTTGTGCTGCTACTTCGTCTGAATTCGGCCTTTGGTTTCTGTGGTCTTCGGTCTTCTAAAACTAGGGCTCTTGAAATTCGTCTGGTCTTGGGGTATTTATAGTTTCTGTCTGAGGGTAAGATGCGGCGCATCTAATAAGTAGATGCGGCGCATTGACTTAACTTCGCGTGGGGTCCAAGATTAATATATTCAGGAATATTCGTACACCGCCAGAAGATGCGGCGTAACTCCATTCTTAGATGCGGCGCATGTCCTTGCTGTCTTGGATAATATCTTGTGAAATCTTGATAGTGATGCGCCGTATGTAATAAGTAAGATGCGGCGTATCTGGAGCAGAATGTCTAGATCTTGAACATTTCAGTAGACTCTTAACTTCTTGCTTGTTTTGCTCCATAATTAGTCCAAAATCGCCAAGTTTCACATAATACTTGTTTTTACCTGAGAATTACAAAAGTAAACATTAACATATCAATTCTCACAGATAATATAATAAAACAAGTCAAATAAATAGGATAAATGATGGTAATAAAATGTACTTATTTGAGTTCATCAAATATCCCCCCACTTGAACTTTACTTGTCCCAAGTAAACCTTAGAATTAATCTTATGAAAATGTATCCTAAAAGATATTAGGATTTATTTTTATATTTAAGCATGTATTCATTTTTGTCATAATCACACAACCAAACACTTAACGAATTAGAAGTAAAATAAAATATTCTGATAAAAGCAAATCTAATCGATTAACTGTCCAGTCGTGACGAATATTCTATCATAAGCTTGGCAAGTATACGCATCTCCCCCACTAAAGCCAAGGAATAATAAGTCTAAAGCGGTAAAAAGGGTTTGCGAGGTTTAAGGGTTAATTATTTTTCTTAATCTCTATCGATCTCAAATTCCAGAAAAGGTGACAAAATCACAAATACATGATCGAATCCACGAACACGATACTTGCAATTGCTCAAATCCTTAACTCGAATAGGCTAAAGATAGGACCAAGTAATCTTCACCAATAATATTATATCAAAAAGGGCGACAAAATCATAAATACATAGCCGAATCCACGACTACGATACTTAAGATTTCTCAAATCCCTAATCTCAATAAATCAAAGGTTTGGATAAAGAATAATATAGGGTATGGAGAATATTTGGGATACAAATTGGTGTAAAATGAAAAATAAACAAAACAGATAAATTAAAATCCTAAGTGTGGTTAATTACTATCCCAACCATCCCATGAATAAGACTCATATCATTGAATAACTCACGCTTTAACACTCGAAACACACGCTTTTAGGTAGACACGAATTATACTCAATAAAATCTCAATCAAGGAATAACCTTTAGTTGGCGTTCCCATAACGGCCAACTCCCATTCAATCCATAGATATAATATACAACAAATAGTGGTGATATCGACCACTTAATACAAAACTTTACATAAGTTGGTTAAAACAAACATCCAACTTTTCCTTTTTCTTTTTCTTTTCTATTTTTTCGATTTTTTTTTTTTTTTAACTTGAAACATAAACATAGATGCGTAAAATTTCACCACATCACTATAACGATAACTCTGAAAAAAATTTCCATACTTTTCATGACTTCAGAAATAACGGTAATAGTGAAAGTAGTAAACACACGAAAAACAAGACTCAAAATATACAATATTTACTTTCACTCCAATTGCATTGTGCAATTTCCCGACCTAACCATAGATAATGAATTACGCACGCGAACACAGGTAATGTAAGGAAACACACTTTGCCTAAAGCAATTAACCAACCACGGATTTTAATCTACAGGGTAGGCTGATGCGTGGTTTTGTAACCTTACAACAGGTTTTACCTCTCGAGGGATCTCAAGAGGCTTACAACCCCACCAGGCAGTGTACCTGACCGATGTAGTATAGTGTAGTGGTAAGTACGGGGGATTGATCGTTCTCCACAGGGAATAGTGTCGTTAGGTTTGAAAAACTACTCTAATAGGTCTAAGGGTTGAGGAAGATTCTTTTTTTGTATTTTTATGTTTTTATGAAAGCAAGTAAAATCTCGGTTTTGAAGGAGTGGGCGGAATTAGTTGCTAGTCAACTAACCCAAATAACTACAAATGCAAATAAAATAAAATAACTGAAAATGAAAAGAGTTGTGAAACTTATGTGGAGAGAAATGTGTTTACTTAGATTTCCTTACTCCCTAACTATCTTTTACCGGTTGATTAGTGTGTATTAATTGCGTGGATGACGGGTGTATTCCTTAATACCAATCATGGGGTGGCGTACGTACTTCCCCAACTCTACAAGCTCCTACTTCACTCCTATGTCGAGCCGGCTAAGAAGCTCCTAACATGGGATCACTAGAATTCGCTCATGCATTAAATACAACCATAAAAACCTAGTACGCATTGGTTCATGTTTCTTAAGACGTTCAAGCAAGTTACCGAATAGGAAGTTAGCCAGTTTTCTTAAGCCTAACATCGATAAACAATCATCCAATACAACTAATAACACACTAATAACCAATAATCAATAGTTAGGTTTCATTAGATCTAAGCAAACACAAGATAAATCTAGCCTAGCATGTTAATTAAAAGACAAGAACAAGATTTAATCAAACAACACATAGACATATTGATTGATTAAATGAATACTTATCTTCAATTAAACATGGGAGATCCAAGGGTATGAAAACCCTTAAAAATGGCAGAAATTCGTCTTAGGGTTTCTCCTCACAAAGTTGCACACTAATGACATAAAATTGCAAAACTATATATAGAACTTAGTATCTGACGGCGTCACGTTGTAGATCTTGACGCCGTCACCTCGCCGTGTCTAGGGTTCCCGGATGGCCTTCTTGACGCCGTCCCTCTTTAGTGCTCCAAAATCCGCTCTGGCTTATCAAGGCTTGACGCCGTCAGAAATGGGCTTGACGCCGTCTCTCGTTAAGTTAAACCGTGATGGCCTTGATCACTTTAAAGGGTGACGCCGTCAGAAATTCATTGTAAAATTCTCTGGCTTATCATGTGTATTTTTCATGTCCACCTCTTTTGCCAAGCCATGACGCCGTCAAGAGCAATACTTGACGCCGTCAAAGGTACTTTTCCAGCCAATTTTGAGACTTTGTCGTTTTCTTCACTTTTATGCTCCAAAAACGTCCAAAATGCTTCCTTTTCCAGATTTCTTCTCCAAAGTACCTAAAATGACAAAAGGAACGATTTAGGGCAATATTTGATCAAATAAATACGATTTAGGGCTTAAATGACCCCTAAAAGCGGTACACTTTTCGCTTCATCAGCTAAGGTGTAAGGGTGTAACGAAACATTATAACAAAGGTGTAAGAAACGAAAGGAATGGCTCTGAGTGTTTTTCTAGGGGTATCTTACTCTAAAAGTGAGAGTAACAAAAGGGTTTATACGGGGGTTAACTAACCAGTGTAGTTAGCTAATAACACATAACATATAAAGGCTATTTGGGTGTAATCCTAGAAATTTACCAATTTAGACAAGTCATTCCAATTATAAAAATAATACTTATTATGGTGGTCTCGAATAGTATACAAGCCAAGTTCTAAAGTTTACAAGTCACCGGCACACTCATAGATTTGTGAATTTTGAAAAATCACAATTTTTGAAAATAACGTCATGTGTGCAGCTATGCAACTTAGATCTTAAACAAAAACATGCTAAAAATTTTAAATTTTGATATATTAAGCACATTTTAAGCATATTTTGAAAAGTTTAGGACAAGTAAGTGTTCTAATTCTCCAATCCCCCCACTTAAGTTAAACAACATCCTCGTTGTTTGTATCAAAGGTTAAAAACTGGAAAATAAAAGAATTAGAACAGAAAAACTCCCCTGAGATTTGCTCGGTATGATCCTCCATTATTTGTATAAGAGCAAAAATCATCTTTCTTGTGGATGAGAACGTTTAAGCTTCATATTTGATGTATCCACAGGAAATGCAGGAATCTATAATACCACCAAGACTTTAAACACACCTAAATTAGGAAGGTTCAAACTTGCATAATACATTAGTAGTTAGTAAAAATAAAAACATAAAAATTAAAATGAAAATCAGCAGGTCAGTCGATACGCCGTATCTTATGGAAGAAGATATGCCGTATCGAGCCTGGAATAATACGAATCAGAATAAAAGATGCGCTGCATCCTTAACCAGGGATGCGCCGCATTAAAATAAACTGAAAAAAAGTTTTAAAGTCAAAAATAAAAATGCAGAAAATAAAGTAAGATATGACCAGTGCAGGAGATGCGTCGCATCTTGGAATTGGGATGCGCCGTATCCTCTGCGGGCCTGACTGACTCGACACAGAACAGAATAGTAAAAATTTCTCCGGGTTGTCTCCCGGTCAGCACTTGTCTTTATTCCAGAGTCTTCAAGTTAGACTCACGTTCAACTCTTTAATATTGATCATTGAAGGAGTCGGAAGCATCACGCTCCCTCATAGCCAATTCAGTAATATTGAACACTCCTTGCTCGTCCTTAATTTCTACGCCGTTCTTCTTTAATATCTGTATAAGTAAAGTTTTGTCCCTTTCGGGTAGAGATGACAAAATGATAGACGGGAAATTCTTATTATCATAAAGGCATAAACAAGCAAGGTGGGGTGGTAGTTCAATAAACACATCATTATTCAAATTCGCATGCTCAACTATTCTCCTACGTTTGTTAATTACTACGCAATCATACCACTCATCATCAGAATCATTAACAATATCGCGTCTAAGTTCGGTAGGTACATTAAGGTCAATGAATTCCTCAAAGTTCTCATGATTATAATTAGTTGAGTTGTTTTGAATCAATGTTTCTCCCATAAGCCTAGCTTCAAGATCGAGGTCCATACGTTCTCTTAATCCTAGCGCATAGACGCCTCTAATTACGCTTTTAATAGGATCTTGGCACTTATAGACTAGTTTATTATTCCCTACCCTTAATGAGATTTTTCTTTTAAACACATCAATCTTAGCACGGGCGGTAGACAAGAAAGGTCTTCCAAGGATTAAAGGAATCTTAACATCCTCGGGCATATCTAATATAACAAAGTCTACAGGGAAAACAAACTTCTCAATCTTAACTAGCACATTATTAGCAATCCCTTCAGGTCGTTTTACCGTTTTATCAGCCAATTCAATAAGCAACTTAGTTGGTGCTAATTTTCCTAGTCCTAGGGTAGTGAATGTCTTAAGGGGCATTACACTAACACTAGCTCCTAAGTCAGCAAACACATTATTGAAAGATATATCATTAATTGAACAAGGTAAAGTAAAACTTCCTGGGTCCTTTTCTTTATGAGGCAAGGCATGTAAGTCGGTTGCAGAGCTCTCTTCTTTCATTGTAGCCTTGATCTCCTCTTCAATCTTTGTCTTCTCTTTGAGTAGTCTCCTTAAACAGTACTGAGTTTTCCTCCACTCCTGTCGTCTTATTAAGCCTTCTAGTTGTCAAAGGTTTGATCACTCCAGCTAGCGTCTCTCGGTTTGGTACAGGATGTAATCTTCCATAGTGATGCTTAAGCCATCATTTATCCTGAAAGTAAACAACTTGCGCACGAGAGTAGTGGAACGATCAAAGCGAATATAAAAAATCAACTATATTTATTAAATTAAATACGTTGTGTTAACAAAAGTTAATGCGCCGTATTTTCGTTACGTTTCAAAATACAAGATTTTTGATTCAGAAAGATGCGCCGTATCGATTAAAATCGATGCGCCGTATCTGTTTAATAATTCGAGAACTGTTTTTAATTAAAATAATAAATACGCCGTATCTGTAAAAACAGATGCGCCGTATGGCGTTATCGCTTAGAAAAAAAATTTATTAAAAACAGATATGCCGTATCTTGGGGAAAGATGCGTCGTATCGAATTAATTAAACGCGTTGTATTTTATAAAAATTAAACGCAATACGCTGTATCCATGAAAATAGATGCGCCGTATCGTTTATATAAGCTCAGTACAACGATAGCAGAATACAAAAAATACGAAAAATAAAAACAAATAAACACAAACGAAAAGCAATAAAAATAAAAGAAAACAAATAACACACAAAACAGAAAATATGCAAATAATACAATGAATGCAATTTAACCTAATACACAATAGAGTTAGCGGTTAGAATAAAAATTAAAAAGAAAAACCTAATTAAAATACTAATCAAATTAACAGATAATAACAATTCACTCCCCGGCAGCGGCGCCAAAAACTTGATGCGTGCGTGCGTATGCTCTAATTTATACCCACGGTATGTCGTTGTGGTTTTAGCAGTATTCAAGTTTTAAATTTATATTTAGCCGACTTATCAATAACACACACACTTTAACGAGCAGTGTACCCGGTCAGTATGAATATAATGGTAAGTAGAGTGTCGATCACTAAGAGTGGAACGTATTATCTAGTTATTCTAATTAGTATTTTAATATCTTAAGTTAGCTATACAACCTAATCTAATGCAAGGGGGTTCAGCCTGAGAGACTGGCACGGTTTGGTTGCAATTAAATAATAAACTAAACTAATGAGCACGAATCAGCGAGTAGCACACACGTACACAGATAAATACTTGAGACAATAAGAAGACCTGTCCTGATAGTTAAGTAGCTTGTCACTTGTTTTATTGCTAGTTTTATATGAAGTGTATAGTTCGATGCAACGCACCGAGATTAAGTCCTTTCTCGTTGGTTCTAATCTTATCGGCGAGTAAACCCTTAATGATTACTTATGACTATCCTATTTATCTTTCTTCCTACTTTTCTACAGACGATAGAATGCATAGGCGATCTAATAAATAGGCGAGGGCAGAGGCATGGCGACCCGATCAACGCTCAGCTAGACACAGAGGTTATCAATGCACTAATAAAAGTCACCAAAGACATCAACATATAAACTTTAATTAATGGGAAAGCAGTTTTAAGGGAGTGCAACCTTTCCGTTGTCACATTACACAAGCCACCAATCCTGATGAATTAAAGCATACTAATACAATAAAACAAAACTACTTAATGAATTGAATACATGCAGGACCTTCTTAGAGCTCTTGTATCTTCGTTCAAGGTGTGTCTTGTGCTGCTACTTTGTCTGAATTCGGCCTTAGGTTTCTGTGGTCTTCGGTCTTCTAAAACTAGGGCTCTTGAAATTCATCTGGTCTTGGGGTATTTATAGTTTCTGTCTGAGGGTAAGATGCGGCGCATCTAATAAGTAGATGCGGCGCATTGACTTAACTTCGCGTAGGGTCCAAGATTAATATATTCAGGAATATTCGTACACCGCCAGAAGATGCGGCGTAACTCCATTCTTAGATGCGGCGCATGTCCTTGCTGTCTTGGATAATATCTTGTGAAATTTTGATAGTGATGCGCCGTATGTAATAAGTAAGATGCGGCGTATCTGGAGCAGAATGTCTAGATCTTGTACATTTCAGTAGACTCTTAACTTCTTGCTTGTTTTGCTCCATAATTAGTCCAAAATCGCCAAGTTTCACATAATACTTGTTTTTACCTGAGAATTACAAAAGTAAACATTAACATATCAATTCTCACAGATAATATAATAAAACAAGTCAAATAAATAGGATAAATGATGGTAATAAAATGTACTTATTTGAGTTCATCAACTAACAATTTCAGGTATGATCATGTGAACACAAAAGGATATTTCAAGTGAAATGGAAGCAGCAGAATTGAGATATCAGTTGCTACATATTAGGTTTATGATGGACTGAGTTTGGGAATTTATAACTCCTTAAAACTTCTTTCTTGAAACCTAAGTATGAAATTTCACATTGAATTGATGACTTAGTTGATCAGATAGTAACTGATGCAACTCACTTTCTATCATTTTATACTTTCAAGTATAATGAGTAAGTCTAAGGACATCTGATAGAAAGAACAGCTAGTAAAAGTGAATCTAACACTTGTGTTAGAGGTGACAATTACTATGAGCTGGAAACCCTGTCAAGAAAGCCTTTTGAATAGGTTTATCTTTTCACAGGCAGTTATTTATAACTGAAAACATTGGTTCTCACACAACCAAAGGTTGCATTAAACCAAAATTTTGATTAAGTGTCTGTTATACACTTAATCCTTTCAAAATGGTTGAAAGCAGTATGGTTTTTCATAATAAAATCATAAACATACTGCTAAGGCAAAATGTTTCTTAAAAGGTTTTTCAATAGACTCACTAAAACCATCCATTGATGGACCATGAGTCAAATGTCCACTGATTCACCTCTCATAGGAGTTAACACACCTAGAAGTGATGAGGGCAGTAACTTAAACTCTTAAGGAATTGATGGCTACATGTACAACATTGTCTGATAACAAGTTCTCATTGGTAGATCAGAAATGGAGAAAGAAATATTTTGGTACATAGTGAGAGATCTTCCAAACAAGGGGAGGATAAAAATTTTTATTTGCTTCAGGGGAGGAAACATCTCAGGGGAGGAAATAAAAGCCCAAGAAAGGAAGATTAACCAATGAAAGGGAGGAAAAGACAAGAGCATACAAGATGATGACATGGAGGTTGAAAATGACAAGAACATTCCAAAGGAGAAAGTTCTATCTAGTTCAAAGTTTCAATTTCAGTTTACCACGTTTGTTCATCACTTGCAAAGGCATGCTGATAGATGATTTCACTTGTTGAAACAAGCATCCAAGATACACAGCATCATTGCCTCTTATAATTCCTTCATCCAAGGAAATTGCACCATCTTTTAGTCCAAGATTGGAGCAATGTGTTGATATTGTTAAAGTCAAAGAACAAAGCAGATGAGTTACTGAGAAAGATATTCAATCTTGAAGAACAGAAGTGTTTGAAAGATCTTCACAATCCATAATTTAATTCAGAAACATGTTGAAATGGATTCACATGTTTAGGGGAGGATTGTTGGGAATTAAATATTCAAGAAGTTTAATATCGGGTTCTATTCAAAGAAATACTCTAAGTGTGATTCTGCTGCTAGTGCATTTGGTTCCTGCTGGTAATGTTTGTTCCTGCTGCTAGAACATTTGATTCTGCTGCTAGCGATAAATGATTCTGCTGCTAGGCTTAACATTCTGCTGCTGTTGATCCTGCTGCTAGTGTACTTGATCCTGCTGCTAGCGATAACTCATTGCTGCTGCTAATGTACATTCTGCTGCTAAGTGGATAAGTATGAAAAGATATTATGTATATTTTGGTCAACAATATACGGTAGATAATATCTTACCCCATGTGCTTAGTTAACAAGTTGTGTACATAGATACATGTTGTATCTTATGTACTAACACACTCAAGATAAGTTAGCAAGTAGTTCGACTAGACTTTAAGCAATATTGTAAAGATCTTCTTGGACTATAAAAGAAGATCTTAGTCTCGATATTGTGTGTCTAAAAGTGAATGTTATTATTAGAACTCATAACTGTTAAGACATAGAACAAACACAACAATATCAAGAACATAGAAAAATTTAAGATTCAAGGTTGTAACCCTAGTGATATTTCAAGATCACTCGTATTATTATCATTAATAATATTGAATCATTTTGGTGAAAAGCTTTCATTGTTCATTGTCATAAAACAATCACAACTGCTCCATTTCCATATCAAAAATAACCTTCTAAGTGTGATTAAGTAGATTCCGCATACTTAATCATATTAACTCAATATATCATACACACAAAGAACAAAAGGTTTAACCACCTTAACCGTGTGTCGAATCCTAACAATAGAGAAGAGCTTCGAATGGAAATGAGTTAAAGAAAGTTTAAAAGGACTTACAATCACCAAAGAATGAGTTATACGATTGGGTTGATCAAGGAAGGTTTCGAAAAGGATTTATACGTATGATTATGAACTCGTTTGAATATCAAATGATCTTGGCTTCTCGAACTGAATTTCCAGGAGTATCTTAGGATGTTTTGAGAGTATGTGTGAGTGTGTACGCATGGGAAATGGTTTGCGTTTGAGGTTGGACGAAACACATGCATGAATGTCGAGATATATAACTCCCACTTGGGTTATATTCTTTCATGCCAGGAGGGGGACAAGATAAGGAATATATTCCTTCATTAATGAGCTAGGAGGAGGGAGCTTAGGGTATGGGTGTGTAATACCTGAAATTTGAAAACATGCAAAATGACCAAAATGCCCTTACAAATTTAAAAATTTATTTAAAAGCTTATAAATCACCAAATAAATCCCAAACCATCGGGAATGAACTAGATATGAATCCAAATAATTTTTGTGACTACATTTCAACATTTTAAAAAGTACAAAAATATGCAAATAATTATTATGGCCGGTTGATATTATTTCGTGTATTATTATTATTATTATTAATTCAATTTAAATTAAATAAAATACAAGATAATCACCAATAAAATTAGGAAATTATTATATTCAGTATTTGATAAGTCTTGGACCAAAATCCTTGCCAAAAATCAGTATTTGAGTCGGTTTATAAATTATTCCCTATATATATATAATTTCCGAAAACCCTAAAACCTTAGAAACTCTAAACAAAATTCGATCTGCTACAATTCGACTTGGAAAAATTCGTGGGTTATTTTCTGGCATTGCTTGACATCTAAGGAAGCTAGAAAAATTGGTTAGAAGGTCGTGGGTTCATTCATTCAATCGCTAGGATTTTTGATTTGTCGAACTTTGCATTCGAGAAGGTATAATTCTATATATCCCTTTCACACGTTCGATTCTTCATGAAGTATTTTTATTATGTTATTAAGATCATATAAGTCCTAAATAAAATATATAACATGGATCATGCAAACTTGAATGGTCATACGAATTTTAAATAGCTAAAACACACTTAATTCCCAAATATTAGTATACGATTTTTTTGGGTTGTTTTCATAATTTTTACATGTTCTATGATGATCATATAAGTCTCGAAAAATAGTTATTTGATTTGTGGAAGCTTAATTCATGTGTTCTTGAATTGTTTGTGTAATCGGATTTTAATGAAAAAGAAAGAAAATATAGAAAACTCTAGTAGCGATTTAGGGTTAGGGTTTATATGTATAGATCTGGTCATTTAAGGCATATTAATGATTGGTAATGATTATTTGATGATTATATGAGCTAGGGTTTGTAATTGCTATTACAAAAGTATATACAATTTGTAAAATAAATAACAAGGACTTGTTTTGCCAACTTTGGAACTTAAAGGTTATTTTTATAATGTTAATTAGATCAGTATAAATGTATAAAAATTATAAGATGAGGTCCTTATGTGTAAAATATGCAAGATAATGATTTATTGGTAAATTAATGGTTCGAATTAGAAATTTATAAATTAGAAGGACTAAAAGTGTAAATTCAGGAAACTTATGATTGTTTGGTGTAAATAATATCAGTAGGGAGGTAATATGTAATTTTGGGTATTTATGGGGTCAAGGTGTAATTAAAATAATGTAAGGATGTAAATTGTAATATTTGTAAATTAAAGGGATTAATTATGTAAATATGAGAAACATGGAGGTGTAATTCGTACCATATGATAGTGTGAGGGTATATTCTATAATTTAGTAATTTTAAGGGCTTGTGATGTAATTATGAATATTGGTGAGGGTTAGATTGTAAATTAAGTAACTATAAGGTCTACTTTGTAAACTTTAATAACTATAAGGGTGTAAAGTGTAAATAATGAAACTTAAAGGACTAAAGATGTAATTCTGATTTAAAGGAGGTATTTAAATTAGTAACTTGTGATATTTCATTTAAAACCCTTAACTTTGGAATATTTACAATGGAAACCCTAAGTTATGGAAACTTGACAAAATGAACCTTGAACTATCTTAACTTGCTAAAATGTACCCTATTTCCATAATAGTATTAATTAATGACTTAACAAGAATTGATACTTAAATCTTTCTAATTGAGGAAACTTTATAAAAATGGAAACTTACTTGAGATGGAAAGATAACTGAAACCCTTGTAATTTTGTCCTCTACTCCTCTAGGTGTGAAGAAGGAGTAACTCGATCTTTTTCAGCCTTTTGTCTTTGTTCTTGCTTGCTAATAAGGTACAGATATTCTGCCCTTCTTGTAAGGAGCCTTCGTTTCTCTTGATCTCTTGTTTCGATTCGTTTAGGATTCCCCAAACCATTGCTATGTACCCTTGTTTGTGAACCTTAGACTTGAATCTTTGTTTCGAACCTTTGCCTTGATCTTTGCCTTGAACCACTATGAACCTTGATTTGAACCTTGCCATAAAACCTTGACTTGAACCCTAATATGCTTGATATTGAAATTGAATGAGAAAACCTTGTATTTAATTATGAAAATGTTTTAAGAAGACCATTTTAAAACTAGCTTATTGAAAACTATTTTAAAGACTATTTTTATGAGAACCAGTTTAAAAGATTATTTTATGGGAACTATTTTAAAAAGATTGCTTTCAGATGATCGTTTAGATTGAACTTTGACCTACTTATGGATATGACCTACTTGAACTAAAGTGAATTGAACCCATTGATATGTAAACACGAACTCGAAACTTGAACTTGACTTGTACACTTGATACTTGACCTTGACCTTGACTTTGACCACAGTTTGAGACTACGAGCCATACTAGGCATGAGGGTTTCATGTCCTTGTCATTGTTGCACCAATGGCTTGACTTTTGGGTAGGAAAGTGATTACCTATCCCGTCCCTGCCATGACTTGATACTTGACTTGCGCGTAGACGAAGACATTGTGGCAGCCTACAGGGGCGCATGGATGCATCCTAGATTAGTATTGTACATGACTTGATTTACTTGTATTGCTTAGTGATATGATGGGTGTGTGCGATACACGTCATTCACTCTTGGGAGCACGCGACTCCAACCCTTGGAGGTATCCCCTCATATTATACTTGTCATACCGAGGACACCCCTCCGTATACATGTATACTTGTTACTTGATTGATATGATATGTTCTGGGCTCGTAGAGGATTGCTGTATCTGTTTATCTTTTCGTTTACCTTATCTTTTTCCAATTGTACATTATTCCTTAACTGTTTCCTATACCTTTACTCTTGATAACCGTTTTATATTTACATTTCGTAAACCTTTATTGCTGCTTGTTATCGTTATATCTGTTCACTGAGCTCTCGTAGCTCAGCCGCATTTTCTTTTCCTGCGGCAGGTATTTAAGCTAGGAAGCTGGGTTTTGCTTTGGGATGAGAGCAACTTTGAGTGAAGCATGGACCTTAGTACCTTAGTTCTACCATTTGAGAATTGATTTGTTTAGTACTTCATTTATTTCTTTTCATTGTCTTGTTGAACTTGATATAAGTCTTGTTGGCTTATTATCTTTTGGTTTAATGTTAAGACTTCCGCTGTTTTATTATTACTTGTTCTGATGTGAAACCATAGCATTGTGACATCTTTGCCCTTCTCGGGTCGGGGTGTTACAATTTATGGTATCAGAGACAGGTTTGGACCCTTAGGTTTCCCGAAAACCCTTAGGCTTAGGCCATTGACCTGTGAGGATTGGGTAGACATTAGGTTTTCTTTCGCGCACTCTCTTTTCCTGTCCTGCTCTGTCATTTTCCCTTTGCTCTTACTAATCGTTTTGACAATTGTTCAGATGGTGAACACGCGATTTACCCAGTACACTGATGGGAATAATGGCCCTGATTTCCAGGCCATGATAGCTGCTGCTATGGCTGCTGCTATTCCTGAGTTGGTGACCCAAGTCACCAATAACATCAGAAATGGGGCAAGTTCTTCTGGTGGTGGTGGTGATGCTCACACCACTACTCCTCCCGCCGCTCCACCCGTCGGTATTCATGTATGGATTGAGAGGTTCAACAAGCTTAAGCATCTCTCTTTCAAGTCCGCTGCTACTCCCCATGAGGCAGAGGACTGGATTACACACGTCGAGAAGTTGTTTAGGGTTCTCGAATGTGCTGACGAGTTTAAAACTCGTTTGGCCACATTCAAGCTGGAAGGTGACGCTCTTAATTGGTGGACTACTCTTGTTCAAGCAAAAGGAGATAATTATGCTGAGACCTGTTCTTGGGCGGACTTCATTGAGGTGTTCTATAGGTAGTATATTCCATTATCGGAGCAGCAGAGATACGAGAGAGATTATGCGACGATTCGTCAAGGGGATCGTGAGTCTTCTGGTGAGTTTATGCAGCGATTCTTGCGCTTGGCCAGCTTTGTTGGGCCGGAGGTTACTGGGGATGCTCATCGTCAGGCTCGTCATTTCAAGTGGGCATTGAAGAGGTGGGTATTAGACCGTATCGTGAACTTTGAACACGAGGATGTGGCTGCTGTTGCGGATGCTGCCCGCAACATTGAGTTGTTACATGCGGACGAGGGTTCTAATAAATGGGATAGAGATGGAAATCGGGTGAACTCTAAGGAGCAAGGTCGCCTGGACCAAGGCTATGAACAGCAAAGGCGGTCTAATAAGAGTTTTGAATCATAAGATCAGATGGATCGCAGTTATGATCAGAAAGGTCGGGATTCGAAGTTAAATTCTAATCAGGGTGGTGATCGTCACGGGTGCAGCGACAATCAGAGGAAGTGGAAGGATCAGTCTTCCAAGGACTACCAGCAGAATCGGGTGTCTGGATCAAATACTCAGAAGGGATCAGCTGAGAACCTACCTACTCCAGTTAGTTGTGCTTATTGTGGAAAGTATCATTCGGGAGTTTGTCGTAAGGCTTCGGGTGCTTGATATGGATGTGGATCCACTGGACATATGGTGAAGGATTGCCCTAAGAATCCATCGGCACCTGGAAAATATCTTGACCCTCCTCCTCCTACTTCTAGTTCCGGTCGTGTTCTCATGCTTTCTCGTGACCAGGCAGGCAAGGCGTCTGGTATGTGATTGTTTCGTTTCCGTTCTATTTTTCCTTTCCGTTTTCTTGCAAATTTCGAGGACGAAATTTTTTGTTAGAGGGGAAGAAGTTGTAATACCTGAAATTTGAAAACATGCAAAATGACCAAAATGCCCTTACAAATTTAAAAATTTATTTAAAAGCTTATAAATCACCAAATAAATCCCAAACCATCGGGAATGAACTAGATATGAATCCAAATAATTTTTGTGACTACATTTCAACATTTTAAAAAGTACAAAAATATGCAAATAATTATTATGGCCGGTTGATATTATTTCGTGTATTATTATTATTATTATTAATTCAATTTAAATTAAATAAAATACAAGATAATCACCAATAAAATTAGGAAATTATTATATTCAGTATTTGATAAGTCTTGGACCGAAATCCTTGCCAAAAATCAGTATTTGAGTCGGTTTATAAATTATTCCCTATATATATATAATTTCCGAAAACCCTAAAACCTTAGAAACTCTAAACAAAATTCGATCTGCTACAATTCGACTTGGAAAAATTCGTGGGTTATTTTCTGGCATTGCTTGACATCTAAGGAAGCTAGAAAAATTGGTTAGAAGGTCGTGGGTTCATTCATTCAATCGCTAGGATTTTTGATTTGTCGAACTTTGCATTCGAGAAGGTATAATTCTATATATCCCTTTCACACGTTCGATTCTTCATGAAGTATTTTTATTATGTTATTAAGATCATATAAGTCCTAAATAAAATATATAACATGGATCATGCAAACTTGAATGGTCATACGAATTTTAAATAGCTAAAACACACTTAATTCCCAAATATTAGTATACGATTTTTCTGGGTTGTTTTCATAATTTTTACATGTTCTATGATGATCATATAAGTCTCGAAAAATAGTTATTTGATTTTTGGAAGCTTAATTCATGTGTTCTTGAATTGTTTGTGTAATCGGATTTTAATGAAAAAGAAAGAAAATATAGAAAACCCTAGTAGCGATTTAGGGTTAGGGTTTGTATGTATAGATCTGGTCATTTAAGGCATATTAATGATTGGTAATGATTATTTGATGATTATATGAGCTAGGGTTTGTAATTGCTATTACAAAAGTATATACGATTTGTAAAATAAATAACAAGGACTTGTTTTGCCAACTTTGGAACTTAAAGGTTATTTTTATAATGTTAATTAGATCAGTATAAATGTATAAAAATTATAAGATGAGGTCCTTATGTGTAAAATATGCAAGATAATGATTTATTGGTAAATTAATGGTTCGAATTAGAAATTTATAAATTAGAAGGACTAAAAGTGTAAATTCAGGAAACTTATGATTGTTTGGTGTAAATAATATCAGTAGGGAGGTAATATGTAATTTTGGGTATTTATGGGGTCAAGGTGTAATTAAAATAAAGTAAGGATGTAAATTGTAATATTTGTAAATTAAAGGGATTAATTATGTAAATATGAGAAACATGGAGGTGTAATTCATACCATATGATAGTGTGAGGGTATATTCTGTAATTTAGTAATTTTAAGGGCTTGTGATGTAATTATGAATATTGGTGAGGGTTAGATTGTAAATTAAGTAACTATAAGGTCTACTTTGTAAACTTTAATAACTATAAGGGTGTAAAGTGTAAATAATGAAACTTAAAGGACTAAAGATGTAATTCTGATTTAAAGGAGGTATTTAAATTAGTAACTTGTGATATTTCAATTAAAACCCTTAACTTTGGAATATTTACAATGGAAACCCTAAGTTATGGAAACTTGACAAAATAAACCTTGAACTATCTTAACTTGCTAAAATGTACCCTATTTCCATAATAGTATTAATTAATGACTTAACAAGAATTGATACTTAAATCTTTCTAATTGAGGAAACTTTATAAAAATGGAAACTTACTTGAGATGGAAAGATAACTGAAACCCTTGTAATTTTGTCCTCTACTCCTCTAGGTGTGAAGAAGGAGTAACTCGATCTTTTTCAGCCTTTTGTCTTTGTTCTTGCTTGCTAATAAGGTACAGATATTCTGCCCTTCTTGTAAGGAGCCTTCGTTTCTCTTGATCTCTTGTTTCGATTCGTTTAGGATTCCCCAAACCATTGCTATGTACCCTTGTTTGTGAACCTTAGACTTGAATCTTTGTTTCGAACCTTTGCCTTGATCTTTGCCTTGAACCACTATGAACCTTGACTTGAACCCTAATATGCTTGATGTTGAAATTGAATGAGAAAACCTTGTATTTAATTATGAAAATGTTTTAAGAAGACCATTTTAAAACTAGCTTATTGAAAACTATTTTAAAGACTATTTTTATGAGAACCAGTTTAAAAGATTATTTTATGGGAACTATTTTAAAAAGATTGTTTTCAGATGATCGTTTAGATTGAACTTTGACCTACTTATGGATATGACCTACTTGAACTAAAGTGAATTGAACCCATTGATATGTAAACACGAACTCGAAACTTGAACTTGACTTGTACACTTGATACTTGACCTTGACCTTGACCACAGTTTGAGACTACGAGCCATACTAGGCATGAGGGTTTCATGTCCTTGTCATTGTTGCACCAATGGCTTGACTTTTGGGTAGGAAAGTGATTACCTATCCCGTCCCTGCCATGACTTGATACTTGACTTGCGCGTAGACGAAGACATTGTGGCAGCCTACAGGGGCGCATGGATGCATCCTAGATTAGTATTGTACATGACTTGATTTACTTGTATTGCTTAGTGATATGATGGGTGTGTGCGATACACGTCATTCACTCTTGGGAGCACGCGACTCCAACCCTTGGAGGTATCCCCTCATATTATACTTGTCATACCGAGGACACCCCTCCGTATACATGTATACTTGTTACTTGATTGATATGATATGTTCTGGGCTCGTAGAGGATTGCTGTATCTGTTTATCTTTTCGTTTACCTTATCTTTTTCCAATTGTACATTATTCCTTAACTATTTCCTATACCTTTACTCTTGATAACCGTTTTATATTTACATTTCGTAAACCTTTATTGCTGCTTGTTACCGTTATATCTGTTCACTGAGCTCTCGTAGCTCAGCCGCATTTTCTTTTCCTGCGGCAGGTATTTAAGCTAGGAAGCTGGGTTTTGCTTTGGGATGAGAGCAACTTTGAGTGAAGCATGGACCTTAGTACCTTAGTTCTACCATTTGAGAATTGATTTGTTTAGTACTTCATTTATTTCTTTTCATTGTCTTGTTGAACTTGATATAAGTCTTGTTGGCTTATTATCTTTTGGTTTAATGTTAAGACTTCCGCTGTTTTATTATTACTTGTTCTGATGTGAAACCATAGCATTGTGACATCTTTGCCCTTCTCGGGTCGGGGTGTTACAGGGTGAGTCTAGGAATGAAATAGAAAATGTTTAGGATATAATACGTATCGTGCGAAATGATTAAGGTTCCAAATGATTTGTTTAACGTGTGATTTTGTTAGATATTGTGTGGAAATGAGTTTACAACATAAAAACATGATTTAGAAAATCAATGGATTTAGTAGAAATCGTTTTTAAGTAAAATGGATCAAAATGGAAATGAATTATACGGTTTTGAAATATGTCAAGTCGCGTTTACTTTGCCCTTGGTTCAAGTATCATACGTTCGAATTAGGACTTGGGGTTTGGCACCTTATGAGTTTGAAGTACAAAGAATCAGGAGAGGCAAAAAGATATATGACTCATGAGTCGAATTTCAAAATAAGAAGGGCAAAGCTAATGGGTCTAGGTCTACAGAATTTGTAATGAAAAATATTCTAAGTATAGAAATGGGCTGAATGAATAGTGTTGGGTTGGATTTTTGGGCTTAAGGAATATTATTAGGGTCCGTTTAGGTTATTTTGTGTGTTTAAAGAATTCTGGGGTGCGCGTGTGAGCTCGTTCCAGATCAATATATCACATATATAATCATTTTGAGATATCATCTCATTTTTAAAAGTTATGAAATAATTAACACACAATATCTGGTAATTAATTATTATTAGTTAAAGGACGTGACAACTCGACTAATCAATAGGAGATAACTATGGAGTAGTAAGATGCCAAGTAAATACACTTTATCTATCATACGAGTTCTATTATTTACTTTCAGCATATTAGTTTAATTTAGTTTTATTTAGTTTTAATTATTAATATTAAAAACCCAACTCTTCAAACCCTGAGATTTAATTGCTTTCTTAAAAAATATATAAATACAAATATAATCTTTTATCAACCCTTAGACTTAAATTGTTAAACAATTCGAGCTTACTTCACTATTCCCATATAGAACGATCAATCCCCCGTATCTTACCTATACTATACCACAACAATTAGGTATACTGCCTAGGAGGATTGTAAAACTTTGGTATTGCAACCCCCGCACATCAAGTTTTATACGTCAGCCCTAGAAGCTTTTATCCTTTGCTCATTTAACAGTAAGCAACAAATGAAACACCCACAAATTCAAATTTTTCTCCCAAAATCAAAAGAAAAACTAAAACTTATGAAACTACATACCTTCAATTTGAAGCAACGAATCCAATTTTTTTTAGATGAATAGATTAATAAGGAGCTACAAATTCGAGAATTTTTTCCTTCATAATTTGTTAACTTTTTGGATATGGTGAATCTGTGAACTGATTTATTTTTTTTTTTTGTTGATATGTCGATTTGATGAGGAAAGTTGTGTGGGTTTATGAATCAGAGCTGAATAGATGGGGATTCTTTCTTTGTTTTGTGAATCAATAGATGAAATTAAAAGAGAACACCGATTGCCTTTATATCAATTTTGTGTTTTTCGTCTGTGTTACCGCCGTGTGAGTCCACCATTTTCGTCATGCTTTGAAAACGAGTACAACTCTATACATTCCCACATACATGTACCAAGAACAGCATGAAACAATCCATGTAAAAGGTCAAATTTCTTGAAGTCCAAGCATTTTTTTACTTCATCAAATAAACTAACAAAATAAAAAAAATCCAAATTGCAAATCAAAGTTTACAAAAAAAAACCCATATTTTGTATTTTAATAAAATCAAACACAAAACCTAAGTAAAATTGATTATATGCAATTCCAATTTATATTTAAGCTTTATAAAAAAGAGGGAAAATGTAATGGGTTTTCTTATAAAAGACTTCATTCTTACCATGCATTGAAATTTCAGCTTCATCGGCGGCCATCTTATTGGTTGCCGGAGTTACTCGTGTCCGGAGTGGTGGTGGTAATTTAATCTGGTATGTGTGAAGATTAGTGGATTTCTTGGTTGAGTATGCCGTCATTTTATTTAAGAACCTTGAATCTGCTATGTGTGAATTTGTTCGGATTTCTCTAAAGTGTCTTTGGGAATTTTGGTGGAACCGTTGTTCTTATGAAATTAGGAGATTTAAGTAGTCTAAAGAAGCAAGCCGAAAAGGAGCAAGAAAATGCTCCAACCACCTCAAGAAGTCACGGACCAGACGGAACCAAAATTTTGGTTTCGTTCGTTGAACCATTTGGTTCCGTAAGTTCCTCAGGTGAACAAAGAGATAGCAAATCGGCTCGTACTGAATTCGTTAAAGTCACAAAGAAATCTAAAGTTGTTACAAATGAAACTAAACAAAAACCAGGTATTAAAATAGGACTAGGACTTGCTAAAAATGAGTTTAGATCTAGAACTACTCAACAAAGACCTAAAACATCTATTCCCAAACGTCCCTTTCCAAAAAGCAACTATAACGCACAACCCTACTATCAACATAATGGTTGGAATCAAAACTTCCCTAGACATTATCAAGCCCCTAACTACATGCCATGGAACTCATATCCACCGTTTCCATACATGAATCAAGTTAATGGGATGTTTAACCAAAATGGACCCATGAGATATTGGGGACCAAATGCTTGAGTTTTTATATAACTTAGGTATGCTTGAAAGTCAGATTGGAACCGGACGAGTGGATAAAAGATAGTGGTTGTTCAAGGCATATGACGGGAAACAAGAGCCTTTTCTCAACCTACCAAGAATATGATGGAGGTAATGTCACTTTTGGTAGCAAATTGAAAAGCAAAATCATCAGAAAAAGGTACTATCTCTCATGACTCTCTCTCTATTGATAATGTTGCTCATGTTGATAATCTAGGATTCAACCTACTTAGTATTAGTTAACTATGCCATAAAAAGTATAATGTTCTATTTAGTGAAAATGAAAGTAAAATAATAAAAGATGGAATAACCATAGCAAAACGAGTTTTGAAAAACAACGTATACGTCATGAAAATTGATAAAACTTCTAGAGATAAACTTGCTTAACTTCGTTAGATGATTCCTCAAATATTTGGCATAGACGCTTAGGTCATGCTAATATGAGACTTATCCAATCTTTATCCTCAAAAGATCTCGTTAGTAACTTACCCAAGTTGAAATATGACCAACACTTTTGTGATGCTTGCAAAATTAGAAAACAAGTTCATAGTGGCCATAAGGCTAAAAATATGGTGTCTACATCTAGGTGTCTAGAACTTTTGCATATGGATTTATTTGGTCCATCCGCTATACAAAGTTATGGAGGCAACTTCTACACTTTGGTCATAGTAAATGATTATTCAAGATACACTTGGACAAAGTTTTTTAAAAGTAAAAACGAAGCTTTTGATCAATTTGAAATTCTTAGTAAGAAAATTCAAAACCAACTAGATAGTCGTATTGTGTCAATAAGAACGGATCATGGTCGTGAATTTGATAATGAAATACAATTTAGAAACTTTTGTGATGCCAATGGCATAACACATTTCAGCTCCTCGTACTCCTCAGTCAAATGGTATAGTAGAACGCAAAAACCGAACTCTTTAAGAGATGAGTAGAACAATGCTTAATGAACAAATTTTTTTTGGTGTAACGCCGTTGACACTTCAACCTATATTTTAAATAGAGTATTAATTCGACCATTTTTGAACAAAACACCATATGAACTATATAAAGGTAAAAAGCCTACGCTAGGATACTTTAAAGTTTTTGGAAGTAAATGTTTTATTTTAAACACTAAGGATTACCTCACCAAATTTGACCCAAAGTCTTATGAAGGTGTATTTCTTGGATATTCTCAAATAGCAAAGCTTATATTGTTTTAAACAAAGAAACCTTGAGAGTCGAGGAATCGTTAAATGTAACATTTGACGAAAGTCCACCTCCCTCTAAGACATCACCTTTGGTCATCCATTAGATAGTGTCATAGGAAAAATAAATGAAAGAACCTTAAGATCACAAGTCCAAAATCAAAGCAACTTCTTTTGTTTTGTATCAACCATTGAACCCAAAAATATAAATGAAGCTATAAAAGATGAATCTTGGGTCATAGCAATGCAAGAAGAATTAAATCAATTCGTTAGAAATGATGTTTGGACATTAGTACCTCAACCAAAAAGTCAAACAATAATTGGAACAAAATGGGTCTTTTAAAATAAAATGGATGAAAATGGTGTAGTGTCTAGAAACAAAGCTAGGCTAGTAGCACAAGGTTATAATCAATAATAAGGCATTGACTACGATGAAACTTTTACTCCGATTGCTAGGCTCGAGTCTATTAGAATTTTACTTGCATATGCATGTGCACATGATTTCAAACTTTTTCAAATGGATGTCAAAAGTGCATTTCTAAATGGATTTATAAATGAAGAAGTATATGTCGCACAACCTCCGGGTTTCATCAATTTTGAAAAACCTAATCATGTCTATAAACTTAAAAAGGCTTTATACGGACTTAAGCAAGCACCAAAAGTATGGTATGATCGACTTAAAACATTCTTAGTTGAACATAAGTACACCATGGGTTTAGTAGATAACACTCTCTTCACCAAGAAAAAGGATTCACATATTATCATTGTCCAAATATATATGGATGACAACATATTCAGATCAACTTGTCAAAAAGAGCTATGTGATGATTTCTCAAAAATCATGCATGACGAGTTTGAGATGAGTATGATGGGAGAAGTAAACTTTTTCTTAGGACTTCAAATCAAACAATTAGAAGATGGGATATTCTTTAACCAATCCAAATACATAAAAGAAATGCTTAAGAAATTTGGTCTTGAAGACTCTAAACCTATTAAAACGCCTATGTCTTCGGAAACCAAACTCATCAAGGATGAAGAAGGTGAATCTATAGATAACACTAAATATAGAGGAATGATTGGTAGTCTACTCTATCTCACGGCTAGTAGACCCGAAATTATGTTTAGTGTTTGTCTATGTACTCGCTTTCAAGAAGATCCTAAAACATCACATCTTGAAGCCGTAAAACGAATTTTTAGATACATAAAAGGCACCACACACCTAGGATTATGGTATCCCAAAGGAACGGGAGTTAAAAACATAGTGTATGCCGACTCAGATCATGCCGGTGACTATGTTGATATAAAAAGTACAAGTGGTATTTGTACTTTTGTTGGACATTGTCTCACCTCATGGTTTTAAAAGAAACAAATGGCTCTTGCCATCTCAACAACCGAAGCCGAATACGCATCAGCAGGAAAAGCATGTCAACAAGCTCTATGGATGAAGCAAGCTCTTGTCGACTACGGAATTCAACTTAACGACATCTCTATCCTTTGCGACAACAAAGGAGCTATCGACCTCAGTAAAAATCCAGTTCAACATGCTCGAACTAAACACGTTGAAATCCGTCATCATTTCTTTCGCGACAATGTTCAAAAAGGAAACATCTCAATCGAAAAAGTATCATCAGAAGATAACATTGTCGATATTCAAACTAAACCTCTAAATCGAGAGCCATTCAATCTCCTTAGACTTGGACTAGGACTAATGGAACCTAATGTGTAGTTTTAATCTTAGCTTAAACCTTCGTCTGAAAAAAATGACAAAAACTGACCAAGTTGTGTTCTAGTCCCAAGGAACCCTGTTAGGAATATAAATATTCATATGAAAGACTCGGTCACCCCGAGTATGGATTAGCATTAAGTAGCTCGTAGGTTTAATCATATTAGTTTAGATATCATTTCACCATGGAGTCGAGTCGGGTCTTTAACCCCTGCCAGCCCGGTCCATAGCCTACTAGAGGCGTTTTTATGTCTTGTATAAATAGCCCTTCCCACCCAAGGGAAGGGTTGGAGCTTCATTTGCAATCTAATATTACTTACACTTTCTCTAACTAAAGTTCCCATCTTCTCTCTTTCTCTCTAAAAACACACGACCCAAACATCAATCCTTAGGTGTGTTATGTGTTATGATTACTTACAATTGGTATCAAGAGACATGGTTTGATTAGCTAGATTGTGTGTACTTGGATTCGTGACTTGGTGCTTTTTTTTTTTTTTTTTTTTTTTTTTGTTCAAATTGTATATCAACATGAATCGTAGTTTGAGCCTTGTGTGTGGATAGAATTGTGTTAAGTTTGTACTTTCGTGTTCACAAAAATCTCTAGCATCGTTTCTTAGTGATCTACGGTTTATTTGGTGGTTTTCTTGGAAGATTGATGTAATTTTCTTGGTTGCGGTTTGGTTTTATGTGATCTTTCTTGGCTGCGTTTTGTGTCTAAAAGGGTTGTTTTTCATTGTGATTTGGTACTGTATTTTGGTTAGTAGCTAAAAAGGGAAAAAGGACAAAACTGGTGGATAGCGACCTGTGAAAGTGACCTGCGTTTTGGTTTGTTGCGTTTTGCCTAGTTCCTGTGTTTTGACTTCTGCGTTTTGGTCATTGCGTTTTGACTTCTGCGTGTTGGTCACTGTGTTTTGACTCAAGTTACTACATTTTGGTGACTGCGGTTTGACCAAAGAATCTTTCGGTTTGATCACTGCGTTTTGCCTCTGAAGACTGCGTTTTGGTCATTGCGTTTTGGACATTGCGGTTTGCCTCTGAAGATTGCGTTTTGCCTCAAGAAGTTGCGATTTGCCTACTGCGTTTTGTCTACTTGAAGACCTACATTGCGTTTTGTCTAGGAGAAACTCTGCCCAATTCACTGCTTGATTGCGTTTTGTCTCAAGCATTGATTGCGGTTTGACCAAAGTTGACTTTTTACGTCAAAACTTCAAACGACCATAACTTTTGAACCGTAACTCTATTTTCAGCGAAATACCTGTCAAAACGACCGGAACAGCCTGAATATTGTAAGATTTCACCAAGAAGTCATGAAACAAATTTTTCAAGGCCCAAATCCCCTTTGAAATGTAGTTATTGAGGTTTTAAGTTTTCAGACCAAAATTTCACCATAACAACTTGCATCAACCAAACCAAATCACAACTAAACAACATATCACCAAGTCTATCAAATGATCATCACTTTTAATACACAATCACTAATCATTGTACCGATCCAACGGTTATCATGACACATATCAATTTATCATTATCTCACGGTTTCTTCTTGATTTTGTAAAATCCCGCGAAAGATTCCATTTCTAGGTTTAAATCATAGACTTGTAAAATCCCGTGCACGTTCATATCATGTCAAACTCTTCGGAATCAGTCATATCTGAGATACTCAAATTGTACGACATGAATGATAAACATAAGACTTCCAACCCTGTATAATAAATAAACGTGTTTGATTCTGATAATGCTAACATGGAATCGTCGTGCTCGAATTCTCAAGAGAAAGAGTTTCATCAGCCACTAAAATTGCCTGATAATACAAAGGAAAGTTGCATAGAATGTTTTCGACTACTTCATTCACACCTCAAGGTTCTCTTTGAATGACCTGGATACTTGGGAGGATACAAACGTGCATTCGCATCACTCTTTGGTCAAGATGTTCAGACTTTCACAGTCAAAATGATATTGTATTTAGATCAACTTGAACAACAACTTGACAAAGGAGAACTTTCTGAAGGCAGATCCATGGCGGCCTTTTGTGTGATCAACAACCAACTCCAAGTGTTCATTGATTCGCAATTCACTAAGGATTATGATTATGACAGTCAAATGACGAAAAAGTGTTTTGCTAATTACACTGGAATCGAGGTTGACATGTTCAGAGTTATACTACTTCAAACTCATGAGTAATGTTAAGGAGTTCATTAATGAAAGGGCGCAACATCAACAATGCAGTGACACTATGTTTGATAAGCAGGATACAAACGACAGTTCTGGGACTTATACCACACTTGACATGGATACAGATCACAGACCAGAAAATGACCAAGTTCCATCTGCTGAGGTACATGTCACTGATCAACATACTGTTCTTTCTAATGAACGACAACATACTGATCAAATTAAACCTACTTATGACACATATCTGTTGGAAAATACTGACAGCAATATCACCACTGATTCAACAAATATGAGTCATAAGGGGGGAGAAATTAATCAAGATGCTGTACATGATGATGCGTCAAGTTCTTTGCTTACGGCTGAGTTTTTCAAATCAAATGATATGGTTGAAAAAGAAGTTTATAATGAACTTTCAAACAGATTTTTACAACTTGAAAAACATTGTATTTCACTTGAAATCTCAATGCAACAAAAGGAAGAAAGTCTTCAAACTAACTAACCATGTAGGAATCCGGAATTTCCTGAATTCCGTGAATTTTTATGATAAACGATTTGAAAGCTCAGCTACAAGCCAAAAACTCAACGATCAACAACTTAAAAAAACAAATTGCTGAGATATGTGATAATAGAAATGAGGTAAAAGCTAAACATGACAGTAATGCTATTGCAACTAGAAACACTGAATTGGAACTTAATGTGGCTGAATTACTTAAAGAAACTGAGAATTTGAAAATTCATTGCAAAGACCTGTGTGATTCAATCAAAGAAACGAAGACTAAGACTATAGAACAGACAACCTCTTTGATTGCCAAAAATGATGAATTCAAAGCTCAACTTCAGGAAAAGGGTTTTGCAATTGCAACATTTAAAAACGAGTTAAGAAAATTAACAGGAAATAGTGTGAACACTAAGTTTGCAAAACCATCAATCTTGGGGAAACCAGTTTTACAACCACTTAGAAACTAATCAGTTGTTAGACAACCGACTGCGTTTAGATCTGAACGATCAAAATTTTCAAAACCACGGTTTGCCTCCCAAGTTGATTCTAAACAAGTTTTGTCAAAACCAGTCACTTCACAGTCTAGATCTTATGAACAGGAATATGCTGTTGCAAAAACTCATCATATGAGTGCTTTCAGTTCCTCTAGGATTAGTTCAAAGCGTGTGTCATTTGTGACACCAAAGGAACATGTTAGACGTAAAGACGTTGTTCAGAATCACAACCTAGAGGATGCTAAGAAAAACACACATGAAAATACTAGGAATTTGCCTGTCTCTAAGAGTAGTTGCGTATTGATTAAAGCGATTCCCGTAGCAGATCACTCTGAGAATTCTAGATCTTTTTCTGAATCCAAACATTTTGGTTGCTCGACTTGTCAGAAATGCGTGTTTAATGCAAATCATGATAACTGTATAGAAAAATTCCTGAAGGAAGTGAATGCTCATGCTAAGGTTCAATCCCCTAAGACTAAAAACAACAACAAGCCCGTAGAACCAAAAAGTTATGCTCAGAAACCTGGTAAGCAGATTGCAATAGGACAAAGGTCTTCTCTCAAAAAGTCTTCCACTGTGTATGAGAAACCAAACACTCCTAGATCTTGTCTTAGGTGGATACCGACGGGTAGAATTTTTAAGATTGCTGGTCTTAGATGGATACCTACTGGAAAGATGTTCACTGATTGCAAAACCAAGGTTGACAATGAAACCCCAAATGGTTTAGATGCTGATGTCACTAACCCATATAAATGCGAAAAAACTCTTAATGTTGGTGCAGGTAGTATTTACTTAAGTGCATGTACATCGTTCACTCCTATTAAGGAAAGACTCAGAGTTTGGTTGCCGAAAAGACTGATATCTCATAAATTAGGGGTTCATAAAACTCAACTTTGATAATCATGAATAATAACATTTGAACACATCAGTTCAAGCCTCGTTCTTCAATGACAATGACGTCTGTTCACATCAGTTCAAGCCTCGTTCTTCAACGACATATAACGTTTGAACACTGCAGTTCAAGCCTCGGGACTCAATGTCAACATAATGGCGTCTGCAGACAACACTTCAGGCCCCGTTCCTCAAAGAAAAGAAAGGTGTACGCTTAAGTGCGCTTTATCTTCAGAAGAAGAGAAATCTTCTTGTTTATGACCATTCTCATCAACAAGCTTCATGCTCTTCCCATGCTCATTCAGTCATCAAGTGGATCAATGTACATTGGATTATATTCTTATTCACTTGTTGTATAAAAAATGGCAACCTCATATGCAATTTTTGAGGGGGAGAAGTGTGAATAAAGTAAATGTCAGTCATCAAGTGGATCTACTTATCGTTGACTGTATTCTTATTCACTCGTTCAATCAAAAATGGCAGTTGGCAGTCATATGCAATTTTTGAGGTGGAGAAGTGTGAATAAACTACATGTTGATTGATGTTTGAGAAATGGTCATACGTCTCTTGTGCACAACAAGTGCCTCCTCCAACACCAAATGTTCCACTAAAAATGGATGACTGGGGTTTATTGGTTCAACCGATGTTTGATGAATACTTCCAACATCCAACGAATGTTGATCATCCAGTTCCTGAAGCTCCTGCTCCGGTTCCCGCTGACTCAACTGGTTCACCTTCTTCAATTTCCATTGATCAAGATGCACCATCTAGAAGTACAACTCAGACTACTCAAGAAACCCAATCTCTAGTTATTCCTCAAGGTGTTGATAATGACTCTCACGATATTGAAGTTGCACACATGAATAATGATCCGTTCTTTGGCATTCCTTTCCCAGAACCAGGTTCTGAAGAATCTCCTTCATCACATATTGTTGTTCCTTCCAATGTGCACTCTGTAAATCAACCACAAGAACATAAAGGAAAATGTCGGCTAAAACTTCAAAACGGCTAAGAATTTGGACATGGAATGTCAAGTGATCACGAAGTTTATTTGGCATCCCTTATTTGAGATTGAAGTGGGTTTCACGAAGGCTTCTACTTATTTCATCATCGAGACTTCATCTATCGATTGATGACTTGCTTGAACTTATAAAGTTTATGATTGGGACTTGGATTATCTAGTTATACCCGATGTAAGGAGTTACATTGTAGTACTTACGGGTTATAGCTATCACTTCAAGGAGTTACATTGTAGTGCTCAGTGTCACACGCAGATGTAGATGTGGATAGTCTCAAGAGGTGTTGTACTTGTTTTGGCTCTTAGTTGAGTGTATAAGGGTACTTAGAGGTTTTTCTTCTGCATCGTTCTTCAATAAACAACAGTGCAAGCTTAAGTAACAAATTTGGGGAATTCTACTTCATTATCAAGTTTGGTATATCGGGTTTACTTTACCAAGTGGTCACAGCAATAGCCGACAGAACATAAGGGTTGGTAAAGATAGTCAGAGAGAGTTTCTGTAGCAGTTGATTCTCACAGGATACATTTGAGCCAATTGTGTTCTTCTCACAAGATTTCAAGTATATGTGCGTAAAATGTGTTGCTAATTCTGAGGTATCAAAACCAGCAAGGGGGAAGGAGACATACATTTGAACGCACAACGAGTACACGTGATGAACTTTATACTTCTTCTTTGGTGAAGTTATTCCGGGAAGACAAATGTCATCACCGCAGAGAAAATTAGTGTTTTAACTCGTGGATTTTGGTGTATTATTCCAACTACGTAGGGGAAGATATGTAAGAAACAGTTTCTGATGATTAAAGAGGTACACAATTGTATGATGATTCCTCTGGTTAGTCGGTATCCTATAGAAGGAAATGTGTTCATCCAAGACTTACTTGATTTTTACGGTACTGTTTTGGTGTTATCATTTCGACTACATCCGGTACTCAGTTGCTTTTGTGGTACTGTCTTGGTGTTATCATTTCGACTACATACGAGATAAATTGCTTACACTCGGTATTTAGTTGACTTTGGTGTAACAGTTCTCATCTGTAATTTCCTGAAGGGAGAAAAGTGCATTTCCGAGTCTTAATTGATTTTGATGTTACGTTTTTGAATTCACTAATGGGATTGAGTGTGTACTTTGGGTTTTTGAGCTTCATACAATGAGACTGATTGCATCACTTCAAGTACTTGGGGGAAGTGGCCTTTTGATACTTTTGGTATGCATTACTTCAGCCTTCAGCGGGAAGAAATATGAGAAGAATTACTCAAGCGTGGGATGATACGTTGCTGATCTATTTGATGATCCCCCGAATGGATAATCATGATGATTATTCTTAAAAGGAGCATCAATATTTGATGTGGTTTGCTACAGATTCCGTTGTGAACTTAACTAATGTAAGCTTGAAAGAGAGCTTTGAAACTGCTCAAAAAGAAGATTGTCGGTTTGGGGGGAAGCTATCAAAGCTTCACATTGAGAAGGCTCAAGTTCAGACGATTATTCAGTAGCCTTGAAAGCTTTGGTGGTGAAAGTTTAAGAGATGTTGACTACAGACTTCTACAACGTACAGAACGATATCCTTATTTCGGTATTCATGTCAACATCTTCTTAAATTGAATAATATATTTTGTGCATATCTTAAACCAAAATGTAAATAAAAAAATATAAAACCAACAAAAACCATAAAAAAATTCAGAAAAACAGAAAATACCAAAAATAGTCTTTCAAGGCATGTCTTCTGGTATCGATAACATTTACGGTCCTAGAAATTTCATTCAATAATGACACGGGTCTTTAAATGAAGTTCGATCAGAAGTTCAAAAAGTTTTCAAAACATGCCTAAATGGCTTGCTATTATTTCAGATTGGCAACCCGTTTTACAAAATGAGGAAAGCACGTTGCCAAAAAGACGGTTGTTCCTAACAACGGGTGATTAAGTTCTCCCGGGCATGGATTACTTTACATCCGTGCACCCTCGATCTAGTGTATGCTTCAGTGCATTATTTCCTGATTAAGAAGAGAAGTCTTCTTTGTATACAAATAATTTTCCTTCTATGATTCTTATGAAAATTATTTGTGAGACACATGGTGGTAACGTGTTGTTTGAAATTCTTTCAGACATGGATTGTTCATAAAATTTGTCACTCAATCAATGACTACAGCTCGTTAACTCGAATACGGGTCATTGATTGAGGGGGAGAGTGATTTCAAATTTTATATCATCAAACGGGTTTCTTGGTTATCTCATAATTGTTAGAAAAGGTTTTTGTAGTTAATGGGGTATTAACTGAAGAGGAACTTACTAAGCTTTATCTCAAATGGTCAAATGTGTTAGTTGTTAGAAAGTTTAGGGCATTATGTGCAATTTGCTTATAGTTTCCTAGCTTTATGTAACTAGAAGGTTCATTTGTGTCATTTTGGAATCCTCGTTTAATCCCCTAAATACTTTAAAACTCAAGATCTAAAGGAAGCTAGAAAACCCATTGTGTTTGATGTTCTTGAATACTCCACAGGCATTTGTATGATCTGATTGAATGAGTTTCGAATGTTGATTGACTTTTGTTAGTCGATAGCTGTTTTAATTGTTGTTGACGTATTGCTTGTGCACTCAGGATATGCTTAGGTATGTCGCTATCGTGTTAGAATCTTGTTTATAAGATCCTGAGTTGAATGCTGAAATATGAGTGAATCGCCATGTTCATGATTGCAGCTTGCTCTTCATGCTAGATAGCGGTTTGAAAAATTTCCTGATTATGGTTTGTTCATGACATGAATATGATTTTATGAGTAGGCAAACCGCTGTGTGGTAGTGGTTAATGTAGAGTTAATCTGTATGTATGCCCATCTTTGTGGATATTCCTATGTAGATTCCATGGCTGATGTGAATGTGTCTGCTCCTGCTTTAACCACTTGATCAGATATTCAAACTCCATTGACTAGCTCTGAATTCACCACAACAACAACATCGGCAGCAACAACAACACCTTCACCACCACCACCACCTTCACTTCAACAAAGCATTACTAATTCTGGTCTCGCCGAGTGGGGATCTACAATACTTGGGAAGTTTTGTTGGTGGATGGATAATTGATGTTGACTACTGACTTCCTCAGAGAAGCTAATGATCACATCATCTGTGCGTAAAGGTCAACATCATTTGTGTCATAACAGTTATCTTGTACATCATAAGTAGTGAATATACAATTGTTGTTATGTGTCAGTGAATGATTGTTTTAATTCAAAATCTTTCAAACCTATCATACCTGACACTAACATTCTCCCTCATTGATTGAGGGGGAGCATAATAATGTTCCATTATCAGAATACATTGAATCAGATCACATTGTCTCCCAAATTTTCTAACTTATTTAAATCAATTGAGATCCCAAATCTCAAAAGGTTTGAAATTTTTGATCAGGGGAGAGAATGTGATTTAAATATGAAAATCTGATAAAATATGTGATCTTTTGGACTCAAGTGTAGGCTCTCCCATATGTGCTAAACTCTTTCGTATATCGATGCACATATTGAGGGGGAGCAAATGCTTTATGATGGCAATTGTGGAAGTATACCAAAGACCAACCATTTTATTTACTGCACTGGAGTTATAAGGATGGTAATGTTAGGTATAAGTTCCCATGATCCAGCCAGAACCGGAGGGATCTTCCCAGGACAATCCTCTTGTTAGGAACGATTAAAAAGGAGAAAAGTGAGAATAAGGGAAGAGTGCCGACTGAGATGGAGCTAGTACTGGAACAAACCCAACAAGGTACTAGTGATGAAGTCTCGGTAAGTGTTGAAGGGGTTGAAGAATGAAAAAGAAATGTAAAGATAAAGGGTGAAAAGAAAGAAGCCCTCCTTACACTTTAGGCAGAAACCGGGTCAATACATATGCTGTCAGAATCACTTAGTTGATTGCTGACATTGAAGACAAGTATCATGGACCCAGTGATACGCTGCACAACCCTCCCTAGCCACTCAAGGTCCCTCAAAGGACTCTTTTTTCTATTGTTCCCGTTACACATGTAGATTTAACTATAAAGTTATCCTAATTGTGTACCATGACTGATATAATGTGATGATTAATTTTACCAAATAAGTATTATGTTAAGATAGAAACAAACACAAGTTTTTCAACGTTTAAATTCTTATTAGAAATTAATCAAAGAATCTATTACCCAAGTGTTTTGCAGAATAAACACTTGGGATTGAATAGACAAGGTATGGTGTTCTCCTCACTAAACTCAAGTTAATCTTGAGTGACAACAAAAAGACCCACTGAGCTATCTCAGGGATGTAGTTGCTCTTTGGAGGAGAAAAGTGGTTTTGTGAAAGTCTAAGCTTTTAATGCACAAAACTTAACCCACTTTTTCTCCTCATCTATCCTATTTATACTATAAAGGATATAAGTGAGCTAATGACTTCTTCTCATACTGAATATACTATAAAGCTTTTAAGGACACTTGATATAACATAAACACGGGCCATCGTTTTATTCATATTATTACAATTCCTAACAACTAAACATAGTAAAAGATAGAGGTGTTGCGGATTCATTCAGTCAAGTCTAAAACCTAAGTCTTCAAGCTTTGGTTTCTTTGATTCCAGCTCATGCAGGTCAGGATGTTCTTGGATCTTGACTCTTAGGTCCTGATAGAACCTCACATTCTCAGGGCTCTTAATTGGGGAGGCCATCATCAAGAAACCAAGTATGGCTTTGATCCCTGCCTGATCGATGTCACTCCATCTCTGGAAGGCTGGGTCTCCAAACTCATCAGTAAAGAAGAGACCTCTCTCAGGATGTTCAATAACCTTGTTGTTCTCGAATGTAACTCCTTCAGGGAGGGCTCTGTTGCATTCAAGGCCAGGGACTTTGATCTCAGGCTCAGCCTCAATTTTCTTCCTCTTTCTTGTAGAGGACTGAGGGGGAGCAGGCTGACCGACTGAAGCTGTGAGAAGAGGGGGAATACTAAGTTCCTGAGTGTTGCTGCTAGTTTTTCATACCTCAGACTCAGGGATTTCATCAGGTCTGGTACGACTACATTTTGCTTCTTCACTATGATTGGACCCAATTCATCCAATTCAGTAATCCCAAAGTCAGCGAATCTAAAGGGATTATGAACCTCAAAGTGTCTCTTGTCAGCACTTATGTAGACACTAAGAATGGCAGGCTTGGTATTTCGATAAATCTTGACATCAGTGATTGGTTATGGCCTCAACCTGCTTGTCATGACCCACTGGTAACTCTCAATTTTCTTTTGCCTTATCTCAGCAGCCCTTTTCACCCTTTCATCCCTCTTCTGCCTGAGAGCAATCATCTCAGCATCCTGAGCTTTCACAAAGGTCTCACCATCTTTCCTTCCAGTAAGGGTTTTTGGTTGTATCCCAAGCTTTTCAGCCTCTTCATTGACCACTTGGATGAGCGCAGACTTGCTCACCCTTTCCTCTTCAGCTGCTTTCTTCAACAACTCTTCCTTCTCCAAATGAGCCTCAATTTCATCAGCAGTGAGATGATGAAGAACTCCATTAATTTCATACGGGACCCCGATTGGTTCATCAGGATCCGACCTTATGATCTGGGAAGCAGGCATCAATATTGGTGTAGGTTCAGGCTCTATTGTAGTAAGAATGCCTTTGCCTTTGTCCTTGTGAGTTGTTGATGGGGTTGTTTCAGGAGTTGTTGGTGGTATCTCCCCCTTAGTGTGAGAAGGAGGTTGTTGGCTGGAAGAAGCTTCAGGGACTTCAGTGACTTTCTCCCCCTCAACTGTTGCTGGAGCCATGGTGATAGCAAGAGTTGGAGTAGTCACTGGAGCAGCAGGACCTTTAAAAGCCTGGTAGATCTCAGTCATCATGGTCTTGATGTCTGAGGTGTCTTGCTGAAGAGTAGAGACCTTTGCCTCAATAGCTGCCTGAGAAGCCTCGATAGCTGACATGCGAGGCCCAAGATTCCAGGCCAAGGAGCTTGAAGACTTAGCCCAAGATGACAAATGTCCTTCCATGAGACCCAGAGAAGACCTGATAGAGTCCACTGAAGAGCTGAGACCCTGAAGGTTAGAAGACTTCAGTATATTGAAAAGCTCAGTGAACTGAGCTGACTGTTGCTGATAGGTCTCAGTAGCCTGAAGAATTTTCTTGGTTAGCTCAGGGTCATCTTTAACAGCCTCTTGAATAGTTGAAACGCTCTTCGTAATGCCTTCAAGAGTGGCGTTGAACCTTTTGAGATGGGTATCAAGAGCTGACAAGGAGAAATTGGTTTCTGATTGATGTTCATTAACATCATCATGATAACTTTCGACTGATGCCGTCAGGTTGGCATAGTGAACAGCAGCTTCACAATGATGATCAAAAAGTTCTTCAGTGAGCCCAGTAAAGAGACCATTGTTGGCTTTCTACAGGAACTTGACCAACTGTCTTTCAGTGAGAGGAAGAATGTTGTCATACTTCCTGAGTCCAGCTGGGCAGGATGATTCAGAGTCTGATGATTGATCAGCCTGAGACTCTGATTCTTCACTCTGTTGTGGAGGAGACTGATGCTGTTGTTCAGTTGGTTGTGCATCAGTATCCATATCATCACCTGAAACAAAAACTTCTTCCTCACTGTCATTGAGGAGCTCATCATCAGAATCCAGAACAGCCTGAAAATCCGCCATGGACTGAATCTCCAAAAGGTGGCCCGGCTCCTCTTCATAAGAAGACTTGCCTTGGTTTTGGCCAGGTCCTGACCCCGCCATAATAACTGAGTCGGTTTTCTCAGCCTGGCTAGCCATAATAACTAATTGCTCAGCCTTGCTTTGGGAGTCAGTTCTCGAGTGAACGAATCCGCCTGAGGGGGTTGTGGGTTCCGTATCAGCGGGTGGTTTTTGTCCCTCTGACTCTTTGTCCCCCTTTGCGCCTTCAAGTACTGACGGGTGTTCTTCAGTACTATCATGAGGCACAGTTTGTGATTGGTGGTGGTCCCCCTTCCCATCAGGGTTGTACTGCCCTTTTGGGGATTTAGGGTCCTTGACTCCCTGAGACTCTGAGTGTGATTTCTCAGAGCCGTAAGCAGGATGTGAGTGGGTGTGGGTCCCCTTCTCAGTAGAGTAGTGCTGCTCTACTGAGGATATAGAACCCTTTACTCACTCATGCCCTGATTGTGATTTGTCAGTGCCTTCATCGGGATGTGAATGGGTGGAGGTTCCTGACCCTACTGACTTGTATGTGTCAGTGGAGACTTGTGGAAAGGGTTTGCCCGAGGACACTGAAGATGATTTCTCAGTGCCCTCCGTTGGCGTTTGTTTAATGGTCAAGGGGGTCTTACTGATGGGTGTCTCAGAGGTCTTGGCCATTGTTAACCCTTGTTTAAGGTTGCTTGGAGCAACAGTCTCAGTGGCGAGTGGTTTAGGTTTAACCCCCTTACTGGACTCTCCCCCTTTCTTCTTCTTCCCCTTTTTGTAGGAGAAGGCACTGGTGAAGTTGCGTTTTCACCCTGAGTAACTACCAACATGTAGTCAGTTAGGGCAATAGGTTGTACCTCAGTGATGCCACTCGTATAGTTGGCCTTGTTTAGGACGTCAGGTTTTGAACCTTCAACGTCAGGCCTAACATAGTCAAAACCAAGTAGGTCCTGAAGCACGCAGGAAATGAACCTAGGGTAAGACATGTGTCTTTGCCTAGACTTTCCTGAGAGCTTGGCGACGAGGTCTCGGAAGATTATTCCTCCGATGTCTATCTTTCTACCCTCCAGGAGACTGAATACCATCAATTGTTGTGATGAATTCAACTGCTCCATGGAGGATTTATTGCCTCCAAGGACCTGAATGACGAAGGTCATCAGGATCCTCCAGACAGGGTGGAACCAGGACTTGATTATTGGGGCTTTGCCCAAGAGGGTTCCTGCGGCCATATCAGGGCGCTTAGGGTCATGAGGCCCAAGTAAAAGCAGTTCGGCCTTTACTTCTTGGTCAGTGGGGTTGGCCTTAAAACTTTCAGTGAAGTCAAGACCTGTGGCCTTGGTGAAAGTTGGGTAGTCCAGGGAGAGGGTCCTTCTCCCATTCATCACAGTGAATGTGATGATGGAGTCTTTGGTGTCTTCAGGGCTAGTAGCCACTGCAGTACACAATAATTCCCTCAGATAGTCATGGTAGATGACTGAGGGGGTCTTGGTAAACACCAAAGCAAGAAAGCAGTTTTGTAGGTATTTCACCACATTCTTGTACGCCTAAAACTTTTGGGGGTAGGCAAAATTTCCTATCACGTTGTTTTTGGTTAGGTCTACGCCCTCCATTGTGAATTCCACATTTGGGGCGAGAGTAATAGCATTAGAAGAAGCCATTTTTGTTTTAGGGTTTTGGTAAAAAAAATGGTCTGGGTTTCTAAAAGCTAAGAACACACACACAATTTGTTTTGAGAGAAAAAAGGGCAAGAATTTGCTTAATATTTCTAAAAAACGTGTGTGTGTGTTATTTTTGTTTGGGGTATTTATAGGGAAGTGGAGATGGGGGTATTTTAGGCACTATGCAATTATTCCAAAAATTTTGAAAACTGTTTTATATAAAATGTTTGGGATCCGCGTTTAATGCCATACCTCCACTTCCCAGGTTTTGCGCAACTGTCGAGGTAAACAGTTGAGCCATTTGCAAAAAGTGTAATTTGCAGAGATGGGTCATCACATATCTGTTATGTGATTGGAGAGGCATTTAATGCCAAGTGGGAAAGTGGGAGCCCAAGATGTGCTTGCCAGAAGGGTAAAAGAACAAATATTCCTATATTAAATAAGAGTTCAGTTACCAACCTAGGACATTAACTAACTAAATACTTAGAGCATTTAAGTTAGCATTGAATGTCATCTTGAGGGCCCTGAATGATTTTTCATTCACTGAGGGGTTCAGGGAAGGAGATTCAGTGATCTTTCCCTGAGGAACACATTGAGTCAGGGACCTGAGTTTTCAGAATTTACACTATGTTGGATGGATTCAATCAGTAGACTGATTCTTAATGTCCAGCATTCCCAATTCAGCTTTCAGTCTTGTGAAAGTTGGTTCATCCAAAGGTTTGGTGAAGATATCAGCTAGCTGATATTCAGTGGGAATGAAGTGTAATTCAATGTCACCATTCATGACATGGTCCCTGATGAAATGATATCTGATATCAATGTGTTTTGTTCTCTGATGAAGAACAGGGTTGTTTGATATTGCAATTGCACTTGTGTTATCACAAAAGATGGGTACCATCTTATACTGGATGCCATAGTCACTGGGTTGACTTTTCATCCACAGTACATTTGCACAACAGCTGGCTGCTGCAACATATTCAGCTTCTGCTGAGGACATAGCAACTGATTGTTGCTTCTTAGCACTCCAGCAGACTAATTTTCCACCAAGAAATTGGCAGGAGCCTGAGGTGCTTTTTCTGTCCATGTTGCATCCAGCATAGTCAGAGTCTGAGTATCCCTTGAGATCAAAGCCTGAGCACTTAGGATAATATAATCCAAGGCTTGGAGTACCTTTCAGGTACCTGAGGATCCTTTTCACGGCAGTGAGATGAGATTCTCTTGGGTCAGATTGATATCTAGCACACAAACATACTGAGAATTGGATGTCAGGCCTTGATGCAAGTAGATACATCAGTGACCCAATCATTCCTCTAAATAGAGTTTGATTGACTTGTTTACCAGTAAGGTCAGGACCAAGGTTGTTTGGTGGAACCATGGGAGTTTTGACTGAGGCACAGTCACTGAGATCATACTTTTTTAGTAAGTTTCTGACATACTTCTCCTGACTGATGAAGGTTCCTTTACCAGTCTGCTTGATTTGTAGACCAAGGAAGTAAGTCAGTTCTCCCATCATGCTCATTTCAAATTTCTTTGCCATTAGTTTTTCAAACTGTTTGCAAAGTTTGTAACTTGTTGAGTCAAAGATGATGTCATCAACATAGACTTGTACTAGTATGACATCATCAGTTGTCTTGTAGATAAACAATGTGTTGTCTATCTTGCCTCTGACAAATTTTTTTTGGATCAGAAAGGCTGAGAGAGTTTCATACCATGCCCTGGGAGCTTGTTTCAGTCTATAAAGGGCTTTCTCAAGCTTGCAGACATAGTCAAGGAACTCACTACTTTCAAATCCAGGAGGTTGTTGGACATAAACTTCTTCCTTCAGTGAACCATTTAAGAATGCACTTTTAACATCCATTTGGTAAACTTTGAAGTTCATGTAGGTTGCAAATGCAAGGAAGATCCTGATGGCTTCCATCCTTGCCACTGGTGCAAATGTTTCTTCATAGTCAATGCCTTATTGCTGATTGTAGCCTTTGGCAACAAGTCTGGCCTTGTTTTTAATGACTATGCCATTTTCATCAGTTTTGTTTTTGAACACCCATTTCATGCCAATGACTGAAACATCTTCAGGACATTTGACTAAGGACATTACCTTATTTCTGTCAAATTTTTCTAGTTCATCATGCATGGCCTGAACCCAACTTGGATGAGTAAGTGCTTCTTTGACACTTTTGGGTTCAATGGTGGAAATGAAGTCCACAAATAGGCATTCATTGGCTGAGGCTGCCCTTAGTTTAGCAGCCATGCTTCTCGTGAGCATGCCTTCAGTAGGCTCTCCAATAATGTTGACAAGTTCTATATCCTGAGACCTAGTCCAACTGTCCTGAGGTCTTGGATACTGATTGGAACTTATGGAAGCCTGATTGGGTAGAGGAGTAGGTTCTGGTTCAGACACCTGAAGATTTTCAGGTTCAGGTTCAGATACCTGAAGATTTTCAGGATCTTGAGTGTCTGACTGGGTTGGTTGATCACTGAGATTGTTTGGCTCCTGAGCACTTTGGTCAGACTGATTTATTGCATCAGTACTTGTTTGTGCGTCAATAAACTCAGTGATGGTTGGGTAAGGAAGGTTGTGAGGGACAATGTGGTAGGAGATATCAGCATTTGCTTGATATTGAGTGGAAGGATTGCTTTCAGGATGATATTCATCAGGAGGGTATCTTGATGAATCATCAATTCCTATATCTTCCACTGAGTCATTTGAGAACCTGATTACTTCAGTGCTCTCATCAAAGGTAACATGGAATGTTTCCTCAGTTTGCTGTCTCCTTGTGTTGAACACCCTGAAGGCCTTTGAGACAAGGGAATATCCCAGGAAGTATCCATCATCAGCTTTGGCATCAAATTTCCCTAAGTGGTCCTTGTGGTTATGTATAAACACAAGACACCCAAAGACATGAAAGTAGCTGATGTCAGGGATTCTTCCCTTGAATAACTCATAGGGAGTTTTGCTATGTCTCTTGACAATGATGGATCTGTTTTGTGTATAACAGGCAGTTTTGACTGCTTCAGTCCAAAAGTGTTTGGAGAGGACTGATCCATTCAGCATTGTCCTGGCAGCTTCAATGAGTGTTATATTTTTCCTTTCAGCCACACCATTTTGTTCAGGTGTGTAAGGTGAGGAAAAATTTTGTTGGATACCTTTCTCATCACAGAAACATTCAAGTTTATGGTTTCTGAACTCAGTCCCATTGTCACTCCGAATCTGTTCGACTTTAATGTCATTTTGATATTCAATGTTCCTGACAAAGGACATAATTGTTCTTGCTGCCTGACTCTTTTTGGTCAGGAAGTAAACCCAAGTGTATCTTGAGTATTCATCCACAATGACCATAGTATACTTCTCATGGTTAATGGATCTAGGACTGATGGGCCCAAAGAGATCCATATGGAGAAGATGTAGGCAGTTCCTGATGGAAAATTTTGTTTTGGTTCTAAAGGATGCTCTATGATGTTTACCTTTCTCACAGGCAGAGCATGGTTTATCCTTTGAGAACACAAGAGATGGTAAGCCAAGGACCTTGTTTTGTTTCATAAGATTGTTTATGTTTTTGAAGTTCAGATGGGAGAGTCTCTTATGCCAAAGCCAGTTGAGAGTTTCAGTGGCCTTAGCAAATAGACAAGTTCCATTCTGAGTTAGACTGGACATGTCTAACACATAAAAATCTTGCCTTCTTGGTGCAATAAGGACAACTTCCTTATTTGCATTGAAGATGGTTCCTTGCTTATCATCAAACTGAACTATGTATTTTGCATCACATAGTTGACTAACACTGATCAAATTATACTTGAGACCATTAACATAAGCTATCCTAGTAAAGACTATACCACTACAGTTTACTGAACCATAACCTTCAGTGAGACATGATGAATTATCAGCAAATACTACCTTGGGTCCTGGTTCTTCTACATATTTGTGCAGATATTCTTTCACACCAGTCATGCTCCTTGAACATCCACTATCTTGATGCCAAACTGGCTCCCTGGCATGTCTCTGCACAAATTGTAAACTGAGTTAGTTCTTTCTAGGACCCCTCTTCTTGGAGGGCTTGGCTTTAATAGCCTTCTTAAAAGTAGTAATTGATTCATGGTTAGTGGTTGAGTGGACTGAGCTACCACATATTTTGCATTTGACCGCAGAGGTAGACTCAGTAGGCTGAGAGGATGACTTGGTTATTCCTCTTCTGGCCTGAATGACCTCCTCATGTCCTGAGGTGTCATGAGTGGGATCACCACATATGTCACAACTTGTGTCCATTAGGCAATCCTCAGGAAGGTGGTCATTGAACCCACAATGAGGGCAAGGAGAAAAGGGCTTGGCCTTTTGTTTCATTTTCTGCTTTGAATCAGAATGATACTTATGAGCAACAGCTTTAAAGTTTGCCATCTTTGATTTGGCTGTGTATGATTGATGATCAGAGGTCCTTGATCATCCTTTTTGCATATCATGTAGTAAAGAATTCTATAACAATCATCAGTGGTATGATTGGTAAAGTAACACAGCTCACATTTCAGCAGAGGTTTGGTGGGTTTTGGTTTGGTGCTTGAGGAAGCTGATTTAGTTTCCTTAATCTTAGATTTAGGAGTTTTCTCAGAAGAATTAATCTTCTCACTCAGCTTCCTGACAAGCTCAGCCAACTGATCAATTTTTGAGTCAGGGCTTTCAGTTTTTACTTCAAAAGGGACTAAAGTTGTTGAGTCATCAGTATCTACTGAGACTTCAGGGATTTGCCTTTTCAGGATGGTTTTTCCCAGTCCTGACTTCTCCTTTGGAGAATGCTGGGAGTAGACCAATGGTGTGAGGTCTGAGCTAGGTAAAGCTCCCTGAAGGACATTCAGTGGTGGGAGTGGTGCAACTGATTCTGATTCAGACTCATTGATTGACTCAGTACTACTGGGTTGATCAGTGAGTCCAAGCATACTTTTCAGAGCCTGGCTTTCAGGAAGCAAGATTTTCCCAGTCTCAAAGTTTGGTAACTCACTGACTGGGTTATCCCTGACAATCCATTCATTTGACTTACGTTTCATCTCTCTCTCAAAAGATAGGCCAGCTGGAATAAAAGCCTTTTCTCTGTCACTCTCACTGGGAGTTTCAAGGAGATGGTCTTTACCTATAATTTTCTTATTTTCACTAGGAATTAGACTGACAGTTTCATAGACTTTAGGGTTCTTTTTAGTCCAGCTTTCTATGACAGCCTTTTCTTTGTTAAGTTCATTTTGAAGAGCTTGATTCTTTTTCAAAATCTCACTGTTCTGAATTTGTAGTGTAACAGCTTCTAACTTGGCTTGTTTCAGTACAAGCAATTCATCTCTACACTTATTCAGTTCTAACACAAGATTGTTATATTTTGAAAGCAAATTAAGTCTTTGTTCTTCTACAAACTTAAGATCTATAGAAATATAATTCATATAAGACTGCCAATCAGAATCATCATCCATTGAAAGTAAAATATTTACCTTTTTCATAGTGATGTTGACCCATTCTTCATTTCTAGCATGGCTCTTTCCAACAGCCATCTGATCACCATCTGAAAGTCTCATCAGTGCACTCACATGAACTTCTTCTTCATCAGAGACCTCTTCTTCATCTCAGTCATATGCTTCAGCCATGAGAACCTTGTTCTTTGTTGGAACAGGTTTGGAAGCTTGAGAAAGTGAGGGAGTAGCCTCAAGAAGTTCTAGTTTAGCCTTAGCTTTCCTATATTTAGCTTCAAAATCTTTTTGACTATTTAAAGAAGTCTGAGAAGACTGAAACATTTTAGGTTGAAACTTGCTAGTTCCTGAAGAAGAACTGTTTCCAGAAAATTTGTTAGAGGGTTCTGAGGTTGTTTTATAATAACAGTCTCTAGCAAAATGACCCTTTTTACCACACTTAAAGCATTCAATGGTTTCATTTGCTTTTGATTTTGAAAAGTTTGACTGATTTCTTTTGATAAAACATTTTGAGTTAGCAAGGAGTGCCCTTTCTTGGAATTCTAAGTTTAAGTCATTTAGGTACTCCTCACTGGTTCTTTCATCAACCTCATCATCAGAATCCTCTTGAAAATCATGCACAACACCATTAGAATAAAAGGCAGTTGATATGGGTTAGGAAGTCAGGGCCTTTTTGGTCTCAAGAGCTTTCTTTGAGTCTGGGTATCTCCTTGAGATTAAGTTGTCTTCATAGACAAACTTCCCATATATCTCACGAAGCTCAAGGGTCTGAATGTGATTTGCATTCCTAAGGCCCTGAGAGAAGTTTAACCACTTCTCAGGGAGACTGTTGACAAAGCCAACATTGATCTCATGCTTAGACAAAACTACACCATCATTAGACAACTCATTTATCAGGGTCTTGTATCTGGTATAGGTCTGAGAGAGACTTTCAGAGTCTTTGGCCCTAAAAGTATTATACTCAAGTTTCAGATCCATGATCCTGTTTTCCTTGGTATCTGAGGGACCTTCGAAGCTATGAGCCAAGTCAAGCCATGTGTTGTGTTGGCTGATGTATGTTGGATGTTTTAGTGTAATTGGATTAACTTGTTTGACCAATTTAGTCATAATAAGACATCATTTAGGCTTGGAGGTGCGGAGTGCAAACCTATTTGAATTTATTATGATCTTAGGGGCGAAGCCCCTTAGGGACGGGGGTCCGGGGGCAGCGCCCCTGGGAGCGGGGTTCCAGGGGCGGTAGCCCCTAGTAACAGGGTCCAAGGGGCGGCAACCTTTAGCAGGGTCCAAGGGGCAGCGCCGAAATTTTTTTATTCCCACTAAGTTGCTATGTTAAAAGTTTCTCAGAAAATTATATTTTCGGAAATTGAGGGACTAAATTTGGCAATTTTTGAAACATTGAAAATAACTGCCAAAAGGCAGTTATTTGCCCTGATCCCTGATAGAACATTTATACGTTTTTTTTCTTTTGGTCATAGAATTCTCTCTGGTTCAATATCTCAATCAAAAACATGTAAAACGTTCATAATTTCTGAATTGTATCCGATTGAATAATTCGGGAGAACCACCAAATTGATTCGATCTGAAAGTGTTTACAGGCCTTTTAGAGATTAAAATTGTATCCGGTTTAGTTCGTTAATTCTGTTTATCCCCTACAAAGATCGAATCAAATTCTGAAGATGACGAACCCTGATTCTGTGAAGGATATGAATAAGACCTTTGCGAAATTGGATATGTTTTCTGTGCAGGATTTTCATAGATGGCAGAAGAAGATGCACTTCTATCTTACGAATTTGAAAGTGGTATATGTTCTGAGTACCCCATACCCAGAGGCTATTGAGAATGAAACCTTGGAACAAACTCGTAATCGTTCAAAGTAGGAAAACGCAGCCTACATATGTCATGGTCACATTCTTAACGGTATGTCTGATTCCTTGTTTGATGTTTATCAAAACGTAGAGTCTGCAAAAGAATTATGGGATTCCCTAGAAGCCAAGTATATGGCAGAAGATGCGTCTAGTAAGAAATTTCTTGTTGGTAATTTTATTAACTATAAAATGGTAGACACTAGGCCTGTCATGGAACAGTATCACGAATTGCAAAGGATATTAGGACAGTTTGCACAATATGGTATGAAAATGGATGAATCAATTTCTGTCTCTAGTATCATAGATAAACTGCCCCCCTCTTGGAAAGATTTTAAAAACAATCTGAAACATAAGAAAGAGGAATTGAATCTGGTTGAACTTGGAAGTCATTTCCAAATTGAAAAATCCATACATGATATGGAAAAGGGTTCTGTGGGTGGTACTAAAACCATGACTGGTTCTTCTGTGAACATGGTGGAGGAGGGTGAATCCTCCAAGGCTTGTAAAGGGAAACAAAAATTTCAAGGCGGTAACAATAAAGGTTTTGATAAGAAACAAAAAGTAACCTGTTGGAAGTGTGGGATACCTGGACACTTCAAGAAAGACTACAGGTCTGGAAAGGGTGGAGGTAAAGGGAAAAATGAGGCTGGTTCAAGTGGATCCAAGGATCCCGGAAAGCAATCAGGTTTGTTTTTGCTACCTACTGATCATTCTGTTAAGAATTATTATGTATCAATAATCTCTGAAACATTTTATGTGCAGGATGATGACATATCGTGGTGGGTGGATTCAGGAGCAACATGTCATGTGTGCAAAAATCTTCAATGGTTCAAGGACTTTAAGCCAATTGAAGATGGATCTGTGTTAAAGATGGGCAATGTTGCTACTGAACCAATTAAAGGACTAGGATCTGTTAATCTAGTCTTTACTTCTGGAAACTCTTTACTTTTAAACAATGTTGTGTATGTACCTGGAATTCGTAAGAATTTAGTATCTGGTATTGTATTAAATAATTGTGGCTACAAGCAAGTCTTGGAAAGTGACAAGTATATCTTGTCAAGACATGGTACCTTTATTGGCTTTGGATATTTGAATGGCATGTTTAAATTAAATTTGGATGTTTCATTTGTTAATAATTCTGTTTGCATGGCTTCTACTAGTTCTAGTAATAATTGTGGTAAATCTGAATTATGGCATGCTAGACTAGGACATGTACATTACAAGAGATTGATAGACATGTCAAAAATGAGTCTAATACCTGCTTTTGAATTGAATGGTGAAAAGTGTAAAACGTGTATGTTGACTAAGATTACTAGACAACCTTTCACCAAAAATGTCATTAGAGATACAAAGGTATTAGAACTTGTACACAGTGACTTGTGTGATTTTCATTCAACTCCATCACTTGGTAATAAAAAGTATGTAGTTACTTTTATTGATGATGCTACTAGATACTGCTATGTTTACTTGTGTCATACAAAAGATGAAGCTCTTGATAAATTTAAAATCTATAAAGAGGAAGTAGAGCTTCATCATGGTGTGAAGATTAAAACACTTTGCACTAATAGGGGAGGTGAGTATTATGATCCAGTGTATTTCCAATATACTGGTATAATACATCAGACTACTGCTCCATATACACCACAACAAAATGGTGTATCTGAAAGAAAGAATAGGACATTAAAAGAAATGGTTAATTCCATGTTATGCTATTCTAGCCTAAGTGACGGATTTTGGGGTGAGGCTATGTTGACAGCCTGTTATTTATTGAATAGAGTTCCAAATAAAAGGAACAAGATAACCCCTTATGAACTTTGGCAGAAAAAGGTACCAAAACTGAGTTATCTCAGAGTATGGGGTTGTAGAGTTGTGGTAAGATTGACTGACCCTAAAATAAATAATATAGGTCAAAGAGGTATAGATTGTGTATTCATTGGGTATTCTGAGAATTCTAAGTGCTATAGGTTCTATGTCATAGAACCTAATGATTATGTATCCGTGCACTCTGTTATTGATTCACGAGATGCTGATTTTGGCAATGAGGATAGGTTTACATCTTTACCTAAACCTGCAGAAATGATTGCAAGTTCTAGTAACTTTGGTACATCTGACCAAGTGACTGCAACCCCTCCTGAGCCTTCTGAGCCTAGGAGGAGTGTAAGAGCAAGGAAAACCAAATCTTTTGGTGATGATTTCCAACTATATTTGGTCGAAGGATCAAGAAATGAAATTAACTTTCAATATCAATATTGTTTTAATGTTGATGAAGATCCAAGGACCTATAGTGAAGCTATGGCTTCAAGGGATGCTGCATTTTGGAAAGAGGCAATCCAAGATGAGATTGACTCTATTATGCACAATAATACTTGGAAATTGGCTGATTTACCACCTGGGTGTAAACCATTGGGTAGTAAATGGATCTTCAAAAGGAAGATGAAGGTGGATGGAAGCATAGACAAGTATAAAGCCAGATTGGTTATCCAAGGCTTTAGACAAAAAGAGGGCATTGATTTCTTTGATACCTATGCTCCTGTTGCTAGGATTACCACCATTAGATTATTGTTAGCACTTGCAGCTATACATAATCTTGTAATTCACCAAATGGATGTTAAAACAGCCTTTCTGAATGGTGAATTGAATGAAGAGATTTACATGAAACAACCTGAAGGTTTTGTCATGCCTGGTAATGAAGAAAAGGTTTGTAAATTGGTTAAGTCTCTTTATGGTTTGAAGCAAGCCCCCAAGCAGTGGCATCAGAAATTTGATGATGTTGTTTTGTCTAATGGTTTTGCATTAAATCAAGCAGACAAGTGTGTATACAGCAAGTTTGATGCTTCTGGTAAAGGAGTAATCATTTGCTTGTATGTAGATGACATGTTGATCTTTGGTAATGACCAAGATCAAGTTGATACAACTAAGGAATTCTGATGTGCGGGTTTTGTAACCTTACAACAGGTTTTACCTCTCGAGGGATCTCAAGAGGCTTACAACCCCACCAGGCAGTGTACCTGACCGATGTAGTATAGTGTAGTGGTAAGTACGGGGGATTGATCGTTCTCCACAGGGAATAGTGTTCGTTAGGTATGAAAGGCTACTCTAATTAGGTCTAAGGGTTGAGGAAGATTCTTTTTATGTTTTTATAATTTTATGAAAGCAAGTAAAATCTCGGGTTTGAAGGAGTGGGCGGAATTAGTTGCTAATCAACTAACCCAAAATTTACTACGAATGCAAATAAAATAAAATAACAAAAATGAAATGTGGTGAGAAACTTATGTGTAGAGAAATGTGTTTACTTAGATTTCCTTACTCCCTAACTATCTTTTACCTGTTAATTAGTGTGTATTAGTCGCGTGGATGACGGGTGTATTCCTTAATACCATTCGTGGGGTGGCGTACTTACTTCCCCAAACTCTACAAGCTCCTACTTCACTCCTATGTCGAGCCGGCTAGGAAGCTCCTAACATGGGATCACTAGAATTCGCTTGTGCATTAAATACAACCATAAAAACCTTTAGTACGCGTTTGGTTCATGTTTCTTAAGACGTTCAAGCAAGTTACCGAATAGGAAGTTAGCCAGTTTTCTTAAGCCTAACATAGATAAACAATCATCCAATACAACTAACAACACACTAACAACCAATAATCAATAGCTAAGTTTCATTAGATCTAAGCAAACACAAGATAAAATTAGCCTAACATGTTAAACAAAAGACAAGCATAAGATAGAATCAAACAACACATAGACATATTGAATGATTAATTGATAACTTATCTTTCAATGAAACATTGAAGATCTCAAGGCAAAAAGCCCTGAAAAAGTAGCTAAAATCGTCTTAGGGTTTTATCCCAAAATTCCACACACTAAGCTCTCCCTTAATGACAAAAAATTAGAAAACTATATATAGATTTTTGGATCTGACGGCGTCACCTTATGCATTGTGACGCCGTCACCTCGCCGCTTTTAGGGTTCCCGGGTGACCTTCTTGACGCCGTCCCTCTTTAGCTCTCCAAAAATCCATTCTGGCCTATCAAGGCTTGACGCCGTCGGATCATGAACGTGACGCCGTCCCCTTATGATTTAAGTCGTGACGCCCTTGATTTAGTTAAAGCGTGACGCCGTCAGAATTCTCATGCTAACTCACTGGCCCGTCATGAGTAAATTTCACATCCAACTTTTCTTGCCAAGGCATGACGCCGTCCCATGTTAATTGTGACGCCGTCAAGAGTAACTTTTAGCCGATTCTTGAGACTTTGCCGTTTTCTTCACTTTAATGCTCCAAAAACGTCCAAAATGCCTCCTTTTCCAGATTTCTCCTCAAAAGTACCTAAAATGACAAAAGGAACGATTTAGGGCAATATTTGATCAAATAAATACGATTTCGGGCTTAAATGACCCCTTAAAAGCGGTACACTTTTCGCCTCATCAAATTCTTGTCCTCTAAATTTGATATGAAGGACATGGGGGAGGCTGATGTGATTCTTGGCATTAAGATCATACGTGGAGAACATGGCATTACTATCTCTCAATCACATTATATTGAGAAGATGTTGGCTAAATTTAATCAAAAGGATTGTTCTCCAATAGGTACTCCTATGGATCCCACAACAAAACTTGTGCCTAATAAGGGAGTTGTTGTGAATCAACTTGAATATTCAAAGGCTATTGGATCTCTAATGTATGCCATGATTAGTACTAGACCTGATATAGCCTTTGCTGTTGGAAAGTTGAGTAGATATACTCACAATCCAAGTTTAATCCATTGGCAAGCAATTAATCGAGTATTTAAGTACTTGAAAGGAACAATGGATTATGGTTTGACTTATACTGGATTTCCTTCTGTTCTTAAAGGTTATTCAGATGCAAGTTGGATTACCAATAGGGAAGATCATTCTTCCACAAGTGGTTGGGTATTCCTACTTGGAGGTTGTGCCATATGCTGGGCATCAAAGAAGCAAACTTGCATCACTGATTCAACAATGGAATCTGAGTTTGTGGCATTAGCAGCAGCTGGTAAAGAAGCTGAATGGCTAAGGAATTTAATATATGAAATTCCATTGTGGCCTAAACCGATATCACCCATTTCTATCAGGTGTGATAGTGCAGCTACCTTGGCTAAGGCATACAGTCAAGTGTATAATGGAAAGTCTAGACACTTAGGTGTTAGACACAGCATGATACGTGAGCTTATCACGAATGGTGTGATATCTGTGGTGTTTGTGAAAACACAACACAATTTAGCCGATCATTTAACCAAAGGATTGAGTAGAGATCTCGTGAAAAAGTCGGCTATAGGGATGGGATTAAAGTCCACCAGAAATCTCTGATATCAAGATACCCAATTCCCACCTAGTATGACGCTAGGTGCTGAATTCAATGTGGAAGGCTTAATATTTAGAGATTGGAACACATTAGAAGAATCATCCCAAGGTATGTGTTCAGACCTGCAAGTTAGGGAGGTTGAATGGATATATTCTTAATAGCTCTTTTGAAAAATTGCATTGCATGTGCAAGACTAAAAGAGCTACCTATATGAGCATGAAGTTTAGCCGCTTCAAGAAGCTGGGACTTGGCTTTGACATGCTTATGAAGGATAAGGACATAGGCTAGTAAAACATGTTTCATGATAGAACTACTATGTATGTAAACTTTTGTGTACATTATCTTCGTGTATTCATAATGAATTCCCAGGGTTCAATCCTAAGCGACACCCTGGTATTCGAATATTTGGAATGTGTAATGTACTAATGTGAAATTCAATCGTCACGAAACTTCATTTATGCAAAAGTTTGATTGTTTTAAGATAACTTGTTTTAGTTAATCAAGGATTGCACTAAAATAGGGGAGGAATGTTGGATGTTTTAGTGTAATTAGATTAAGTTGTTTGACCAATTTAGTCATAATAAGACATCATTTAGGCTTGGAGGTGCGGAGTGCACACCTATTTGAATTTATTATGATCTTAGGGGCGAAGCCCCTAAGGGACGGGGGTCCGGGGGCAGCGCCCCTGGGAGCGGGGTTCCAGGGGCGGCAACCCCTGGTAGTAGGGTCCAAGGGGCGGCAGCCCCTGGCAGGGTCCAAGGGGCAGCGCCGAAATTTTTTTATTCCCACTAAGTTGCTATGTTAAAAGTTTCTCAGAAAATTTTATTTTCAGAAATTGAGGGACTAAATTTGGCAATTTTGAAACATTGAAAATAAATGCCAAAAGGCAGTTATTTGCCCTGATCCCTGATAGAACATTTATACGTTTTTTTTCTTTTGGTCATAGAATTCTCTCTGGTTCAATATCTTAATCAAAAACATATAAAACGTTCATAATTTCTGAATTGTATCCGATTGAATAATTCGGGAGAACCACCGAATTGATTCGATCTGAAAGTGTTTACACGCCTTTCAGAGATTAAAATTGTATCCGGTTTAGTTCGTTAATTCTGTTTATCCCCTACAATGTACAGTTAATGACTGATTCCATTACATCGTCAGGGAGACAAGATATAATTATGCTTCTCAGGCGTTGGTCCTGATTGACCACCCTTCTCTCATCAATAGTCCACTGAGCTTCAGGTTTGATTAACCCTTCAGCAGTCTTTGGGACATAAGGACCTTCATTGATACAAGTGATGTAGTATGGTTCCATACCAGTCAAGTAGCAAAGCATGCGCTTTTTCCACTTGCTAAATTTTCCAGCTTCAAGTCTGGGAGCAATAGCTGAATAGTTACCTCCCTTTTTATCGACTAGCTGGGGTACATTGATATCAGCCATAGTAGGATCTTGGTTTTAAAAACCTTGAGCACTCTTAGTCTTAGAAAAGATTTTATAAACCAGAGGCTCTGATACCACTTGTTTTTCCCGTTACACAAGTAGATTTAACTATAAAGTTATCCTAATTGTGTACCATGACTGATATAATGTGATGATTAATTTTACCAAATAAGTATTACGTTAAGATAAAAACAAACACAAGTTTTTCAACGTTTAAATTCTTATTAGAAATTAATCAAAGAATCTATTACCCAAGTGTTTTGCGGAATAAACACTTGGGATTGAATAGACAAGGTATGGTGTTCTCCTCACTAAACTCAAGTTAATCTTGAGTGACAACAAAAAGACCCACTGAGCTATCTCAGGGATGTAGTTGCTCTTTGGAGGAGAAAAGTGGTTTTGTGAAAGTCTAAGCTTTTAATGCACAAAACTTAACCCACTTTTTCTCCTCATCTATCCTATTTATACACAAGTATAAAAGAGCAACCCGTGATTTAAAGTACAAAAGGAATACCTAGCTAGTCTGAAAAAAGCACAACGGTCTTTTTTCAGTTCCAAGAATCTATTTAGGGAATGGCTTAAAAGGTGCTTTCCGAATATCAGTGATAACACTTTACATCTTTAAGCCATATAAGGAAAGTTTACTTTGGCGGCGATAAGACCCCTCCTTATCTCCTTCAAACTTTCCCGCTCAATCCCGCCTTTCTTTCAGGCTCTTAAATTCTTCATTCTAGATCTTCAGTCTTCAGTCATCAATCTTCATTGTTGTTGAGGAGACTGGGGGTTCAGTGAGCTCTTGTCAGTACTCACTGAACCCATCATCTTCTTCTTTGGCTTAAGTCCTACTCAAGGAGTTCCGCCTTCCTGAGTGGTGAATCCTTCTTCTTGATTTTGCCTTAAGCATCCTGAAGATGACTCACTGAGTTACTGTTTACTCAGTGACTTGAATTGTTCTCGGTTGATTAACACTTGGCTTAATTTGTGTTCAAATCCTGTGCTTGGGTACTGATGGACCCAACAGTTTCATTTGTCACGGAGATCAATACATTTCTATCGTCTTTCTCACTCCAAGTTAGACGATATTGAAAAGGTGGCAGTCCTCTCCAGCCTCCGATCACTAAATCAAAATGCACTATTGAGTCTAGAGCTAAGAGATCATCCATAAAATCTCATTATGACACATTTCCAATATGCTTGTTGTTTCATACACCGTGAAAAGTAAGAAAAAATACATTAAGAGTCCTACGCATTATCCTCGTGGTATTACCAGAACATCTGAGTGATCTGCAAGTATTCACAATGAAGATGAAAATCCTTCTAGAGCAAACATTTCTATCGTCACGAAGATCAATACATTTGTCACGAAGATCAATACATTTCTATCGTCTTTCTCACTCCAAGTTAGACGATATTGAAAAGGTGGCAGTCCTCTCCAGCCTCCGATCACTAAATCAAAATGCACTATTGAGTCTAGAGCCAAGAGATCATCCATAAAATCTCATTATGACACATTTCCAATATGCTTGTTGTTTCATACACCGTGAAAAGTAAGAAAAAATACATTAAGAGTCCTACGCATTATCCTCGTGGTATTGCCAGAACATCTGAGTGATATGCAAGTATTCACAATGAAGATGAAAATCCTTCTAGAGCGAACATCAAACAAGCTCTTGGTAGGTGACATGTGAGATCCTTCATGGATCAAACTAGTGACAACTGGAAAGAAACGATGGGGCGATTCACATTTGAATCAAACTTGTTCCAGGAAATGGATTGACGGATGCTTTTGGAAAACCTTTCAATGTGCTCACCAACTGAGTTTCGAGCACATTGATTGTGTAAATTTTCAAACAAAAGTGTTTATGACAGAAATGTGATTCAATTTATAAAACCCTCGTCGTGTTGCATAAAACATTTATCCAGTGACACGCGAGTAGTTTTTCTAATCAGTTTCTCATCAATCAGTGGGTATTTAATTCACTTATTCACTCTACCGTGCTGTCTGCTTTGAGACGTTCCGGTATGAGAACATGCTTAGTATGATGATTCTGATGTTAATTCGTTGGATGATTCTTTACAACAAGCTGGAAAGTCCTGTCAAGGAGAATTTTCTTTAAAGGGGATTCTACCTGATCACAGGTCGGTCCTCACGGAACTGAAGGTTAATCCAACCACACCAAGCGAATGACAAAGCCATATTCGATCTCCAACTTTATTGCTAACTGTTTTATTTCAGATTTATATAAAGATGGTGATGGTGGTACCTAATTCCAGCAGAGACATGTCAATCCACACCACGTGCTCACACGACCAATTCATTATCAAAAGATCATGAAAGTTGAGAGACTTACAACAATGCTTCCGCAACTCTGATGCAAAGTCTCGTGATCCAGAAAAGTGTGAGCATGTCGGTCCAATGGTTACTACATCACATGAAGGTGATACTACAAAGGATGAACTTGGAGATTTACGGTGGCTGATGATCTCAAAGAATGCTCAAAGATCACATATGCCAAAGGAACATTAATCACACGATCATTGCTTGAAGTATAAAGATTAAAGACCTTGAAGAATCAAATACTACGAGCTAGGAAATTAATTCATATAATTGAATGCTAGAATTCAAATTGTAATTTCCGGGGTGACCTCCCTTAGGGGGAGATTGTTAGAAATATAAATATTCATATGAAAGACTCGGTCACCCCAAGTATGGATTAGCATTAAGTAGCTCGTAGGTTTAATCATATTAGTTTAGATATCGTTTCACCATGGAGTCGGGTCAAGTCTTTACCCACGGTCAGCCCGGTCCATAGCCTACTAGAGGCATTTTTATGTCTTGTATAAATAGCCCTTCCCACCCATGGGAAGGGTTGGAGCTTCATTTGCAATCTAATATTACTTACACTTTCTCTCACTAAATTTCCCATCTTATCTCTTTCTCTCTAAAAATACATGACCCAAACATCAATCCTTAGGTGTGTTATGTGTTATGATTACTTACAAACCCTTCAACATAATGGACGTAACCAAATATTTGGTTCCGCCCCATCCGTGGGTTCCTGGGTCATAATTTAAATAACTTAAACAAACACTCCTTTTCACAAAACCAAAACACACAACGACTCAAACTCATTCCATATCACTCTCAAAATTAAGGCATCTCCTTCAACTAATCTCAGCTCAAATCAACATTGTAAGCTTCCTTACTACTTTTCTTCTCTCAATTCTGAGTCTAGGTTTCAAATAATTCATAAAACCAAACTTGGGGATTATGCATTTTCTTAGGTAGATCATGAAGTACATTTGTAAATTACACAACTAATCATGTTTCCCTCAGTTAGGAATTACATCTTGTAAGACATTATCACGATTTACTAAAAACCCCATGTCAAATTTTTTAAAAAGCTTCTCATAATTAGGACAAATAATTTTTCACATTGTTCATAAAAATAAAAACGTTATGTTTAAAACATCACTTGCATAATGTCTCTTGAATGCTAAAGGAAGTACATAACTAATATGTATTTTCGGGTACATTCAATCGAAGCTACATTGAATTAGGAGCGTTTGGGTTATCTCTCGTTTTGTTACAAAATTGCTAAAGAATTTCTTTTTATGCATTAAAAATAGTCGAGATAACCGCACCTCCACATTGTCCTCATGTAGGCACACACTAGAACATTATATCAAAATTCTCATTAGTTTCGACTAAAGTGTGAAATTTATGTATCTAGGATCAAACATGCCTCCCGCAACTCACTATGACCACAAAGACACTCTCAACTACATTCCCAAACACCATAAGACTAAGGGCCTTACTCCCTCACAAGTCAAAATCTTCAAAGCTCTAGGAAAATGTTACTTTTATGAGGGTAGAACCATTGACCCATCCTTTCTAAAGGCACAAACATTCGTCAAGAACTTGAAATCATTCACTTTGATGGTCTCTTAGACATTAACGAACAAATTTTTCCTAGATTTATCCTTGATTTCTATGCTAGCGTAATTCTCACTAGTAATGATAATGGACTCATGTCAATTCAATTCAAAGTAAACCAAAATGACTTCAACATACCTCTCCATCAATTTTTGGAAGTCCTTGGAATTCCATGTGAAGGTACATGCCTTTACTCGGATAAATGGTCCCTTTCAATCCTTGACTTAATCGTTGATCGTATTCCTCCATACGACACTCCTCTAGTTGACAAAGAAATAATCTGAGACCATCTTTTCCTTCCAAGAACTTCAGATACTAGGACAACCCGTTCAGGTAATGAAATCAACCGAGACCCATTTGGCATGGAACTCAATGAACTCAAACCTCAATTCAAGAAATGGGAAGAAATCCTTAGGGCAAATGTCTTGTGTACCATATGTAACCGTGATCACATCAATGCTTGGCTTTGTTACATGCTCTATTGTTTGTCAACCCACCAACCTTTCAATTTAGCCTACTATGTTGCCAAAAGGATGGCTGACATACCCATGCTAGGAACCACCGCTCTTCCATACAGGATGCTTCTCACCCGTCTCTATAAAGCCTTTGCACCTATCCCTCCAAATGCTAAAGGGGTTTTTCTTGACTACTCTTTTGTCAACCACATCATGGTTCCATTAAGTGATAAGAGAGTAGCAAAGACTCAAGGGAAACGTCCTCATCCTCCAACTTCCTCATCAACGTCAGCAAATAGCTACGAGGATGGACTTCCTAACTCAAAGCTTCCTCCTCTTGACTACTTCCGACAACTTTCGGCACTTGAGAACCAATCAGAAGAGTTCAAGCAAACAAGAGGAATGTTCAAGTGCATTGGAATGTTCCTCACCAAGATTAACAAAAAATTGCACAGGCAATGAGAGGTTTTATGAGTGTTTGGTACAATGTCTCAAAAACAATGATGTATGGTGTATTTCTCTATTCCTAGGACGAAAACTTGACTATTGACGATTATGTGAACTAACCATGTCTTGCAGGTAGATAACATCTTGATGTTATCAATTTTCATTTTTCACATTATTAGTGAAATTTTTAGCCTCTGCTTGATCTATACCCATACATGTGTTAATACCTGTTTTATTGTTGTTTTCTATTCACAACTAATTAATTACACATGTTTTAGGAGAAATTACAGGATTTGAACGGGGTTCAGGGGGTCAAATATGCCCTCTGTTAAGGATTTTGGCCTGGCGGATGGGACGGAACCAAAAATTTGGTTCCGTCCGTTCAAAATTTGGTACCGCCAAATTTTGACTGACGGATTAGGCTGAACCAAAAACAGGGTTCCGCCAGTTCATTCGATTGGTTCCGCCAGCCTGCAGGTAAATTTTTTTAATTTTCGTTTTATCCTGCACTCTAGATCACTTATTTTTGTTACTAGGATACTTTTCACTAATATTCACTCACATTAGGATCATGTCATCTCATTTGGACCAATAGAATAAGCATTTCCCACCAAAATTTGAAATTTCTCAAAAATACCTCAAGGAACCTTTCTCTATAAAGGAAGGAACCCTGAATTTGGTTCCTTGCAATCCGTGGGTCTATGACCTCAAAGTTCTTGTAATGATTGCATGACATTAACTACATATCTTTCCTATTTCACTCAAGTCACCTCCATTGGGTTGACTTTAGTGATAAGACAAGCTCCTTAACACCTCCAAATCATTAGGAAAGATCAATATTGAATGGATTAACATCAAATCAATGCACATTCTTTCACAAACCTTGAACATTATAAATTAAGTGCTCGAGGATGATCATTCTTAACACCTTCACCACAACTTCTTGTAAATCTTATCATTTCTTAAGCAAAGTCACTATGACTAAATCCACAAACTCATCTCCTTTAACTAGACCACCGATAAGAACCGCTAGAATTAGTGTCAAACCATGTTGCTTCGTAAACTTGAACTCATCATCGTCAGACTCCTCACCTCTTAACATCTCATCACCCATCCGAGATGAAAACTTCTTGACTCTAAGTACTCCAACACCTCCACCAACATCACCTATCATTATCACTACTCCACCTCCAACCAAAACTCCAATAGCAACCACACTACCTCCGGCTTCATCACAACCACCAAAAGCACCATCACCACCAAAATCTCCAAGACTTGAACCCATTGAACTTAAAGCTACACCACCAACTTCTCCTCATCCATTTTTGGATGACTTGGAAGACTTGCCTCCACGAACATCAAATCCACCACCTCTACCATCATTTGCATCAATCGAGCGTATTGCTCATGAACAACCATGGGCATCTTTTATGCCCAATGAGCCTCTTCATAGTGAACCATCCCAACCTCAACCTCTACTTTTTCACCCTATTTATAGGAAAATCCATGGGCTACTATATGGAGACCATGCTCCACCACAACCTCAACCTCAACAACCTCAATCCTTTTCTCTTAGGGACATTGAGGAATCCATGTGGATTGATCCCCCACAAACACAAGAGGAGATCAATGATCAACTTGATAACCTCTATGCCTTCTCCAACATGGTGGACTCCCACCTTCATGAAGCTATGCAACTTCAAACAACTTGCTCCTTTCAATCATAGCTCCACCAAATCCCAACCACCAATCAACCAATGCTCTACCAACAAATCCCAACCACCAATTAACCAATGTTCCACCACCAAATCTCAACCACCAATCCACCAATGCACCACCACCAACAAATGAACCTAGTCTACCTCCAAACTTTCCCCGCCATGATTGTTCTCATTGTGAGAGAACCGCGAGGATAAGTGAAAGAACCAAGATTATGGTTCATGAACTCCAAGATGAGATGAGGATCATCCTCACTCACGTCCTTGAGCGTCTTAACGCTCTCTCCCATCCTCCACCATAATAGAAGTTATTAGGATGGATATTAGGACTTTTATTTTATTAGGATTTTATTTTTCTATTTTTCTAGGATTTTTCTTTTCTAAGTTATTATTATTTTTTTTTTTTTGCATTCTTTTTAGGTCATCATCATTATTGTTTCCGCATAAAAATTTTACTAATGTATGATGTTTATTATTTTTGTGTGTTGGTTGTGTTATTTATTTATCTTGTACTATGTATGAATGGTTGGTATGGATTATTTATCACTAACCTTTGTTTTGTAGCATTCAAAATCCATGTACTTGGCACCCCAACTAGGGGGAGTATTTACCAAGGGGGAGCTAATCAAGCTCGGGCTTGCACTACATTTCGCTACGCTTAAAGAGAATGCATCGAACACCGAGACATTTCTTAAGCTTGGTTTCCATTTAGATTAAACGGACCCGAAACTAAAGCAAACTTTGAACACAAATTAGTACCTCGCATCGGGGTTGAGCAACGTATTCATTCAGGCGTTGATGCATAATAAAGCATTCTTCAATTTCTTTCAAACCTCCAGTGAAACTACCAGCAAGAACCTTCTAATCTGTCAAAACCACAATAGGTTATGCCCAAATGTTAGCCCTTCTGACCAAATAACCAAAAACAGCACATTGAAGCTTACAAATTTTAGAAACAACCAGAAAACACTCCGGCACCAAAACCCTTCACATGGTTGCGTGACAATAAATGGCCCGCCAAGATAAGGGTCTCAGTAACATAACCTGGAACCAAACAATTTCACTAATATTACAATGACCCTAAAAAATAACAAATTCAACCAAAAGAGATTTTTTTTTAAACCAAAATCTAATCTTTTATCCACACATTTAACAAATCCCAATTTTTTATAAAAAAATGAAAAACCTGCATACCTGAAACTGAAGACGACCATCAAACACGGCATGACCAAATAACCATCATCAGTAAAACGGAATCAACAACGAAACCCTAAATTAGGGTTTTCAAAGAATAACAGAAACCCAAACCCTTATGCATCCACCTACATCATCTCATACCGGCATGATGGGTCCACGCCACCACATCACCACGGCCGTCGATTTAACCCAAAAGATCTACGAGCAAAAAAAACCTCAAAAAATGAAACCATAACTCTTCTATTTTGATCTTGTATAATCGCAGGCCACTTGTAATATTACGGCGAGGAAAAAACCCATGATCTGAGAGGTGCGTGTGTGTGGGAAGAATTTGGAATCCTCACAAAAATAGTAGAAGCGTTAGGCTGTGTATGTGTGTCGAGAATATTCAACTGCTATAAGTGGGAAAACAGGCCGGAAAAGCAAAGGCCGGGATTGGGCTAGAAAATGGGGCCACAGAAGCCCACCAATTTTGGCGGGAAACCCATGGGGCAAAACGACGTCGCAGTTTTTGTGATTTAATATATACTTATAATTACTACCATGCATTTTCTTTTACAAAACTTAGGTTATCTCCAATGCAATGTGTTTAATAACTTTTTCATAGTTTATGCTAAATATGATGTTGTTGTTCAACTCGGTTTAAGAGATATGCCTAGGTTTGTTTATTTTATCTCTTTACTATTTTACATGTTTTCTAACATAAACAATGTTTATTTTATCTCTTTACTATTATTGTAAACTTTAGTTATGTATGATATACAATGATGCCGTGCGAAGGCAAGTTCGGTGAAGGAACAAATAATTTACTTAACTATCTTCTATTCGTCTAACACACAAAATAAATTGTCACTACTACAAAAAAGGCTTTTTAGACCTTCTTATTAAGACCCTTTCCTAAATGCACAGGTCTATATATTATAAAGACAGGTTAGTTTAATGAACATCGGTCTATACATATAAATTTTTATCTATACCGGTTGACATAAATGGACGGGTCTTGATGACATTTTTTTAGATCGGTTGGCTAAACAACCCCGCCCAAATAACTTTGTTTTCACTTTTGTTTTAGGCGGCCTTTTCAATCTTTAGAATTTCACACACCGCCAAAACTCAAAAGTCAAAACCCTCTCATTCAAAGATTGCAACTTCCTGGTCATAGATTCAGATTGAATCCATCAAGAATCAGGTATGCAACACAATCACTAAAGATACCCTAATTAGGGTTCTTCACAACCCGTATCCTAAACTTTGATTTTGGTCAAGTTAGCAATTAAATCATGTGGGTTTATGCTTATTTATGCTTTTTGGTTGCTTAATCTTACTTTTTAAATGTTATGAATCAAGATATGTTGGGTAAATATCTTTGTTAGGTTGGGTAATGAGAATTGGGGCTGTTTTGTTTAGCTTCTATTTATTTATTTAAACTTCTGATATGTTTTGTTAGATTTGTGGTTATTTGTTTCTTCAATTGATATAAGTGAATAACTTTATCTTTAGTTTTGATATAAATATTTTACAAAACTCAACAAAACTTGATAAATAAATAACTTTATCTTTAGTTTTGTTTCTTATTCATCGATAGCCATGCTTCCATCTGTTTTTTCTACAATTTCTTGGAGGTCTTGTTAGCTCTTTTTGTGCGCTTATCTTTGAGGATATATTAGATGAAACAATGGTGGAAGCACATAACATGGAAAACGAGGTAAAATATCTTACACCCATCAATATTGATTTCATGATGCAATTATGTTTCTTTCTTGTGGTTAGTTCTTGATTAGGGGGTTTGATTTATAAATACAGATAGGTGGATCAGTTGGTTGTCTTAGAGTGTTGTTTTTGTTGGTGAGTTAGAAGGAATAAGGCAGGGGGTTTCGCTTGTGGTGGTGAAATGAATTAGGTAGTACAAGAGTGGAAAGGCAATGAGAGTAAAGTTGGTAGTTGGCGTTGGAGTGTTGGTGGAGAAGGGATCTGGATAATCGCTGCCATATTTGGTGGTCTCTTGAACAATGAAGGTAAATTGTTTAGTTCATTGCACAGAGAGTGGAATGGTAATGACTACTTCGTAAAAAAGATGGTAAGAAGTTAGCATACGTGTTTGAGTATCATTTAATTTGTCAAACTACTGCAAGTCTGCAATTTCAGTAAATAATAAGCCAAACTTAAGCCAACATTAGAGACTCTCTTTTTTTAAACAAGCTCAATGATGAGTTCGATTAAGAAGTGAATGATAGTATGTTGAGTTTGATTAAGGAAAATGTTGATGGTTAGGTACGCTTGGTATATTTTTTTTAAATTTTGTTCTGTTTGGTTTGTGTGTGCTGGTTTATCAGGATTCAGGAATCACATGTCTGAAGTAGAGTAAGCAAGGATCTTCACTATTTCTGGTAATGTGCTATTGTTGTCAAGTGGTATTTAATATGTTTTGTGATACATGTTTTGTTGTTTGAGAATAGCTCAGATGGTCTTGTTGGTTATGATGTTTACAAAGATGTTATGATTGTTAAAAGATACGTTTAGGACACTTTTGGATGGATATTTTTACGTGGCATTACATGAAATTTGAAGAATAAAACTCGAAGATTAGAAAATTATTATAAGATAACTAGTTACAAACTAATGATCGCGAGAAAATTATTTGACATAAACAAGGTCTATTTTGTATAGTGTATTTACTCTTGCTGTTGTATACGAGAGTTTTGAACGCGGGGTACATTTTTGCAATAACTTGCAGACTAGCTAACAAGAGGAACAAGAAGACTGTTACCATTCAAGCTATAAAGTTTATGTTTGTGATATGATTGAGTCTTAGCGGTTTATGTATATAATCAAGTTAAGAGATGTTTGCAGCTCCTTATAAAGAATGTTTTGTAATGTTTATTTGCAAATTGCAACGGCTTATAACGGATGTTTGAGATTGCCTATTTAGACTACTTTGAATAATCAATTCCATGTTAAGCTCATATGGGCTGTTTGGGAATGCTTAATTAAACCGCTGCTATAATGGAAATGAGAGTGTTTGTGATGACCTATTGAGACTACTACTGCATGTAGTGGGTTTGTTTGTGATTGCTTAATAAAACTACTTAGAAAGTTTATAAGTAGTTTCAATAAGCAATCCCAAACAAACCCACTACATGTAGTAGTAGTCTCAACATATAATCACAGACACTCTCATTCTCATTATAGCAACCGTTTAATTAAGCAATCCCAAACAGCCCAGATTTTAATTTTTTTTTTTTAAAATCACATATAGACCGGTTTATATAATAACAACCGGTCTTATAGAACTCTTTTAGACCGGTGCATGAACCGATCTTTATACGGAAACGAACCGGTCTTAAAACCCATCTTTTAGACCTCCCCCCATTTAGACCTCCCGAGGAACCGGTCTAAAACCCTTTTTCAACCGGTCTAAAAGGCATATTAATCTTTCCAAACTAATTACACACATGCAATTACAACAAATTAGGCAAATTGTGAAGTTCTGATTTTTATTCCAAAATAACATTTTCCACGCAAAAAATATATATAGAGGACATATATGTTATAAACATTGCTTCTTTTCTTTTTGTACCCATAAATCCATGTAGAAAGTTAAAAGGATCAGATTAATCCACAAAAACAATTAGAAGATGTTCCAGAGTTGCTTCATCGTATACAATCGTTTTAGGATCATTTAGTTTCCCTTTCAATTCATAATTCTTGATTTTATCATTTATATAACTATATAAGTATTTTGGCTTTTACATATCTCCTTCATACTATGTTAGCTATAGTATAATTTTCATAGTTGTTTGTTTTTGGATCTGAATTATCTGTGTTGTTCCTAGTTTAACATGTGTGAATGGCTAAGCTATCAGAATTTGAATATTTACATAGTCTGATAGTCATGTATATGCTCGTCCAGTCGTAGAGTAGCTCATCTTCATCCCATTACTAAGACTTTACGAGTTGGCCTACTTCAATTCAGCCCAGTTTGTTAATTAGGCTGCATGTTATTGTTCAGTTCCAGCATTTATCATCCACAAATAAGTACCTCTCTTTGTTCTTTTGAGCAGCAAAGCTAAATCAAAATCCAATGCATATAATATCAGTCTAAATTAAAACTTACACATAAACTTTGGAAAAAAATCTATGCACTGATGCACATTGACTTTGTTATTGTTCGTGTATGGAATATTTTTTATCGGGTGGAGAAGTAATAGTCAAAAATAATGATCACCATATAAAAGTATAGTTCATGCAAAATGTATAAAGTTTCAATTTAATTAGTCACAGTGCACTGTTAAACTGTCTGTCACACTTATAAGAAGTTAAGAACCCATGTAAATAAGTAATACTACACATTTTAGATCCAATAACTTCTAATGTCGTTATAGTGGATCCTGATCGATGCCTTGTATTGAAAGTCCTTTAGATGTGCTTCAGTTAGTCGGGGTGCCCCGAAAGATATATATGATTATATGCTGTACGAAAAGTGTTGGGTCATGTATTATATTAAGGCCCGGATATAAGCAAGGGCAATATGGGTCAATGCATAGGGCCCCATTATTTGGAAGGACACAAAATTTGTAAAAAGCCCAAACTGATATATACAATTGACATGCCTATTTTAAAGCCCAAAAGAAGAAATATACACAGTTGCAATGCATATGTCGAGCTTTAGTAGGATTAGGGGTGTTCATCGGTTCTGTTATCGTGTTATTCAATTTATTTGGTTAATTTTTTTTCTGGGTTAAACCGAAAACTGAACCGAACCGAACCGAATTCAAATTTTATTCAGCCGAACCGAATAACCGAAAACTGAACTCCTATAACCGAAAACCGAACCCCTGTAACCGAAAACCGAACCGAATAACCCGAATTACATAATTTTAATTATTTTTTCATTTAATTATATATATTTTTAGCACAAATTTTTTTTCAAGCTTCAATAATGTTATATTTATACTGAGAAAGACTTTTAGTGATTTTTTTTATATATAAATACATAAAAAAATATATAAATTTATATATATTCGATTTTCGGTTTTCAATGCGAAACCCATATCCAAACCGATAACCGAATATTTAGTTCGGTTCGTTTAGCAACTGGCATTTTAGGGCAATACTTGTTCATAAAACTTGAAATTATTTGCGACAAACAGGAATTTCCCAAATTTATTTTAGTAATAAATTTCATTTATTATTACCTATTATATATTTTTTGAACTTTTTGGACATCATTCGAATTGAAAACGAAAGATTTCTCGTGAAACATGAAAGCAGAGCAAAACGCGAGTCGGCACGAGTCTGAACCTAATAAAACGTGAAATAATTGATCTTAGACGTTTAGAACAAACATAGACGTATAAATAATCATTTCTAACGGAAAAACGACTATAAAATTTATGGCGCAAGTTAGAAAGTCTCACGAAAAATTTTACTAGCATAAACGAGCCCGAGAAACGATATAACTAAAGAATAGCTAAAAATTGCAAAGTGCAAATTGGCCCTTTGCGTTAATATTACACCCGCGCCCCCTTAGTTTGTTAATTTGACACTATTTATCCCTAGGGTTAATATAACCCCTCACACCTCCTCATTTCTACTAATACAACCCTACATACCCTCATTTTTTTTTTCTCAAACCCTAGATCTAGTTATCATCTCTTTCTCTCTCTCCCAAAACACCGCCGCCGTCACCACCCTTAATCACCGTCACCACAATCACACCGTCGCATACACCATCAAAACAACACCAAATCCACCACTAATTCTTGGTTGTGAACGTGTTTCCCACCTCCACGCGCGTTAAATCTCACCACACGCGCCACACCGCCGCCTCTTTTCTCTTGTCTTCGCACCTTGGTAAGCGTGTAGTCCGGATCTAAACAAAAAGGTAAAGATACCACCGATTCACAACTCCATGTGAATCGGTGAGGGTTAAGAAATCAAAGTAAATAGTTATAACTTGTTTAAAACATAAAGAAACTAATGGTATCATCGATCTTGTGTCTCGCGTTGTGCTTGTGTCGTGTTTGGAATTTCGTTACCGAAGGAATAAGCTCACTTTCGTGAGTTGTTGGGTCAAACGATTTCAAAGTAAGGGTATTCTATATATATACTTCTTTTTTTTCATTCATGTATGTATATAAAAACAAAATTTGGCATTATTAATCTTCTCATCATGAGTGATAAAGGAAGATATTGCCCAAATAATGAAACTACCAATGTTCTAAAAAAATAAGTTATGTCTGGTGATTCTAAAAACAAATGGGTGGGTGGGTAATGGGTCAAACATGTAAAAGTGATACGGGTCAGGTTTCATTGCTTCATTATAATGAATTAATGATTTATTTTTTTATTTTTTAATATTTTTGTAACGTGTAAAGAAGTGTATAAATGAAGTCTTTGTAATGTAGCACACGTGGTTATGAAGTTTAATCATGTGGTTTTATGTTATAGTACTCGTTTGTTTACGTTAGTTGTATGATCAAAAATATAAATTTACATTTAAATTATATACACCTATTCAATGTGAAAATGAGGAGTGTGCACAGAGTGGTCAATATCTTTAAAAATCGATATTGTGTGAATTAGTTAGTTTATAAGTACGTCAATATGATAGCTACGACTTAATGTCTGATCATACATGCAGGAGCTGGTTCTTGGTCATTCCTGATGACAATGGCAACTACAAAATGGACGACGAGCAATACAAATGAGGAGTGTGCACAGAGTGGTCATTTCGGCATGAGACCGCGTGATCAAGATCGTGATAACTTTTGTGTTGAAGTAAACTTTAAACTTCAATGCACAAAGGCTGAAATACCCGATGACTATTTGCTTGAGCTAACGAGAACAACACATGTAATACTATATTTTTTCTTAATTAATAAGTCGATATTTTGTGAATTAATTAGTTTATAAGTTAATATGATATATATACTCAACTTAATGTTGATCATACATGCAGAATCCCAAGGGTAGAGAGTTTTTGGTCATTCCCATCGATGGCGATGATGAAATGGCTGATGACGACAATGAAGATTGGATGAGACAGTACGACGACTATGACGACTATGATATCAAGGCTTGGAAGGTTGAAGGGGTATACCTTGAGATTGTGGAGAAATGAGTAACTAAATAAAGATTGATTGATTGAACAATTAACTATTTCCGTAATTAAGTTAAGCTAGAAATCCTCTTCAATTATTATATGTAAGTGGTTGGAACTTATGACTCAAAATGAATATGGCATATGTTTGTTGATCAAAGGATTTCAAGGTAAAGGACATTCTCTATGCTTCTTTTTTTCATTCATGTTATCAAGTACATATATATTTCTATACGTTAGTTGTATGAATCTTGCATTTATATTAAAATTTACATATGTAGTGCAGAAACGAGGAGTGTGCACAAAGTGGTCATTTCGCTATGAGATCGAACCCAACCTGATGAAGATTAGGGTTACTATGTTGAAGGAAACTTTGATGACAAAGGGTACCGGAAGATGGACTATGATGATATCAACAAGTCTTTATGTTGACAAGTATGATGCGAAAATCCTGAGCTTAGGATTTTTCGTATCATACTTATCAAACCCAAAGACTTGTTTGTATTGCTCATCGTCCATCTTCTAGTACCCATTGTCATCAGGATAGAATGTAAATGTCGCACCCTCGAGCTTCTGCATCTATAATCGGAGATTAAATTGTATATATCAACTTATTAAGTATGTAACCATCTATGTAGGATGCTTTTAATCAAGTACTAGTATGTTAATTTAATACTAAGTTAAGCTCTGCTAGTAGTAGTCCTTAGATATTGTGCAACTACTATTATGGGAGCTGTATATATGTTGATCAAGTATTAGATACTGTAATCCTAAATGAAATTAGTTAATAATAACTCCCTCCGTCCCATTTAAAGTGTCCACAATGGTATCTTTGGTTGTCCCATTTAAAGTGTCCAGGGAATATTTTCAACCAATGAGAAGAGAGTTTAGTGGGTAATAGTGATATTTAATTGGTGGAGAGTGTAGTTGGCCCCACTTTCCTAAAACTTTGTGCAAATGGAAAGTGGACACTTTAAATGGGACGGAGGGAGTAACTTAATACATCCACATGTATTATAAACTTTTGTGAGTGTTTTCTCATATATCGATTACAACATATTTTAGGTGGTCGTCTATGATCTATTTGTATCATATTGGCCTCAGTGAACTTGAGTTGTGTGATATTTTAACACATCTATACTACATATAATGGGTGTATGGTCAACATAAGAAAAATGAAAAGTCAAAAGATTGTGAAATGTTGAAAATAATGTATTCCCCATTTTGCCCTTCTCAATTAACAAAAGCACACACAAATACACGCACCCATATCTCCAAACCGTATTTCTCAGCTCTCTCTCACTCTAACCTAAAAAAACACACACCACCATCTCTCCCACCACACAAACACCATCACCATCCGACGCCACCACCACCTCCTGATGCCACCACTACGGGACTCCACCACCACAAAAACCAACGCACCACCGAAATCCACCCTCCACCATTCCTCCGCCGCCTGAACTGACAAGACCCACGACCACCAAACAGGTTTTCATGTTTTGAGGTATTTTTATGAGTTTTTTTTAATAGATCTACGTATATTAAACATGTTTTGAAGGTTTTTTTTATAGATCTATAGATTCTATGTGTATGTCTTTATTATTATTATTTTTTTTTAGATCTATGTATATTAACATTTTTTATTAATTTTTTGTTAGGGCCGCCGCTTACCGTCGCTGTAGCCACTGCTATCTCGCCGAAAAAACTCGTCGTTGCCGCCGCAGCTCCCAAATATTGTTGATGCCGCCGCCGGAATTCGTTGCTATCGCTGGAGCCGAATATCACCAGCCCACTACGATGGACGATTTTTGAGTTTTTTTGAGGTACCCTTTGAAATTTTTAATAGATCCATATTTTTGAATTCGAACGATTAATAGATCTATCTATATGATTCGGTAAGTTGAAACTTGGTCCGCGCTTTGCTGCATGTCCACACCATTGGGTTACAAGCATGGTTTTCTTTTGTGTTTCTTTAAAATTGTCAAAATTAGTTTTGTGGTTCATTAAATGATGCAGGGTATAAATGTTGATGTTTTTTATATGAAAGACTTGATTTTTATGCAGTTTGGGAATAATTTTGCTGTTTGTCGAATTCTTTCTGTATATGTGTAATGGAGAATTTTATATAATGTCGAGGATAGGTAGTTTTTATCTTTTAGTGAAACAATCATAATGTATCATGTATGGGCTTTTTCAATGTTCCTTCAAAAGCTTCTAAATTAGTCTTGTGCCGCGATATCATTGAGGTTTCATGTGATAATAGTTGCACTGAATACGATGCATGGTATGAGGTTTGATGTTGATTTTCATGAAGAGGATTTGGCTTTGTTGTACCATATTTATCGAGTTGTTTACTGGTTTTGGATACTTTAGGTAAAAAATCTGATGTTTTGGGAAGAACATAATGTCAAGAATGAGTAGATTTATTTTATAGTACAGCAAATTTGCTGAATTGGTGCTCGAAAACAAATCCTTGCATTAAGTTGTAAAACGAAATGTTAAATTCTTAATGAACTAAACGTTGAATTAAATTTATGGTAGTTGATACTTTTAAAGGGCTTCAACTTTATATTCTTATTATTATTATTTTTTATTTAATTTCTTGCTCATTATCTTTGCATTATTGGGCATTATTTTGTAGAGTGCAAGAAGAATAAGGATCCAATGGATGAAGCGTGTGAAGAGTGCACCCAGAATTGCATTACAATGCATAAACCGAATAAAAATCCATCATCGGTTGCTACTACATTCTTCAAAGTCATGTTTGGAGATGATTATTCGAAATTTTTGGTATTGTTCTTTCTTTATTGCATTTTTTATTTATTTTTTGCTCTATGTGATCTTTTTGCCTTGATTTCATAAGGATTCTTTTTGCTACTACATTCTTCAAAGTCATCTTTTTGTGATTTCTTTTTTACACGAGTAATGTATAAACTTTTTGTGATGCTACCAGCCTGCTAGCATGGTTCAATATGTTTACAGTTATTTGTAGTGATCATTTAGGCACTCAGTTAATGAAAAGTTGCAAATCATATTTGTTCACAATCATCACCGGTTATAGGTTTGCTTCCTAACGCTATAACTTGTATACTTTCTGTGCCACAAGCATTGCAATGGTTGTTTACAGTTATTTGTAGTGATCATTTAGGCACTCAATTAATGAAAAGTTGCAAATCATATTTGTTCACAATCATCACCGGTTATAGGTTTGCTTCCTAACGCTATAACTTGTATACTTTCTGTACCACAAGCATTGCAATGTTTGACAATAAACAGTTTAAAAATGTGTTTGGCTGTGTGTTAGAGGAATGTTGTGAAATCAAATCAATAGCATAATTTTGTAGTTATGTTGATGTCTAAGTAGGTCATTTTAACATGAAATATTCCGACAAAGAAAATGCTCTGCTTTTTCAATGTGATGGAAGCAGAGGGTGGCAGTTTTGACCTTGTTACTTCTGAATTGGTTTATTCGGGTTATTATGCCAATCATGTACAAATATAGGAATTATTTGAAAATTATGCTAATCGTGTCCAAATATAGGAATGATTTCAAAATAAAAATTGAAGCGAGACCTTTAGAATACTTAATCATGTGACAACTTTACAAATCGTTTCCATGTATAAGTTTTCATATAAAATTATCTATTTGTCAAACTTTACACATTTACGCTCGTGTCATTTAATGTAACTTTGGGCAATGATTTGTCCACAAAACCCATGTAATATTATATGGAAATAATTTTGGCTCTATACATGAGAGGCATTTTATTTTGCATACTCTAATTTTGGTGCATACTAATGGACAAATCCCTATCATCCATCTAGTTTGATCTAATGGTGGGGATTAACCTAAGATTAAATGGGAAACATAAGTCCATGTTTTTTTCATTTTTCTTTTTTCTTTTTCTTTTTGTCTTTTTTATTATTCTTTTTTTTTTCTTATTTTTTTCTATCTTTTCTTTTTGTTGTTTCAATCCACGTAGGTGGTTTTTTTTTTTTTTTTTTTTCTTTTTTTCTTTTTCTTTTTCTTTTTTTCTTTTTTGTTGTTCTTTCAATTCACGTTTTTTTTTTTTTTTTTAATTCACTTTTCTTTTAGTTCACTTTTTTTTAATTCATTTTTTTTAGTTCACGTTTTTTTTTTTCCGCTTTCATACGTTTTTACTGTTTTCATACGTTTTCGTTCGTTTTCATACGTTTTTGTCTGTTTTCATACGTTTTCGTCCGTTTTCATATGTTTTCGTTCGATTTAATACGTTTTCATCCATTTTCTTTCGTTTTCGTTCATTTTTCATACGTTTTCGTTCATTTTCAGACGTGCTTTTACACTTTTATACGTTGTTGTCCGTTTTCATACATATTCGTCTGTTTTCTTGCGTTTTCGTCCGTTTTCTTGCGTTTTCATCCGTTTTTTTACGCTTTCGTCCGTTTTCATATGTTTTCATCCGTTTTCTTACGTTTTCGTTCGTTTTCATACGTAATCGTTCGTTTTCATCCGTTTTCTTTCGTTTCCGTCCATTTTTCATACATTTTCGTTCTTTTTCATATGTGTTTTTGCGCTTTCATACGTTTTCATCCGTTTTCATGCATTTTCGTCCGTTTTTAAATGCTTTTGGTCGTTTTCAGATATTTGTTTCTGAATATCATAAGAGATATTATGTGATATTCAGAATATCACAAGTGATATTCCGTGATATTCTGAATATCACAAGTGATTTTTCGAATATCACATGTGATATTCTTTGATTTTCTGAATATCACAAGTGATATACTGAGTACTACAAATGATATTCTGAATATCATAAGTGATATTCTGTGATATTCAGAATATCACAAGTGATATTCTGAATATCAAAAGTGATTTTCTGAATATCACAAGTGATTTTCAACTAATGTTTTTTAACATGAAAATCACAAGTGATATTCAGAAAACCACAAGTGATAGATATTCAGAAAATCACAAGTGATATTCAGAAAATCACAAGTGATATTCAGAAAATCACAAGTGATACTCGGAATATCAATTGTGATATTAGAAAACGTATGGAAAACGTAAGAAAATGGATGAAAACATAAGAAAATCACAAGTGATATTCGTCTGTTTTCGTCCGTTTTCATACGTTTTCGTTCGTTTCATTCGTTTTAATACGTTTTCATCCATCTTCTTTCGTTTTTGTCCATTTTTCATACGTTTTCGTCCGTTTTCAGACGTGCTTTTACGCTTTCATACGTTTTTGTCCGTTTTCATAAACATTCGTCCGTTTTCTTGCGTTTTCATCCGTTTTCTTACGCTTTCGTCCGTTTTCATACGTTTTCATCCATTTTCTTACGTTTTCGTTCGTTTTCATTCGTTTTCATCCTTTTTCATATGTGTTTTTACGCTTTCATACGTTTTCATTCATTTTCGTCCGTTTTTAAATGCTTTTGGCCGTTTTCAAACATTTTCATACGTTTCTGAATATCATAAGAGGTATTCTGTGATACTCAGAATATCACAAGTGATATTCCGTGATATTCTTGGTGCGTACAAGAATATATCCATAGACAGAGTGTAGGTTTTTGCAGAGCCTCATACGTTTTAAAACCAGGGTTCTAGTAAAATAAAGCTTAACAAGTAAACAAAAAAACCTATAAAATATACAAAATTTCACAAGTGATAATACAAATATCACTAGTGATAATACACATATACAGTTCAACTTCAAATATCACTGGTGATACTACAGGTATGACGCTTTTCACTTTTCACATTACCATATTGTAAATATGCAAGCTGTTTCATCAACCATTTATCAGATATGACATAAATAGAAAACATTCATATGAGGTATCACTGGTGATATCACTGGTATCACTGGTGATATCACATTCATATGAGGTATCACTGGTGATACCTCACTGGTGATAGTATCTCCTGGTATTCTAAAAGCAAAGAACATGTAAAAACAAAAAAATAATTGCATGTATATTTAAAAAGGACGAAAACGAAAGAAAACATATGAAAACGTATGAAAACGGACGAAAACGTAAGAAAATGGATGATTACGTATGAAAACGGACGAAAACATAAGAAAATCACAAGTGATATTCAGAAAATCACATATTCAGAAAATCACTTGTGATTTTCTGAATATCACTTGTCATATTTAGAAACATAAGAAAACGGACGAAAACGTAAGAAAACGGGCGAGTATGTATGAAAACTTGGGTGATATTCTGAATATCCATTGTGATATTCATAATATCACTTGGGTGATATTCTGAATATCACAGAATATCAATTGTGATATTCTGAAACGTATGAAAATGTCTGAGAATGGCCAAAAACATTGAAAAACGGACGAAAACGAATAAAAACGATGAAAATGTAGGAAAACGGAAGAATATGTATGAAAACGGACGAAAACGTATGAAAGCGTAAAAACACGTACGAAAAAGGAAGAAAATGTATGAAAAATAGGACGAAATCGAAAGAAAACGAATGAAAATGGGCAAAAACGAACGAAAACGCAAGAAAACGGATGAAAACGGATGAATATGTATGAAACGGACAAAAACGTATGAAAGCGTAAAAACACGTCTGAAAACGGATGAAAACGTATGAAAAATGGACGAAAACGAAAGAAAAATGATGAAAATGTATTAAAACGAACGAAAATATATGAAAACGGACGAAAACGTATAAAAACAAAGGAAAACGTAAGAAAACAGACAAAAACGTGCGAAATGGGCGAAAACATAAGAAAACGGACGAAAACGTATGAAAACTGACGAAAACGGACAAAAACTTATAAAAACAGTAAAAAATATATAAAAGCGAAAAAAAAAAAAAAAAAAAAAAAAAAAAAAAAAAAAAAAAAAAAAAAAAAACATGAACTAAAAAAAGTGAACTAATAGAAAAGTGAATTAAAAAAAAAAAAAAAAAAAAAAAAAAAAAAAAGCGTGAATTGAAAGAGAAAAAAAAGAAAAAAAAAAAGCACCTACCTGAAAAAAACAAAAAGAAAGGAAAAAAATAAGAAAGTAAAAAAAGCACACCTACGTGAAAAGAACAAAATAAAAAAAAAATTAAAAAAAAAAGAAAAAAAATAAAAAAATAAAAAAAAACAATTAAAAAAAAAAAGACAAAAAGAAAAAGAAAAAAAAAGGGGGGGGGGGGGGGGGGGAACATGGACTTATGTTTCTCATTTAATCTTAGGTTAATCCCCACCATTAGATCAAACTAGATGGATGGTGGGGATTTGTCCATTGGTATGCATCAAAATAAGAGTATGCATTTGAATTTTTCCCCTATACATAAAATGGAATATAAGCCAATATATCAGCGTAACTTAGGCAATGATTTGTACATACTGAAAACGCATGCAAATAATTTATAATTTTGGTTGACTTCTAATTCATATTGGGTTATTTTTAAATTGTTTAATTGCAAATCCTCTATTTTCTAAACAAATGTCTTAACAAATCATGTATTTGTAAAGTAATTTACAAGATTTTAATTTGTCATACTTTACAAATTTTGGAACCAATATCCTTCTTTTTTACATCTCCTTTTTCTTATATATTGTAACATTCGATCATCAAAAAATTGACATTACGTAACAACATATAACATAAAATAAAATGGAGGCCATTGATTCTCACATGGAACATGCTGAAGATCAGTTGGAGGCAAAAGCTTTTGTTGAACCTGTTGTTTAACCTGTTCTTGAAAACACTGACGCGGAGGTTTACGTTGTACACTTTCTTTTTGTTTCCCTAACGTATACGTTTGCTTGAGCATTTTAATATAGTTTGTATTACTTGTTAGATTGAATCTCAAATACTTAGCGCTTTCACTCCTATGGATGTTGATCAAGCTTTAAACCAGTAAAAGAATTCCGTCAAGAAGGAATCTACACCTCAAATGTCATATATCAAGAAGTTTTACGCAATGAGTAACGTGTTTTGTTAGTTAGCGTCTCATAATTGATGTAATGTTTTCTTTTTCAGTCTCACTGAATATTTTTATATGTCGTTTGATACATGTTACGAATTTTTGCTATAGTTGAATTATCGCATGTTACAACCGTTTTCAATTACATTTTAATCTTTTCACATTCTATTTTGAACTTTATACAAAACATTTACCACAATATCGCATATCGTTAATTGTCTGCTGCTAGGAACCGCTGCCGCTAGGCGCGGGTACTCGCCTAGTTGTGTGATATTTTAACACATAATTAATAAGGTAGCTTCTTTTATTCGGTATACAGATAGATGGATCAATGCTTGCAATGAAAACTGAAGTACAAATTGCAAAATATAAACTCTGGGACTCCTGGCAACATCATGTGAGAAGTAAAGACTCATTAACTACCATTTTTTTTATGGAATTATAACATTTATCACTCATCATTTTTCATCAACTTTATATCTGTAAAACACGGTAACATATAAGAACAAAAAAAATACCGTGTTAAATTGTAACATTAATGATTAGACCTCTCAGCTGTATAAATCTTATATATGAATATGAAAATCCTTTTGGGGCTTATGTTAGACCGAATGTCATTTCATATACGCCGCATCAATGTTAATGAGGCAGCGCAACCTCACTGATTAGTGTTAGTGTGTTTTAGGGGGGTGTGTGTGTACGTGTGCTTTTTGAGTGTGTTTTAGTGTATCCCAAATCTTTTAGTGTTTTAAGTGCGGATAAAATATTGAGCATTGATATGTACACATTTGATTTTATTTTGCACATATAAAATTATATGGGGTATTTTTGTCCTAACTCATTAATTCTATATTTCTATGTGTGCAAAGTAAAATGAATGTGTACATATCATTAACCCCACTACCCATATATAAGTTGATATTATTCTTAATGTTTTGCTGACACATGAATCGTGTCACGGAGCTCTTTATAGTCATATATGAAATGAAGTAAAACACATACAAGAGTCGTACGGTTACATTATTTTTCAAGTTAATTCATTTATGGAGATTTTCTTTTAATATATATGATAAAACCCGTAACCACATCCGGGGATGGTTCGGGGAAAGTTCACAATCGATTACGGATTATATTACCAATTAGGTATACGAGACTAAAATAGCTTCCCTGGTAACCTTTCCGTTTACTCGTTTACGTTTTAATTTGTCACATCCACATACACGGTTTTTACTAAAAGCTTTATATAAACCAAAAGGCATAAAGATAAAAATGTTATCTCATTCAAAACTTGTAGTCACAAAGTATAATTCTTTTTATCAAGAATTTGACAAGTATATGGAATCAAAGCTTCTTAATTGCTAGTGAACTTGCATGTTAAATAAATTGATAAGCTGTTAAAAAAAATATACGTGACAAATCTTAGAAATGTTTAACTTAGAATTAAGGTTTCTTGTAGAAGAAACCAAAAGTATAATTTTGGTTTTAAACATGAAACACTCAAACAACCTAAACTAAAAACAGTATGAATCAAACAACTTTGCATAAAGTTTAACGTCTGTACCGACTGTACGTGTTCTTTGACATTATGTCCCATTAAATACCATGCACTTATATTCATAGCAACCCCTACATTACTTATTGTTTGTACTTGCTTATTACAGTACTTCAATAATGAGTAACCGTGTATTTGATAAAAGCAACAATTATCATATTTATCGTGTTATTGTTTACCAGAGTAAACCTTTTTTATTTTTTAACATTGTTAAGTTTTTCAACTTTCATTTTCTTTTAGTAGAAAGTAGAAACAAATGATGAAGAAGTTGAAAAGGATATCATGATGAGTTCATGGGTGGCTCCTCAATGCATATTGGGTTTTATGGAAGTCATTCCAAATGATTTTTTTCTTCTTCTTTGTATGAGAATATGGGAGGGTGTTATTAGCGTTATATAGTTTGGTTTGAAAAATTCGAACTTGGTCACTAGGGATATTGCATCTTTTAGTTTCGCGCCTTTGTAGAAATTTGACATCATGTTGTTTTGTTAGTCTACTTTGTGGCTTTTTCTTGGGTGTTGGCATATATTAATTTGCCAAGTTCATCTCTAAGATCATTTTGATAAAAGCTCTTGAAGATCATAGTGTAGTCTTTTACTGTTTTTTTGTTTTATAGAGTTAGTTTACTTCTTGTTTATTGGGATAAACTGCTTTTATTGAAATTTTCTTGTGAAATCAAATCATCCACTATTGTCTTTCATGTAAACTTTAATTAATTTTAATAGAAATTCTTCGCCTTTTCAAAAAAAGATAAGTTATACGTTTTGTGTAGGTATAAACTCAAATAAACACGTTCCACTATGATTATGTAATGTGATAACATATGGTCATGTTGTTCCTAAAATTAATTATCATCTTTTTATTTTAGGTTGTTCCAAACTAAGTGTTCAATTTGTGCTTCAAGTTTTTCAACAAATCAAAAGAGATTTTAGTGGTTATAGATGATGTATGATTGATGAAAAGCATCGTTGTTGAAATATCTTAAAACTTTGTGCAACTTGAAAGTGAACATTTATTTTAGCAAGCAGATACTCCCTCCGTCCCATTTTATAAGTCTATGTTTCAAAAATCAAAGTATTTTTTTTCAGAGTTTGACCGTAATTATTTTTTTTTTGGTGTTATATAATACTTGATACAAAATATATAATATTTTTTTTCCGTGTTATATAATACTTGATATAAAATATATAAATTGATTTGTGTTTTAAATGTGTTTTCATTGATATACTTTTCATCAAGTATTATATAACACGAAAAAAAAATAATTACGGTCAAACTCTAAAGAAAAAGACTTTGACTTTTCAAACATGAACTTATAAAATGAGACGGAGGGAGTAGTAGTTATGTAATAAGAAAGTTTTTGTAGTATACCAATACCAACATGTGTAAATGAGGTGTGAGATATTCATGTTTTGGGCCAATATATGTAGATCAATGGATTCGAACTTGTGTAAAATAAACATTAAAGACGTGGTAGATTGGGCCAAAAGAGTCAGCCCAAGAACGAGGTCATGAAAGTTATTATTTATTTTAGCTCATGAAAGTAATTTCATCGCCGACTTTTTCGTGGGTTATGTTACTATATCCGGAGGTTACTAAAGTTTGCCAAAATTTTGAAAAAAGTTACTAAAGTTTTTTTTTGTTGAATTAGGCTACGATAGTTTCTCACTTGATCGTTTTTCCTCTAGATAAGTTTTTTTCACTAGTTTCGCAGTAACTTTTTTCAAATTTTTGGGAAACTATAGTAACTTAATTCAAAATTTTGGGAAACTATAGTAACTTAGTTCATCTTTGGAAAACTATAGTAACTTGATTCAAATTTTTGGCAAACTACAGTAACCTAATTCAACAAAAAAAACTTTAGTAACTTTTTTCAAAATTTTGACAAACTTTAGTAACTTCCGAATGTATTAACCCTGATACTAATTACTACCATGCATTTTCTTTTACAAAACTTAGGTTATCTCCAATGCAATGTGTTTAATAACTTTTTCATAGTTTATGGATCAAAATATGATGTTGTTCAACTCGGTTTAAGAGATATGCCTAGGTTTGTTTATTTTATCTCTTTACTATTTTACATGTTTTCTAACATAAACAATGTTTATTTTATCTCTTTACTATTAGATCTAAGATCATTTGAGGACAAAACTTTGTTTACATACAAAGGGATCAATCCCCACCATCCATCTTCATTAATCTAGTGGTTGAGATTAAAATAATATTTTACGCTGCAAGAGCATTTTTGTCCATATAAAAGCCATAATTTAATAACCCCCTTCAAAACACACACACAACAAGTGTGTGTTTCTCTGTATTCTCTCAACTAAATCATCCTTCTTCATCCCACACATCACGAAACCCTAATTTTTGTTCCTCAACTCAATAAGCGACATCTACTATCCCAATACGTTATCATTAGAGTGATCAAATTCACCTTTTTTTATCCTTTTAATTCAGGTGATCGATCTTAATAAGCTAATTCGTTATCATCAAATTAAGTTATTGTGCTAAATTATAAGCTAAATGATTCATGTTTTTCATCTAATATTCAGGTTTGATAAGATGAACAAGGTTGCTGCCATCATCTGCTGATCATCTCGTTGTTATGGTTAACGGAATTCTCGGAAGGTTTCTTATTTATTAGTGTTATTTGATCGGTGAATTGTGCATAAAATTAGTTGAGATACTATTACAGTACTATTTTTGGTACTATTATTTTAATTTTTACTGTTAATTTTTACTTTCTCAAGTCCTAGGGTTTAGTTATGTGTATAGGTTAGAGTTAGTTTGTTGCGAATGATTAGTCGTTATTTGTTGAGGTTAGAGTTAGTTTGTGGTTTGTAACTGATTACATCATGTGCGAATTTGTTAAGTTAGAGTGATATCGGAAGGCCTTAGGTTTTGGTTTTGTTTATCGACTGGAGTTTGTTTCGGATTGTCGTCGTTGTTGTTAGGACGAGTGGTTGGTTATTTGATGAGGTTTTTATCGTAAATGTGGTGAATAGTTTGTTGGGGCTGTTGACTGATTAGATGCTTATTGTTACTCATGCTGTATAAATTTGTTATGTTGATGAGTTAGTTGCAGACCATTGTCGTTGTTATGGATAGTGATTATTTGCAACAGTTGCAGTTAGTTGAAGTTAGGCTTTTCATTATGCTTATTGTCACTCATGTTATACAAATTCATTAGATTTCAATGATTCCCAATGTCCTGGGCCTACGTCTTTTGTACTGTTTCACTGATAGAGTTAGTTTTGATTTATCATTGTCGTTGGGACTAGAAATTGTTTGCAAACATTGCGAATATTGCAGGTTAGGGTTTACTATCATTATCCAGGCACGTTATGGACCACAATTGCCCATATTATAACCGCCGTGATTGGTTCTGGTGTACTATCATTAGCTTGGAGCACAGCTCAGCTCGGATGGATTGGAGGGCCAATAGCATTAATATCTTTCGCGTTTGTTACATACATTTCCTCGTTTCTTATGTCAGACTGTTATACATCTCCTGATCCTGTTACTGGAACTAGAAATCGCTCTTTTACAGATGTTGTTAGAGTTATTCTCGGTAACAACTTAAAACAAAACATCTAGCATTTTATTTATTTAAAGTTTTATTTTTGGTATTCACGAGTTATATTACATTTCTTTACAGGAGAAAGAAAGTCATGGGGCTGTGGATTAATACAATATGTGAGCTTTTATGGGACTGCTATTGCTTATGTGGTGACAACAGCGACGTGCATCAAGTAATTAAATATATAAATCTCAGATTAAATTGCTTGTGGACTAGTGGTCTTTAGTCTTTTATGTTGCTATGTCATTAATGACGAGTTGGCGGTTTTTGATTTATTAGGGCGATTAGGAAATCAAATTGTTACCATAAAGAAGGACGCGGTGCTAATTGTGAATATGGTGGCAATGTGTATATGCTGTTGTTTGGAGTTGTGCAGATTGTAATGTCACAAATACCGGACTTCCACAGTTTGGTTTTGGTGTCTGTTGTTGCAACCATCATGTCGCTTTGTTATGCTTCTATCGGTTTTGGACTTGGTTTTGCTCAATTAATTGGTACAAATGCCTTCATATTTTACATTTTACAAGCTCTAAAAGTTTTTAATCAGCTTTATCAAAACACAGTAAGCTGATTAGCAGTTTTTAAAACGCAATCGCAATCACTAGCTCAAGTTTGACTTGACTCATTTGATCATGTGAAAACAACAGAAAATGGTAAGATTGCTGGGAGCATTACCGGGGTCCCAAATTCTAGTGTAGCGAAAAAGCTGTGGCATACTTTTCAAGCATTTGGAGACATAGCATTCGCGTATCCATATACTTTCATTCTTTTAGAAATTCAGGTTCAGATCTCGTTATTTGTTAAGTTCAGAGAGTATATTAGATAAAGTTTTTCATGAGCTATTTTTGGTCTATTGTAGGATACTATCAAGTCACCACCAGAAAACAAGGTTACAAAACGGGCTTCAGCAATTGCGGTTATTGTAACGAGTGTTTTCTACCTTGGATGTGGATGTTTTGGGTATGCTGCATTTGGGAACAATACACCAGGAAACCTCTTGACTGGATTCGGGTTTTACGAGCCTTATTGGCTTGTTGACTTTGCTAATGTCTGCATTATCGTACATCTTATAGGTGGATATCAGGTAAACCTTCGTTGCTTTACAGCAATAAGTCACACTTTGACTTTTAAGGTCAAATATATGAGCTTAAATTCGAAATGTACATTGGTTTTACCAAGTTTTCTAGACCACAGTTTGTCTTAAAACTACTTAAACTTAAGTTCTAATCTGTGATACAGAATAACTTATTAGGTATCACCTGTGATACATACAAAATCATAGGTGATACAAAATAACATATTAGGCATCACCTGTGAGACAGAATAACTTATTAGGTATCACATGTGATACAAAATAAGATATTAGGAATCACATATAAGGTATCACCTGTGATACATACCAAATATTAGGTATCACCTGTGATACAAAATAAGATATTAGGTATCACATGTGATACAAAATAAGATATTAGGCAAATAGACCTACCATGTGTTTTGAGCTACATTTGTGACACCAGCTATGACGTCTTGTTTTAAGTCCACCATTCCTTATAGTAATACCTCATGTACAATATATTTCTAAATGCTCCAAGAAGATCCGCCGTATCTCATCACTTATGGTATATTCATTTTGCTTGATCATTTGATTAATGACATTTGATCACTAAAGCAAGTGTGAGCAAAAGATAAAAAACCAAAGGCTTACTTGTATCCTGTAATAATGAGTTCCATATCATACATTTTCATTTACATTTGCAATGATAAGAATGTGTTTGACAAAGAAAAAATTTCACATTTACTGTAAGAAGTAAAACAACAAAGGATTAACTTTCACATTTACTGATTTTCAGTTCCATATTAGTAAATCTGTAAAAACCTAATACATATAGTAAATGTGTTTCATATCAGTAAAATGGCATAATAAGAATATGTATGTGTGATCATTTTTATCTTGGCACCAATCTACCTGCCATAACTTGGCTTTAACTCATCCGACAAATGCAGCCCCTTCTTGTATCTCCCGTGAGCTAGCTTCCCTACGTGTCCATACATAGAATAGTACCTGCAGCGACAAATGCAGCCCCTTCTTGTTCTTCCTTTTCTCTTTGTATCTCAGATCCCTGGCTTCACGATCTAAACCAATTAATGGCGTTGGGTAAACATTTGTTGCTGACTGGTTGTGGTGGTGGAGGTAGTTGTTTGATGCATCTGCCATGGTAGCATTGTGGTTTGGGACAACGCCTATACTTCAAGTGAAGAGGATGATACCTGATCATAAGATGATCTCAAGATTAGTTACCAGGTTAAATAGTAAATACCAAGAGATAGGAATATAATTTTACAATTTTCATAAGAATAGCCACGTAATAATCTTTTTACCAATGCTAGCAACATATTGCGACCTCTAACCAATATTATCATTTTAACTTTATCTGCTCAACTCAAGTAAGATCATGTGGACTAGTCGGGGTCGCCAATTACTTGCTATTTATCAACCTTTCGCCATTAATTTGATCTCTTTACCAATCTCACCAACTTTCATCATTTAAGTAACCCATTTCATCATTTTAAAGTAGTAAGCAACTTCCGTTAGCAACATAATTTCATCTAATTACTTCAACCCATTTCACCTATGTTAGCAACATATTTTCATCTTTAAACCAGTAATAACAACAAATATTTATCTATTCACAACTTAAGCATAGCATCATACAACTAACTATTATGTAAAGAAGTGTTTGTCTTTGCTTATTTGATGAGCTCTTAAATTCACATTTTAAGAGGTAACCATTAAACCATAAGCATAAGCTAAAGAATGTTTTTTTTAGCTTATAGTTTATGTGGTTTTCGGCTTATGTGACATGTGATATCACATGTGATATCACAAGTGATATCAAATTTAATGTTGTAAAGAAAAGCAACTCCTTCACATCTCCCTTAACAATACCACCTTGTATCACAGGTGATATGTGATATCACATGGTGATATCACATGTATATCACATGGTGATATCACATGTGATATCACAGGGTGATATCACAGGTAATATCACCTGTGATGTCATAGGTGATATGTGATATCACAGGTGATAGCATATGTGATATCACTGGTGATAGCACCTGTGATATCACTGGTGATAGCACCTGTCACATGTTTCATATAACAAACAAGCTATACAAAATCAACATAGGTAAACATAATTACAACAAAATCAACATTGGCCTATCGTTCATTGTCCTTATTTGCAATTCTCCCTAGCTAACTATGTTTCATCGGTGATGTTATATATATGTATATTCTGTATGTAGTACGTTACTCCCAATGGTAATGGTTTGCGGTCACATCATCTTTCTCTTTTTAAGCCTACACCCAACTAAAAGTTGCTAATAAAGTGACCGCAACCAAAATAAAAAAAATACTACACACACAATCATGGGAGGTGTGCACAAACAAAAAAATCATGGGAGGTGTGCACAAACGAAAAAGTTGGGTGTTTGATCTGTTGCCTTCGGTTGGGCTAATGGGCATAACACGGTCGACCACTCGGTTGGGGGCAACCAACCGAGCCATTAGCATTGGCCTAAGATTCACTTTAAAGATTGTAGGCCACTCGATGATGGGTTTGTTATTTGTGGTATACTCAACATGATTTATTTTGGTCTCTTATTGAATATGCGAACTGCAAACAATGATGTTACTGCTATTAAGGATGTGTTAGATTTTGTTTTTTTGAAGGTTTAAACTTGAAGACAATCAACAAATAACATTCAATTTTAACTACCAATTCATATTAAAAATTCTGCAAAACATAATTTAACTCCCGGTAATCAGAATTATACGTATAAATTTGTTATGTTGATGAGTTATACGTATCACCGAGACAGCAGTTGCAATTTCAGGTAATTTTGACGCTGTTCTTCAGTTGTATTCCGTTAAAAGTGATTATACTCTTGTTTTTTTATGATATAATTCCAGTGAAGTGCAAATATGTATTTGATGGTGCATATGGTCATATCGTTTTAGTGGCACTTATCTGTTACTTTGCACTGTTATCCTTCAGGGAATATTACTAACGTTCATGTATAACAAGCATAACTGTATGCTTCTGGTTCATATATCTTTTATCTCCTTATGTTTGATCTACAGTGTCTATATAGAGATATGCTCTCTGTTCCTATAATATATTGGCATCAATAGAGAGTGTCTCTCCCGCATTACACTACTAACTTCAATCCTTATCGAGAAGTTGCCTAATTGAAAGTTATCATGAGCACACAGCATGAACTCAGGTATGCAGTCTTTACACACTCGAAAGGTGTATTTTTCCTAGTACAGACAAATTTTCTGCTAAATATAGAAAGTTAGCTCCCCAAATATAGCTCACTTTATCCTTAAACAGTTATATGATTATATCTGATGAAAAAAAATTTCAAAATGATGTAAATAATCACTTTGATAACAAACCCCCTCATTTCATCACACTATATAAACTCGCACAAGCTTATTTCCTACATCAAACCATTCAACTATTTCCTCTAAACATGGATATCGGGAAGATTTTATTTTTCTTTATAGCTCTTTCGTTTACCCTTTTCATATCAGTGTCGAGTTCCATTGACTTCACTGAAAGAGACTTGGCCACAGACGAGAGCCTGTAGGACTTATACGAAAGATGGAGGTCCCACCACACAGTCTCAAGGGATCTTGGTGAAAAGAGGAAACGATTCAACGTGTTCAAGTACAACGTTCAATACATTCACAGAGTTAACCAAATGGACAAGCCTTACAAGCTGGGCCTCAATGAGTTTGCTGATATGACCAACCATGAATTCAGGGCCTCAATGAGTATAATCTTATTACGTAGCTATTTAACGACATCATCCTACTTTCTACTTATTCCGAACAAATTTACAACTAACTGAACTAACACTATAACAAACATAACTAACTAATTGGCAAACAAACTATTCAACACCACAACTTGTACACTGACAAAAATAACACAAACCGCGATATTATGTTCCTATTTTACGATATTAGCCTACTTTCTACTTCTTCCACGCAAATTGATAACTAACTAACCTAACACTATAACAAACATAACTAACTAACTAATCGAGTAATCGACATAAAAACTATTCAACACCACAACTCGCAGACTCACAAACATAATACTAACCGCGATATTACCAGATCTGGTGATTGTTGTAGTGGCTGATTACAACGTCTTCAGTGGTGGTGGTGGTGGCAGTGACGGTTGTAATGGCGATTTTTGGCATAGAGACGGTGATTGTGGTGGTTTTCGACGATGCAAGTGGTGGTTTTCGACGATGCAAGTGGTGGTAGTGTGGTTAGATAGGAAAAGAGAGAGAATAAGAGAATTTGTGTGTGTTTTTGTGGTGTTTACTATGTGTTGTAATTTTACTAAATTGTCCCTCCGTATTTTTTTAATTAGTAAATACTTTTAATCTTAGCCATTGATCAAATTTAAATAGAGGGTGGGGATGTGTCCCTTCGTATGTGAGCTTTGTTTGGTTTGCAAAATAACTCCACTCTTACTATTATTGTAAACTTTAGTTATGTATGATATACAATGATGCCGTGCGAAGGCAAGTTCGGTGAAGGAACAAATAATTTACTTAACTATCTTCTATTTATTCGTCTAGCATGCAAAATAAATTGTAATCTTTCCAAACTAATTACACACATGCAATTACAACAAATTAGGCAAATTATGAAGTTCTGATTTTTATTCCAAAATAACATTTTCCACGCAAAAAATATATATAGAGGACATATATGCTATAAACATTTCTTCTTTTCTTTTTGTACCCATAGATCCATGGAGAAAGTTAAAAGGATCAGATTAATCCACAAAGAACAATTAGAAGATGTTCCAGAGTTGCTTCATCGTGTACAATCGTTTTAGGATCATTTAGTTTCCCTTTCAATTCATAATTCTAGATTTTATCATTTATATAACTATATAAGTACTTTGGCTTTTACATATCTCCTTCATACTATGTTAGCTATAGTATAATTCTCATAGTTGTTTGTTTTTGGATCTGAATTATCTGTGTTGTTCCTAGTTTACTGTTATGTGTGAATGGCTAAGCTATCAGAATCTAAATATTTACATAGTCTGATAGTCATGTATATGCTTGTCCAGTCGTAGAGTAGCTCATCTTCATCCCATTACTAAGACTTTACGAGTAGGCCTACTTCAATTCAGCCCAGTTTGTTAATTAGGCTGCATGTTATTGTTCAGTTCCAGCATATATCATCCACAAATAAGTACCTCTCGTTGTTCTCTTGAGCAGCAAAGCTAAATCAAAATCCAATGCATATAATATTAGTCTAAATTAAAACTTACACATGACTTTGTTATTGTTCTTGTATGGAATATTTTTTATCTGGTGGAGAAGTAATAGTCAATAATAATGATCACCATATAAAAGTATAGTTCATGCAAAATGTATAAAGTTTCAATTTAATTAGTCACAGTGCACTGTTAAACTGTCTGTCACACTTATAAGAAGTTAAGAACCTATTTTGTTAGTGCAAATATTACGATATTTAAATTAAACGATTTTTTCGGTTTTAATAATGACAAACATGTAACTTGTAATACATAACGTAAAATGTGCAAGTTACTTGTAAACACAAATCATCAATGCATACTTACATCAACACCTCCCGACGTCTCAAGTATGCTTCAACAAAGTCGTAGATTTTCATCCCGACATAAATCACTCAAGGTATGGACAAACAAATCTACTACTTGACAAATGATCAAAGGATTATATTTTTCTCTAAACTTCACATTTTTAATGTAACAAAACATTTATTTCAAAAATATATTTTACAAATTATTTTTGAATTAAAAAGAAATGTTTTATTTTGAAAAATAAGTTTGAAAACTCCCAACAGTCATTTTTCCCCCCCAAACAGCTCCAACATCCCCAAATAAACCTTCCCCACTAAAGACAAACGAAGGAGCGTCCACGGTACCACTAAAGTACCGACGGCTCCACTAAATTTAGTGGAGCCGTCTGACAATTAGTGGAGCCGTGCCCCTGTAACGGCTATTTTTCCCCTTGCCTATAAATAGTGGACCATTTCACACTTCCAACTTGATTTTTCCAGTCACTTTTCTCTAGTCTAATCCCTCCTCACTTAGATGACTTTCTTTGATCATTTGGAGAGTCTTAGTTTGTTTAAGAGTGATCCAATCCTCCATTCAAGTGATCCTCTTCATTCCTCTTGATTAGCAAGAGAAGAACACAAAGTATCCAAGTAGATACAAAGTGTTGTCATCCCTCTTGATTAGCAAGAGAAGAACACAAAGTATCCAAGTAGATACAAAGTGTTATCATTCCTTTTCATTTGCAAGAGAAGAACTCAAGGTATCTGATGAGTGTCTAAATACTCATCATTTCTGTCACATTTTATCTGCAAAATCATTTAAAAACATACAGATATGCTTCAAAATACAGAAAATATCATAAAATGTGTTTTTATGTGACTCAGGAACAAAAAGATTGAAAACAAGTGAAAAACAAACAAAGTTTGCATAATTGTCATTTTCAGTCCCTGAAGTTTCACAAATTGGCAGAAATAGTCCCTGGTGTTAAAAATATCATTCAAGGTCCCTGAACTATTTAACTTTTACAATAATGGTCCTTGAATGAAAGTTTTAAAGATATTGCAAAACATGTCCTTCAACTTTTAAAAATAACATAAAAGGTCCCTGTAGGTTTAAAAAGTGGAAAATTACATTTTTGGTCCTTGGGTTATTCACATATGGCAATTATGGTCCTTGTGATAATTTTGGAAATTTACCATTTCAGCCCCTTCACAAATCAGAAATTACAAAGTGGTCCTTGTGATTAAACTACAAACCAAACCGGACCCTTAAATAAAAACAACCCAACCCTTTTATTATTAAAACCCTTTTCCATTCAATAGCACTTGATCACAATTCGTCTTTAAACACAATTTCACGCTTCGCTGGGATATAACGACCCGGGAAAACACTATACTCCTTGGTTATTTGTCTTCAAGTAGTTTGACTTTATTTGACCGCATCCGTGGTTGATTTAAGTTGACTGTTTGAGGCCGATCAGTATCCAAGAAGATACAAGAGTTGTAGTTGTTAGGTCTTGTAACATTTGTTACACTCTTGATTGTATCATAGCATACATCAAGATCATTTTTCTTTTGAGAGTTTGTGAGGGAAGATCATTGTGATCTTGTCGAGATCTTGGAGATCTCTTGAAGCCATTGGGCTTGTGTGATTGATCAAGTGGATCAAGGGTAGATCGGGTAGATCGAGTCAAGTGGGAGTAGATTATTGTGATCGTGTCGAGATCTTGGAGATCTCTTGAAGCCATTGGGCTTGTGTGTATTGATCAAGTGTAGATCGGGTAGATCGTGGTAGATTGGTGCTAGCTAAGATTAGCACTCGACATCTAGCTTAGTGTCGGAAATAGGATAAGCGACGTGTAAGGTGTAGATCGGGTAGATCATGGTAGATTGGTGCTAGCTAAGATTAGCACTCGACATCTAGCTTAGTTTCGGAAAACAAGTTAAGCGACGTGTACGGTTTTCTCCGCCTGAAGGGAGTTTGTTGATTAGTGAAGTAACTCTCGAGTTGGGTACTCGGGGAGTGGAGTAGGGCGAAGAGGAGCTTCGTGACCGAACCACTATAAATCACCGTGTCCGGTTTGCGCCTTCTTACTTATCTCTTTACTTTCATTTCATTCTTTATCGCTTTATATTTGCATTGCGTTTTTGCTTGTGTGGCTAGTTGCTTATGTTATGTTGATTATCTATGTGTCGTGTTTTGATTGTGCATATGTTGTAGTTTACTATATTCATCTCTTGATGCTATATGATCATAGTTGACACTTTTCATATCACATCACACTTGATCGGGAGTTTGATACAAAAGTTTTAAATTTTTAAATGGAAACGTATTCACCCCCCCCCTCTACGGTTTCCACACATGTAAATAAGTAATACTTCACATTTTAGATCCAATAACTTCTAATGTCGTTATAGTGGATCCTGATCGATGCCTTGTATTGAAAGTCATTTAGATGTGCTTCAGTCAGTCGGGGTGCCCGAAAGATATATATGGCTATATGTTGTACGAAAAGGATTGGGTCATGTATTATATTCAGGCCCGGATATAAGCAAGGGCAAAATGGGCCAATGCACAAGGCCCCATTATTTGGAGGGGCACCAAATTTGTAAAAAGCCCAACTGATATATACAATTGACAGGCCTATTTTAAAGCCCAAAAGAAGAAATATACACGGTTGAAATGCATATGTCGAGCTTTAGTAGGATTAGGGGTGTTCATCGGTTCGGTTATCGTGTTATTCGGTTTATTTGGTTAATTTTTTTTCTGGGTTAAACCGAAAACTGAACCGAACCGAACCGAACCGAGCCGAATTTAAATTTGATTCAACCGAACCGAATAACAGAAAACCGAACTCCTGTAACCGAAAACCGAACTGAATAACCCGAATTACATAATTTTAATTATTTTTTCATTTAATTATATATATTTTTAGCACAATTTTTTTTTTCAAGCTTCAATAATGTTATATTTATAGTGAGAAAGACTTTTAGTGATTTTTTTATATATAAATACATAAAATATATATAAATTTATATATATTCGGTTTACTGTTCGGTTTTCGGTTTTCATTGCGAAACTGAAAACCGAACATTAATTGCCCACCTTTGCTTCTCCGCCACTCTGTGCGTTTTTCAGTTAGAGAGCTACCGTACGCTTGTTGATTATTGGTTTAAGTTCACTTGTGTTTTGATTCGTTCTTGATTTAATTAAAATATTTTACTTAGTGCATGCGCACTCGTTCTTCCACGTCATCAAGCCCTTTACGTGAACTCGTAGATATTCCGAGAAGACGTAATCGTAGACGTGCTGCCCAAATAGTCGAACCCGAGATTCGTACTGTTCTCACTGATAATATGGCAGACGAACGCACAATGGCTGAAATGCTCCAGGCACCCACCGAGGGTTACGGAGATGCCATCGTTTTACCAGTCATCGATTCTGATCATTTTGAACTGAAAACACATTTGATTCAGCTCGTGTCCACAAACCAATTCCACGGGTTTGAACGAGAGGATCCATATGCACACATTCGTTGGTTCAATAAGTTGACCTCTACAATCAATTACAAGAATGTGCCGCAAACAGTTATCAAATTGATGTTATTTCCATTCTCACTTGAGGGGGCAGCCCGGATTTGGCTGGATAAAGAACCCCCTCGATCCATTGAAACCTGGGAAGATCTCGTAAAGAAATTTGTTAATTATTTCTTCCCTCCATCAAAGACGACTAATCTAAAAAATGAAATTGCTGGTTTTCGTCAAGGTTTTGATGAAAATTTCGGAGAGGCATGGGACAGATTTAAAGATCTCCTAAGAAAATGCCCACATCACGATTTCACGGTGTTACAACAGATAAATACGTTTTATAATGGGTTGACCCAAAACGATCAAGATGCACTTAACGCAGCCGCCGGTGGCAATATCTTGAATCGTAAACCTAGAGAGGTGGTTGAAATTTGTGAAAATAAATCAAAAGTTCCTATTTCTAGAAACAAAGTGAATGTTCCTGTCACTCCTGCTGCTTCTTCATCCGGTAACTCATCAGAGTTAGCCTTCCTTACGGATTCAATGCGTTGTATGATGAAGGAAATGAAAGAATTGAAGAGTGAAATTCATAAACCGGAACAAATCAAAGCAATAAACAAAGTGTGTGAAACTTGTGGTGGCCCACATGCGTATTATGATTGTCAAGCAACCGATGCTTCTCTTTACCCAGCTCCCGTAGCTGCAGTAAACCAAAACCAATACCGTCCGCATGCTGAGACTCAGTACCGAGCACCGAATGCTATGGTACCACCTGGTTTTCCACCCGTGCCAAATCAAAATAATAATCAAAATCGCTTAGTTCAAAATCAGGGACAAAATTTTAACAATTCTCAAAATTTCAATCAAAACCGAGGTCAGAATCAGGGTAATCATAACCAAAAACCATGGAATGTCCAAAATCAAAATCAGACATCCTCAGATGAGTTGCTTAGGCAATTCATAAAATCTCAAGAGGAGACAAATAGAACTCAATATTAGACAAACCAGTTATTGGTTACCCAAATAAATGACATAAAAAAATCATTAACTGATCTACCTTCTACCTCGGGAGGTCTCCCAAGTAACACTGTTGTCAACCCAAGGGGTGAACTCAAAGCTGTCACTACACGTAGTGGTAAAACTCATGTTGGGTTCAAGGTGATAAAGGACCCGGTACTTCCCACTAACAATGGAAGTGCTAAATACGTCCAACCTTCGGTCATCCAACCTTCGGTCATCCAAAATTCTACACCCACAATTGCTCCTCAACCGTCAAGAATAGATCCTACTCTATCACGATTTACGGTTAAAAGTTTGTCAAGCAAACGTAGTGAGCAAAGAACAGCCAGATATTATTCCGATATGCTCAATGCTGTTCCTGTCAGTGTACTTGATGACAGTGATGATGATGAGGATACCACTTTCGTCAAAGCTATCACCACTCGGAGTGGTTCTGCTTATGAGGGACCATCTGGTCCTATTCCTCCTCCGTTGTTTGAAATGGAAAAAGAGACGGAGGATACAACGGACAAAGTGCAAATTCCAAGCCCACAAAGTACAGCACATGTCCATCCTCCGGTTGTCCCGAAGAAATCCAAACCAGGAGTTATCTTTGAATCTGTTGAGACTCCTGAAGTTGTAGCCCCTAAATCCAAACCTCATATTCCTTACCCATCACGCTTAAATGAGCAAAAGCTCCGTGAGAAGGCTAGTCAACAAATGGACAAATTCTTTCAAATCTTTAAAGAATTACATTTTGACATAAGTTTTGCGGATGCTATCATTCTGATGCCCAAGTTTGCATCAACAATCAAACACTTGTTAAGCAACAAGGAAAAACTGATTGAAATGGCTAAAACTCCATTAAATGAGAACTGCTCAGCGGTTATCTTGAAAAAGCTTCCGGAGAAGCTTGGAGATCCTGGAAAGTTTCTAATACCTTGTGTATTTCCGGGAATGGTTGAATGCTATGCCTTGGCCGATCTTGGTGCAAGCATCAACCTGATGCCTCATTCAGTATGGAAGAAACTTTCTCTTCCGGCTCTTACTACTACCTGCATGACTCTTGAGCTTGCAGATCGAACCATATCTCATCCTTGCGGCATTGCTGAGGATGTATTTGTGAAAGTAGGAAAGTTCCATTTTCCAGCTGACTTTGTGGTTGTTGATTTCGATGCTGATCAAAAGGTTCCTCTCATTCTTGGAAGAGGATTCCTAAAAACGGGCCATGCTCTTATTGATGTATTTAAGCATGAGATCACATTGCGTGTGGATAAAGAAGTTGTTACCTTTAACCATGATCAAACTTCGAGGTACTCCTCAAATTATGATTCTCAATCGGTTAACCGAATTGATGTCATTGATATTGCTTCAAAGGAGTACTCTCAAGAAAGTCTTGGTTATTTTCATAATTCTGTGAGTGGGGAACCCACCACATCTTCTCAACTTATCATAGCCGACTCTTCCCCTTCTCTCACTTCGGTTGAGGGAAGTGATCCCTTTTGGGATGAGGTCGATGCTTTTCTTACTCTAGATAGCTCACTTCCGCATGAGGTTGATGATGACTATCTTGATCCAGAGGGGGACATTCTTTTTCTAGAAAATTTGTTAAACGAAGATTCATCTTCCCCTCTTCCACCAAAACAACTTCATAATGAGGAAATCAAGTCAGTTAAGAAAACTGATAAATTTCCAGAGATCAAGTTTAAGGACTTGCCTCTTCCACTTGAATATGTAATTCTTGAGGAGGAAGTTCTTATCCTAATTGCTGTTCAGATCTCTCTTCTTCCCTTCACCTACCCGGTGATTTCCCCTATCTTTCACTCATTCGGGAGTGAGGATATTACCTTTGATCCCGGCATTGTCCATCTAACATTGGTTTAAATGCCGGATTTATCTCATCGGTGTGGAACTTTCTTATGTTCAATTGGTTATCCAAACATTTTGAATGAAAGTCCGATGGAGATGGTTTCTTCCACTTGCTTCCCCAAGAACCAATGAATTCGGGGTCGAGTCAAGCTAGCGACTCGGTTAATAAAAACAGTAGCAAAATATGGGTTTTCACCCATGTCTCATCCAAGTGTGGGGAAGATGCCCCACATGTTGTATATATGTACCAAAAAAAAAAAAAAAAAAAAAAAAAATGTGTATATAAAATAATGGCTATTAGTATTTCCCTTTCACGTTCTAAGTGTTGGTTTAACAACCGGTTCTTTGAATATTGAGGGCAATATTCAGTTCTAAGTGTGGGGGGGAATTCTTGCGAATTTGATCAAATGTACCATCTAGTACCCCCATTTTAGCCAAAATTTTAAAATTTTTTCTCACTTAGAACGCAATAAATGGTTATCAGTCCGCCATGTCTAACCCACATAAGGATTGGCTAATCCGAGAGCAAACGGCTCTTGGTAAAGATGTCTCAAATCCGTTGATGGCTTACAATTTGCCGAAAATTGAATGGTATTCGACTCGCCATATCTTTTTTAGTGAAGAGTTGGCTAGCCCGCAAGGTTATGGCTTGTGGTAAAGGCATTGGAAAACCATGATTGGTAATCAGCTCACCAAAGATAATAACTGTATTTTATCTAAGAGTTGGCTAGTCCAGAAGCAAACGGCTTTTGGTAAAGACAAATCAAAACCGTTGACAGCTGATGGTTTGCTCAAAATCATTTGGTTATCATTGTACCAAAGTATCACATACTAAAACATTGGCTACTCCAGAAGTAATGGCTTTTGGTAAAGAGATAAAATCCATTAAAACCTCATAAATGATTGCTAGGGACTAGCAATAGTTTAGTGTGGGGGATTGATGAGTGTCTAAATACTCATCATTTCTGTCACATTTTATCTGCAAAAACATTTAAAAACATGCAGATATGCTTCAAAATACTGAAAATATCATAAAATGTGTTTTTATGTGACTCAGGAACAAAAAGATTGAAAACAAGTGAAAAACGAACAAAGTTTGCATAATTGTCATTTTCAGTCCCTGAAGTTTCACAAATTCGCAGAAATAGTCCCTGGTGTTAAAAATATCATTCAAGGTCCCTGAACTATTTAACTTTTACAATAATGGTCCTTGGATGAAAGTTTTAAAGAAATTGCAAAACAGGTCCTTCAACTTTTAAAAATAACATAAAAGGTCCCTATAGGTTTAAAAAGTGGAAAATTACATTTTTGGTCCTTGGGTTATTCACATATGGCAATTATGGTCCTTGTGATAATTTTGGAAATTTACCATTTCAGCCCCTTCACAAATCAGAAATTACAAAGTGGTCCTTGTGATTAAACTACAAACCAAACCGGACCCTTAAATAAAAACAACCCAACCCTTTTATTATTAAAACCCTTTTCCATTCAATAGCACTTGATCACAATTCGTCTTTAAACATAATTTCACGCTTCGCTGGGATATAACGACCCGGGAAAACACTATACTCCTTGGTTATTTGTCTTCAAGTAGTTTGACTTTATTTGACCGCATCCGTGGTTGATTTAAGTTGACTGTTTGAGGCCGATCAGTATCCAAGAAGATACAAGAGTTGTAGTTGTTAGGTCTTGTAACATTTGTTACACTCTTGATTGTATCATAGCATACATCAAGATCATTTTCTTTTGAGAGTTTGTGAGGGAAGATCATTGTGATCTTGTCGAGATCTTGGAGATCTCTTGAAGCCATTGGGCTTGTGTGATTGATCAAGTGGATCAAGGGTAGATCGGGTAGATCGAGTCAAGTGGGAGTAGATTATTGTGATCGTGTCGAGATCTTGGAGATCTCTTGAAGCCATTGGGCTTGTGTGTATTGATCAAGTGTAGATCGGGTAGATTATGGTAGATTGGTGCTAGCTAAGATTAGCACTCGACATCTAGCTTAGTGTCGGAAATAGGATAAGCGACGTGTAAGGTGTAGATCGGGTAGATCATGGTAGATTGGTGCTAGCTAAGATTAGCACTCGACATCTAGCTTAGTTTCGGAAAACAAGTTAAGCGACGTGTACGGTTTTCTCCACCTGAAGGGAGTTTGTTGATTAGTGAAGTAACTCTCGAGTTGGGTACTTGGGGAGTGGAGTAGGGCGAAGAGGAGCTTCGTGACCGAACCACTATAAATCACCGTGTCCGGTTTGCGCCTTCTTACTTATCTCTTTACTTTCATTTCATTCTTTATCGCTTTATATTTGCATTGCGTTTTTGCTTGTGTGGCTAGTTGCTTATGTTATGTTGATTATCTATGTGTCGTGTTTTGATTGTGCATATGTTGTAGTTTACTATATTCATCTCTTGATGCTATATGATCATAGTTGACACTTTTCATATCACATCACACTTGATCGGGAGTTTGATACAAAAGTTTTAAATTTTTAAATGGAAACGTATTCACCCCCCCCCCCTCTACGGTTTCCACACATGTAAATAAGTAATACTTCACATTTTAGATCCAATAACTTCTAATGTCGTTATAGTGGATCCTGATCGATGCCTTGTATTGAAAGTCATTTAGATGTGCTTTAGTCAGTCGGGGTGCCCCGAAAGATATATATGGCTATATGTTGTACGAAAAGGATTGGGTCATGTATTATATTCAGGCCCGGATATAAACAAGGGCAAAATGGGCCAATGCACAAGGCCCTATTATTTGGAGGGGCACCAAATTTGTAAAAAGCCCAACTGATATATACAATTGACAGGCCTATTTTAAAGCCCAAAAGAAGAAATATACACGGTTGAAATGCATATGTCGAGCTTTAGTAGGATTAGGGGTGTTCATCGGTTCGGTTATCGTGTTATTCGGTTTATTTGGTTAATTTTTTTTCTGGGTTAAACCGAAAACTGAACCGAACCGAACCGAACCGAACCGAGCCGAATTTAAATTTGATTCAACCGAACCGAATAACAGAAAACCGAACTCCTGTAACCGAAAACCGAATTGAATAACCCGAATTACATAATTTTAATTATTTTTTCATTTAATTATATATATTTTTAGCACAATTTTTTTTTTCAAGCTTCAATAATGTTATATTTATAGTGAGAAAGACTTTTAGTGATTTTTTTATATATAAATACATAAAATATATATAAATTTATATATATTCGGTTTACTGTTCGGTTTTCGGTTTTCATTGCGAAACCCATATCCAAACTGATAACCAAATATTTAGTTCGGTTCGGTTCAGTTTTGACCAATTCGGTTAGGTTACGAATTCGGTTATGTTTTTTTCGATTCGGTTCAGTTTCGGTTTTCGGTTACTGTGATATTACCCGATCCGTGAATACCCCTAAGTAGGATCAGTATTTAGATTTTAGTCTGTATATATGAATACCCCTAGTCTGCATATGAATATACGACGTCCCACAAACAAGGAAAAAAAAAAAAAAACATACGATAATTTTGAGTTTTGATATCGATCGGAACAGAAGAACAGTGATACCACTGGGGAATACATGATACATCATTTGTTTTGGCTGTTACTCCGTATAAGGTAAAAGTTCTACTTGTTTACTTTGAATAGATAATCGAGATTTTTTATTTGTTAAGGTTTATCTTTATTCTTTAATGTTATATTTATTGATTCATTGTCGATTACTAGTATTTAAATTAAACTTTTATTTAGTTGTATTTTGTATTGTTGTTTGGAGTTGTAATACAACAGTTAACATGTATCCATAAGGCTAGCATCATGAATATTCCTTTTCTTGCTATGTGTTGCATATGCTATTAGAGAGGTAAAACTAGCTATTTGACTCTCAATAGATTACCCAAAAATTACAAATTTTATGAATAATCCCTAAAAAAAATTATGCATACACTGGTTTTGGCATATGAGACATTAGAAAAGGATGTGAACAGGTGATGGATTATTGAACCAAAAATATATTGCACACATTATTATTCTATCTATTAAATAGCGGGTATGGCAATGTGCCCAAAAAAATCTTCAAAAGTCATTAGCAGTGTCATTAACGCATGAGTATGTGGCTGATATGGGTGTTTTACATGCCTTGGTATTGTTCATGGTACTATTTTTTACTATTCATGCACTGTTCAAACTACTTAGTACATCATTATGGCTGATAATAATTAGTGTGTACATATATATATATATCCTTCATAACTCAAAATTCCAGAGCCTTCTTCCCCATCTAAACCATCAAAGAATTTTTTTGTCTAATAGATTGCTTCCCTTCACTTGCCTTAACTTGGTAGAAAATTCTAGCATCTCCTATTTCTCTAATATAACCGCCTTCCCCTTTCTAGCAGCTCCTCAATGTCATAAACTCCGATCGTTGAAGATTCAGTCGATCCTAATTGGGTTAATCAAAGGTATATCTTCATATAATCGATCGTGTTTTATATGCTAACTTAATTTAACAACGAAAGCCTCTAAAACAAATGAATCGTGTAAACCCTAATTCGATTTGCTTATAACTGAAAAGTTATCGATCTTTGAGGCCAAACGTTCATTCGAATTAAAGGTTTGTGTTTTTAGATTTGTTAATAAATAGTTTACTCTAAAACTGATTTCCCCAAATCAGTACCAAAAAACTATTTAACCACAAACACAAACCCACTTTTTTGCGCAATGATTGTTTAGCGGGGAGGATCAACAACAACAAATCAAGCTAGGTTTATAGGTAGCTTCCCTTTCATTGTTTTTTGTTGGTTTTAATCTTTTATTTTTTGTTTTTTGCAGTCAATATTTGACTGAGCTTTTGGAGGAGCATCAGAAGCTTCAGCCCCATTATGGTGTTATTTGATCATCAAAGATATACCCATTAAGGTTTTTAATATAAGAAATAAAAATGGGTGTTCATTTGATGTCATTGACGGTGATTGTAGTATTAGTATTGCCTTTAATAGCATCAGTTGCCTCTTTGCGTCGGTTTTGATGGTTCATTGGGTATATAGTAACTACTAAACATACTGGGCTGTGATGATTGTTGAGATTTGTGGGGAAACGAAATAGGCTGTTGAAAATGTGAAGGTAGTGGCGAGGCAATCACCGGACGGCATAGTGTAAATGGTAACTAAGCAACCGGATATGTTTTGCAGCCACGGTGAACTTCAGATGGTTCTGCGGCCCGTTCCCATCTGCAAGCCTGAGCCTAACTTTTTCCCGAATCAGACTGTTACTGTATATCCTTACAAACTGTTGAATCCGGCGCAAAGACTTTCTGAAATTCATGTTTGGGCAACCATCTATAATGTGTGGCAATATTGTTAAGGTGATGATGTCAGGTTTCTAAACTTACATGTTTTATAACCGCATTCATTGGCGTGGCAATTGGAATGGTCGTTACAGCCATGGTATGCGTTTAATATTGGTTATGTATGTATGTACCTGGCCCTCATTATTTACTGCCGTGCTATATTCATTTTATTAATTTCCGAATAGTTTAATAACCACAAATGGAGATGGTCCAATATTCATTGACCGTCAGTCATAATACTTTGGTATGTGAATTTTGTTTTAATTTGTAGCATATGACATTAGAATACGAGCCAAACTCAGTCGATACAGTATATGGAAGTGAAAATCGCCTTGCCCCTCCTGATTGTGAGTGTTTGGTTTTGTTATTTTGTACTTTTCATTATTATTATGAATTATATGAAGGTATTGACTTTTAGGCCTATGTCTGTTAGAATCATATTATCTTTATGTTGTCTAATTAGGAACAAGGCAAGGTTGATGACCGTCAGTCATAATACTTTGGTAACTTTGCTCCCGATAATGTGACAGTTGTGTCAGGATGTTGTTGTTCATTTGTATAAGAATCTGAATGCTTTTTTTTTTTCAACAGCTCAATCATAGTTATGAAAGAAGAAATATCAGAAGTTGTGCATAGGTTTTGACGGCCTCATGGGTATATAGCCATTACTGAACATAATGGGCTGTGATGATTGCTGAGATTTGTGGGGAACCGAAATGTACTTTTTGAAATGTTAAGATAGTGGCGCGGCAATCACCGGACGGCATAGTCTACATGGTAACTAAGCAACCGGTTATTTTTTGCAGCCACGACGACCTTAACTTTTTCCTTTCGGCCCATCCCCGTCTGCAGCACTGAGCCTAACTTTTTTCTGAATCATTCCCTGGCGCCGTGAACTTCAGTTGTTTCTGTGGCATGTTTCCCGTTTATAGTTCTGTTTCTAATTGTTTTCTGAATCAGATTATTGCTATATGCCTAATTGTTTCCTCAATCGGATTATCATTATATGTCCTTACAAGCTGTTTGATCTGCTGACGGTTTCACAGGTCTTCATGGCTTTATTAAGGCGATGATGATAAGTGTGTACATTAGGATTTTTCCGACGCGTGGTCGTTGGCAGGGCAACGACAATTGTAGTTGCGGGCACCGAACCAGAATTGTTGTTGCAGCCATGGCATACGTTTAATGTCGATTACATGTGTACACACCTGAGCCTCATTTTTTACTGATTTGCTATATTCATTGACCATATAATGGATCGGGCCTTATCATTGATCAGCCCACATGGTCTGTACTTTCTTCAGATGGTCTATGTTTCTGCGGTCACCTCGATATGAGGTACGAGTTCTTTTTACTTTATGCTGCCTTTTTATTATTATTATCATCTTTTTTATAGGATACATGTTGTTGATGCTCCGACTTTCACACCTTCAACTACAATCGTATGAAGTTGCAGGTAGATGACGGTTATATGAATCCACAAACTTTTTGATCCAGGTGTTGTGGCATGTTTCACATTTACAGGTCTGTTTCTAATTGTATTCTGAATCAGATTATTGCTATATGCCTAATTGTTTCCTCAATCGGATTATTTTTCCGACGCGTGGTCGTTGGCAGGGCAACGACAATTGTAGTTGCGGGCACGGCATGACGAAGCCGAATTAAATCGAACCAGAATTGTTGTTGCAGCCATGGCATACGTTTAATGTCGATTACATGTGTACACACCTGAGCCTCATTTTTTACTGATTTGCTATAGATGAGCCATTGTTACCATTCGCTTTTGGTCAAGGTATTAATTTTCAATTTCAGCTGCCTTTTGTTTTTTAATATACATTTGTACTTTCTACACATTTTTTGCGTTTTGCTGCTATATTTGTAGACCTGAACTGCTGCACCATCTGTGAGTTGGCGACTTCAGATGCATAACCCAAATTTCAAGGTTAATTATGGAATTCGATTCGTCATTATTTTTTTTTTCTTTTTCCAATTTTATTCTTAGGAATCTCTGTCATTTTCTTTTGAAATTATGTTCCATAAACTATATTTTCGGAAAAAATGTTACTGACAGTCATTTAGTAAACATGGTTAATGATTCATAAATAATATTCGTTGCAAACCATTAACATAAAAATATTAGACATAAGATAATTTCAAAACAAAACAATACAGCACCTAATCGTTCAACTCCATAACAAACACATGGTGTTTTTTCTCAGCTCTAGCTTCACGAACCAGATCTAACACCCTAATCAACGCACTTAAAATCTCACGATCTCTTTGTTGTGCTTCTGAACACTCAAGTAAATGCAGGTATTGTCTTACATCAACTATGATTATTGTTATATAAGTTGTTTTTGTATACAAAAATGTTTGCTTATCACTATGCCATTAGCTAATCAACAGTCTATAACCCTTTTATATTGCAGCCATCATTCACACTATAACAGGTACTAAATGGCGCTACCTTCAGCTGCTATATTTGCGAAACTGGACTACGGGTCACATGGCAACACCGGTAGCCTCGCATAGCAGCTTCACCTGAGTGCAACAACAAATTATGCACCACAATCTTAACCTATAACAATAACAATTCTTTAGATGTTACATTGGAATTTAGGTAGGATACGTTAATGTACACTTCTTGCCTAATACAAATTCCTCATTTAAAACATTGCTACAAAAAACTAATGCAAATTACCCCGCCGCAACACGCGGGCTGCCCAGCTCGTTTTTATGATAAACTTGAGTACACCATTTGCAATATTGTGAAGATATGTGGACAGAATAGCTAATAGCCTAATATCATAACGACCGTGTTTGGAAACAGTCTCAATTTTTCTCAAGGGGGCCTTTTTTTCTAATTACGGCCCAGGGTACTCAAAATCCCCCGGACGTAAGGCCGGATTTAAGCATGTGCAGGGTGATCAACTGCACAAGACATCCATTTTTAGGGGCCTTAGATTTTTAAAATTTTCTTATAGGCATAAATTCATTTTTGAAGAATAACATATGATTTAAAAAGAAGAATGTAACTTTGGTACAACAAGAATCAAAATTTTGAAGTTTTCACAGGAAAAAGAGCTTAAATTTGTGTTTTAATTGTGGAAATTGAGTACAGGAGTTTTGTAGGAAACATAAACACAGAGATGTAAGAAAGTGTATGAGGCTCATAAATTGTGTTGTTTTCTTTAATCATATTATACTATATACTAAAAGGTAGTTTTTCCGTTATACACCGAAAAATGGATTACAGGATAATTACGGGAATAAGTTGCGGCCCATATTAATGGAGTACATGTACACTGTTTATAGTGGGGCATCAGGCAAAATTTAATTGGCTACTGGGAGAAAGTGGTTAAACGGCACACTGTTCATCCGTCCCGTAAGACAACTGTTCAAAGCATTGTAGCTCTGTTTTACTTCTTATGAAAGTTTCACTTTAATCTCTTTGTCTTTAATTTTTATGATTTAAACTCTATCCTTATGTGAAGCATAGATTTTTGGTCCGAAAGTTTAAACAAAATGCATATCTCGTGAAAAATTATATTTTTAGCTATTGTTTTAGAGAAAGCAAACATTGTAGATTGTTTTAGAAAAGCAAAGTTTATCAGCTAATACATTTTTTTAAGAAAGTCATACATGACGTCATATCTTATAAAAAAATATTTAAAACTTCATGGATCATCATAAAATGTTTTAAAAACTCAACAGTTAAAAACAAAAGCATAATCTAATTATAGTTCACTATTTTTGCACATACTTCAATTCTGATGTTAAAGGGCCTGTTTCAAAAATAGATTTCACCAAACGGCCCTGATTATATTCGAAAGTGAGGACTTTCGGATGCAAACCTAATTCACCATTAGTGGAATCGAATCTCACATTAGCTTATATGTTGGGTTTAGTAAGTTTTGAGCATTAAGAATCCTATAACATATATCAGTAAGTGGCCAGTGCACGTACAACTTAAATGTTGTGTTTAGTAAGAACTAGGTAGTAACGGTCGTATCCTAAATATTTAGTCTAGCTAGTGATGTATTAGTTGTTCATCAATTAAGAGGTTGTGGGTTCTCGTTGAAAACATTCGCGAGTGCCAAGTTAGTGGAGCTAGGTAAGAGGTTAAAAAAAGGGTGGAATGAGCCGAGCCGCTCGTGAAAAGCTCATAATCGGATCGGTAAAAAGCTCAAACGAGCCGAGCTTAGACGAGCTAGAGCTTAAGTTGCGGCTCATTTATTAATCAAGCTCAAGCCCGAGTTTTATATATAAAAGCTCGATTATATTTTAAATATTAAACATATATAATATGCATGGCCGTCTTTGAGGGTTTGGGCGACCGCTCAGGGCCCCAAAATTTTAGGGGCCCCAAAATTTTAGGGGCCCCAAAGTCTGTTAATAATTTATGCATGTGTTTTTCACGAAAATATATATATATATATTTAGATGAGAAAATATCTTAAATGAGTAGTAATATCTTAAATGGTTAATATATTAGAATGTTTAGATAACTGATTGCATTATATCGTATAAACGGTGACACTTTATATATAACATTCCTTCTCGAAAGGCCTCATTATGTGATTTCATCCAGGGCACTCAAAAATTTCATAAATTCATGGGACGGCCCTGATAATACGTTATGCATTTGTATTACAGGCGAATTTATTAATAAGCTCAATAACAAACTTATTAACAAGCTCAAAATAAATATACTACGAGCCAAACTCGAGCCATGTTTTAATTTTTATTTGCTGAGCCTGTATGATATACCACGAGCTAAGCCCGACCTCAAGAAACAAGGCTCGAATCGAGCCGAGTTCGAGCTCAAACTCTAGCTTTATAAAACTTAAACAAGCTGAGCTCGCACTCTGCTAGGCTCGGGCTCGGCTCGACTCAACTCGTTTCCACTCCTACGGCTAGGTAGACTAAATTTATGTTCAATGGTGATGTTTCGACTCGTACATGGGACATGCATGTCTAAGTTACCATTACATGATTTCTTTTGTTATTTACATGTTTTATAACACAATCATTAATCAATCGACTATTGTATATACAAGCAACTTTTACTGGAATCTAGTTATATATGTATGTGTATCCTTATTGATCACGTAAAGAGTTTTTTGGATATTCAGTGATGCAGTGCGATTGAAGGGTGCATTAGATGTGGTGGACATTCATTGACCAATTATTTTTCCTTTTCATAGCAAACATAACCATTGTGAATTCAATTAAGACTTTTTGCCTTGTCGAATTTAAAACCTGATCCTCGCTACCAGGTTTTTAGGCAACGTGGTGGTCGTGATCGACTAATACAACTTTGGAAACGCAATTGTTACTATAAAGAGAGTATAATGTAAAGTGAGATATTTGGGAGACTCAAGAGTTGTAGATGTTACTTAATTTCATGGTTAAACCTGCGTGATAACATCATGTTGGCTACAGCTAAATAGTCAAATGTTTCACAAATCCATAACACACGTACTGACGCACGAGTTTAGTCATGAAATTAGTCGACTTTTAGTCATTTCGTTCATTTGACAAAATTGTAGCTTTTTTGTTTATAGATATCATTTCCACCTTTCATGAATGTTACGAAACCAAAACTGTAACAAGTCCTATATCGTTGAATGTTTGTGGCTTTTTCTTTTACTTTCTTCGTATCTCCATTGTTACATCTACCTAAACAAAACCTTTGCTTATAACAAGAAAAGTGGTGTTTAAGGAACCTTTATTTGAATCCTTCAAACTACCATTGTGAACTGTCCACATACAATAATCCTGTTGAAGTAAAACCTTGCAGGCAGGTCCCACTTCTATGTTTCGTCCTTCGGACCTTGCTTGCCCTACACACAAGAAGAACACGCGTTAGGCTCGCCCCGGGTTTTATCCCAGGACCAATCTCCGGCGTGAGAATGAGTATTGGGTGATTATGATATGAATAGTGATATGAGAGTAACAGTAGTAGGTGTTAATTGAATTCTATTACAAATGAGGTGTGGGTATTTATACTACCCACATCTACTGTACCTGTTTACCTTGAGACTTGTGCGTTGACCTATGTCTGACCTAGCAGGTAGATGTTAGACCACGTGGTGGACATAATCCCGCGAAATCTGGAGAAGTGACAGTTTGATGGGACTATTCAACACGTAAGGCGGCGGTTCTGTCGGAGACATGTCCGGACGTCGAAAATAGTCCGGACGGAATGTGACGTCCGGATCCGAGAGTATCGTCCGGACCAAGTATGACGTCCGGACACATACACCAACATGTCCCCCCAGTATTGTAGTATCGGTTGAAGACCGATAGTGCAATACTTTAACACTATCTTTTCGGTTTCGGCGCAAGTCGTTCGGACACATACACCAACATGTCCCCCCCAGTATTGTAGTATCGGCTTTTGGTCGATGGTGCAATACTTAAGAAACTTTGGTCTTTCAGCGCTTTGCGGGCGATCAATCGTCCTTTAAATGCAACCGGGTCACGGGTGTCGGTTCGGGTAAGAGTATTAGAGCCTGTTAGGCCCTAGTGGGCTGTTTGGATCCCAGGCCCATGGGCCGAATATAAAAATATTTTTACTATAAGCTAGACAGCTGTCTGCCACGCGTACCTTTTGCCCTATAGATCCAACGTCCCAGAGTTTGCCACGTCAGTAAATGACAGGCTGATGCGACGTTTCGCTTCTTTCCAGGTCTCCCCTATATATACCGCTTAACGCTTCCTCATTTTTTTTACTGCGTGTATTTATCTTGCCTTCGGAAATTTTCAACTTCTGTGCCCGGTCGTTCTTGTGAGGTGCGTTTCGTTCTCTTAGCTTTATTATATATATTCCCCGGCATCCCTTTAGTGACGGCCGTAGAGATGAGCACTTCAAATAATCGTCCGTTAGCTAGTAGGCCTGGGTCCTCCTCCGATAGGATAGTCCCTAAATGCGACATGCACATTCATACTTCGAAAATGACGCAGGGAGACCTAGATAGGGTGGTAGGGGAGTTTGGGATTCCTGCGGATTTACGTCCTACGCTCCCGCCGGACGGTATGACGATGGACAATTTACCGGACCATAACATAGGTATTTACGTTCAGCAGTTAAGAACCGGGGGTGTAAGGATTCCCTTTTCAGCTTTTTTATTAGCGGTAATAGAGTATTTTCGAGTACACATTTCTCAACTTGTACCGATATGTTTAAATAGAGTAACTATATTTGAGATTCGGTGCTATAGTTTAGATGTGCAACCGACCGTTCCATTATTTCGGGTATTCTATAGACTCTGCAAACAAGGTCATTGGTTTTCATTTGAGAATCGCACAGGTCGGAGGGCTAAGAAATGTTTTACGAAGGTGCTTAGTGGGTTGAAGAACTGGAAAAACCATTTTTTCCTGATAGATCGGAGAGCCATTCCGAATGCCATGCCATGGAGGCATAGAGATTCGAAAATCACAGATGAGTTTCCGGAGACTCAATCTGATAGGGATGCTAAACGGGTCGCTTCGAAGGTGATTCCCCTTAGGCAACCTTCCGTCGCCCTTTTATGGATGACGGGTTTATCTAAAGTCTCTGAGTATCCCGGGTATGAGCTTGTTATAAAGGATGCCGAGGGAAAGGGTAATGCTATACTTTTGTCTTAAACGTATATAATCTGTTGCCTTGCATTTGATCTTTACTTTCCTCCCCCCCCCCCCTTTGTTTTTTGTAGTGCTCACGATGGCTGAATATTTGGAGCTTCCGATTGAGATTGTGACTGAAGTTGGCAAGGGTGGGCCCCTGCCGGAAGGGAGTGAAAGGGTGGATAGGACAACGACCCCGTTGGTACCAGGGAGTTCTGTTCCTGAAAAGACTTCACTACAAAAGGCCGGACTCTAGTGTGCTGGCCGTTAGGCAGGAGAAAGAGAGGAAAAGGAGGATGATGGAACAGTCTGGGACGAAGAGGAGTGCTGAGGGATCTTCTGCTGTGGAGAAGAGGAGGAAAAAACCGAGGAAGCAGTCCGAGAGCAATGTAGGTGAGGATGCTTCTACTGAGGACGTTTTGAAGGTGATTCCTCCTCAGCAAATTTTTGTGCAAGGGGTGATTCATGTTGAAGAAGGGGTGAGTGGTGGAGAAGGTGCTGTGAATCAGGAGGGGGAGAATGAGGAGACCGGTCATAATCAGCAGCCTCCAGATGAAAGGCAGCCTACCGAGGAGAGCCAGCCGCAGAATCAGAGACTTCCGGTTCATGGTAAGAAATGCTCGTCTGTTGGATTGCTCGTTCCTTCTTTTTCTTTCCCTCTTCTTTTTTTATTTTTTATTTGATACATCTTATTTGTATAGATCTGTCCGTGCATCCTGAAAATTCCCCTCCGGTATCCGAAGGACATAACTCAACTGCGAGAGGTATATGAGCCCTTCTTTACGGTTCCTTTGATGGTTCTTTCATTATGCTAAGTTGTGGTTGATTTTACTGCAGATGAGGGTTCTTCCGGAAGAGAGATTTTTGTCCCGGCGTGGTCTTTAACCAAAGATGTCCGGTTGAATTCTTATAGAGCGTGCCAAGAGATGTTATCACATCTCGCGACTCCCGCTGAGCAGGCCACGTTGGAGGAGATGACTACCAGCCGGATAATTCGTGCGTCGTATGTGCAGTCCGCTAATGGGATTGTAACGCAGGCGGAAGTGTTATGCCGGTTTACCCGGATGATCACGCAGAATAGGGAGTTAGAGCATGGTCAGAAGGTTGCTGAACAGGGGCGGATTGCCATGATTGGTAAGTATGATCGTGTGGTGGGAGAACTTGAAGCTTTGAAGAAGCAAATGGCGGGCGAGCGGGAAGCCACCTTGGTGCGGGAGGAAGGGTTGTCCGATCAGCTGGCAGATATGCAGAAGGACAGGGATGACTGGAGGAAAACCGCTGGAAATCAAGTTGATAGGATTAGGGAGCTAGAGAGGGAGTTGAGGGAGTCAAATCAGGCTGTTAAGCAGTTGGAGGAGCAAAAGGCAGAGTTGGCGGAAGAGGTCAGTCTATCAGAAGCCATTCGTCATAATACTGTGAAAGAGTTGATTCCTGCGGCTTGCCGAAGGTTATTTGAGAGCCATGAATATAAGAAGAGTATGGGGAAGGTTTATGGTTTGTCTTACTCCGCTGGGTTTCTGGACGGTCTTAGGTATGAGCGGAAGGAAGAGGATATTGAGAAGTTTTTGCCCAAGTTTCAGAAACTCAATATGGAAGCTCCGAACATCTGGAAGGCAGAGTACAACAAATTGTTTGAGGCCCAATATCCATACATTCAGAAGCTTGCGGACTCTGCTTGTCTTCCATTAGGTGACCTCGTGAATCTTTTTCCTGATCTCCCTCCTCCAAAGCCGAGTACCGTTAGAGTTCTTGCGACTCAGCAAACCGGAACCTCTTCCGGTGTGAAGGAGGTCGCCGATAGGGACCCTTGATTTCCATTTATGTTTCTTTGTTGGATGAATGTAATATGAACAATAATTTTAGCTCGAGTACTTGTATATGGTTATTTGTGACTGATGTCACTTTTTTGCATCCTCGGATGGATGAATATAGTTATGAGTTTGTTACCTCTTTTGTGAAAATGTAACTTTATTTTAGCTTGAGTACTTGTATATGGTTTTTCACGATCCGCTCACGAGGGAGGGAGTGTTTTCCACAATCCGTTGAGTTTATTGGACGGAGTGATTTCACGATCCGCTCACGAGGGAGGGAGTGTTTTCCACAATCCGTTGAGTTTATTGGACGGAGTGATTTCACGATCCGCTCACGAGGGAGGGAGTGTTTTCCACAATCCGTTTGATCGTTATTGCCACATCATTAGAGTATAACACAATTGTATATCGAAAAATTGTTCCCTTTACTTATTGGGACACTGTAGATGTAAATGTTAGCAAGCTTCGGCGTACCGATTTTACAAGAAACAATTTCGTAGATTCATTGCATTCCACGTCCGAGGTACCTCTCGGTCTTCCATTGTGTGGAGCTTGTATGAGCCGTTGTCGTAGGCCTCGACGACCCGGTATGGGCCTTCCCAATTAGGTCCTAACTTTCCTTGGTTTTCGACCCGGCTGGCCTTATTTCTTCGGTACACGAAATCTCCCACTTTGAAAGATACCGGGCGGACCCTTTGGTTGTAATACTGTTCGACCTTGGTTTTATATTTGGCCTCCCAAATAGCTGCCATCTCTCGTCTTTCTTGTAACAAGTCAAGGTTTAAGCGTTGTTGTTCTTCGTTGTCTTCCGGGTTGTAAAGCATGGTGCGGTGTGTGGGCATTCCGATTTCGGCCGGAATAACCGCTTCGCTGCCGTACGTCAGGCTGAAGGGGGTTTCCCCATTACTTGTTTTAAGTGAAGTCCGGAAGGCCCATAGGATGTTCGGTAACTCATCCACCCATCCGGCTCTTTCTCTCCCTAGGCGGGTTTTGATACCGTGCATGAGGCTTTTGTTGGCCCTTTCGACTAATCCGTTGGCCTGAGCATGGGCCACCGCTGTGTTTATCTGCTTAATTTTTAACTTCTCACACCAGCTTTTGAACGGGTCTTTGACGAAATTTGTTCCGTTGTCCGTGACTATAATACCCGGAAGTCCGAACCTACAAACGATATTTTCCCACACAAATTTATTTACATCTTTGCCGGTGGTTTTGGCGAGGGGTTTCGCCTCTATCCACTTTGTGAAGTAATCGACGGCCACAATAACAAACTTTACTTTCCTCGGAGCCTCCGGTAGGGGGCCTAGTACGTCCATTCCCCATTGGTAAAAAAGCCACGGTGCCATGATGGATGTCATAATAGTTTTAGGTAGCTTCGGGACCGGAGCGTGGATCTGACAGGAATCACATTTGTTGATTTCCTCCCTGGCGTCTCTATGCATGGTTGGCCAGTAATAGCCTTGCCTCATTAGTTTGGCTACGACCGACCTTGGACCGGGGTGCATCCCACATGCCCCTTCGTGTACCTCCCGTATGACATAGTTTGCTTGGAGAGGACCAACGCATCTTAGCATCGGACTGAGGTATGATTTTTTGAACAATACACCTCCTTCCATTGTATACTGAGGGATTTTCATTCGTAGTGCCCTCGCTTCGTTGGGGTCATCCGGCCATACCCCTTCTTTCAGACACCGGATGATTGGTGTCATCCAGTTATCCTCTTCTTCTTCTATAATTGCTCCGACCTGTTTTTCTTCGGTTGATGGCTTTTCCAACACTTCGACCAGAATTTCCTTGGTCAGATGGTTAAAAGCTACCGAGGCTAGCTTGCTCAAAACGTCCGCCTTCTGATTTTGTGTTCTCGGTATGTTACAGATTTTGAACTTTTTGAAACCACCGATGTATTCTTTTGCCTTTGCCAAGTATTGGATCATACTTTCCTTGGTTGCTGCGAAGTCCCCATTAACCTGACTTGCTACCAACTTTGAGTCCACCCGGACCTCTAGGTATTCCACCATCATCTTTTTGGCGAGCCGCAGACCGGCGAGGAGCGCCTCATACTCTGCTTCGTTGTTGGTACTTTTGAAGTTCAAACGGAGGGCGTAAGTGTGTTCGGTCTGACAGGGTCCGTTCAACACAAGACCCGCTCCGGAACCCTTACTGCTTGACGCACCGTCTGTGTATAGTATCCAGTTCTCCGGATTGGAGACGTCGTGGACTTCTTTTCCTTGTTTTTTCGGATGCGACTCTTCCGTTCCGATGGGGATTTCCGATATGAAATCCGCGAGGACTTGCCCCTTAACCGCGTTTCTTGGTACGTAGGTGATGTTGTAGGCTCCTAACTCTATGGAAAATTTGGCCAACCTTCCGGAGGCCTCCGGCTTACTTAGAATTTGCTTTATTGGTTGATCCGTTATAACTCGGATGGGATGGGCCTCAAAATACCTTCTTAACCTTCTTGACATGTGCAATAGCGACAACGCCAGTTTTTCGACCGGAGAATAGTTCTTTTCGGCTTCTTGTAAGGTTCGGCTTACATAGTGAATAGGCGACTGCTTCCCGTCCCTCTCGGTTAGCAGGACTGCACTGATTGCCTCTTTTGCCGCCGCAAGGTACACATATAGGATTTCTTTTGTTTTGGGTGTTGATAAGGATTGGAGATCTAGGATGAGTTTCTTGAGTAACTGGAATGCCTCTTCAGCCTTATCGGTCCACTTGTATTCGTTCTTGTTTTCCTTGGTGATGTTTTTCAGAGTTTCAAAGAACGGAATGGACCTCTCAGCCGATTTTGCCAAAAACCTGTTTAGAGCGGCCAACTTGCCACTTAGGCTTTTCATTTCTTTCAGAGTTGACGGGGATTTCATTTGTGCGATGACTTTCGTTTTACTTGGGTTTACCTGAATACCCTCGGAGGTTACCATGTAGCCTAAAAATTTCCCTTCTTCGACACCGAAGGAGCACTTCTTCGGGTTTAATTTCATGTTAATTTTTCGTAAGTTATAAAAGGTTTCAGAAATATCCGCCAACATTTCCTTTTCTCCTTTACTCTTGATCAACATATCGTCCACATAGGCTTCCAGATTCCTACCGATCTGACCCCGGAAAGCCGAATCAACGAGACGTTGGTAGGTGGCCCCGGCGTTCTTTAAGCCGAATGGCATTTTGGTATAGCAGTAGGTTCCTTGTTCCGTATAGAATGCCGTCTTTTCTTCGTCTTCTTCGGCCATTTGGACTTGGTGGTAGCCCTTGTATGCGTCTAGAAAACACTTGTACCTGAATCCCATTACCGACTCGATCTTCCAATCGATTTCCGGAAGCGGATAGTAATCCTTTGGACACGAGGAGTTTAAGTTTTTAAAATCAATACACATTCGCCAATTTCCATCGCTCTTTTTTACCAGTACTGGGTTGGAGATCCATGTGGGATAACGAACTGGCCGAACGATTCCTGCTTTCAACCATTCATCCACCTCCTTTAGTACCACTTGATTCTTTTCCTCGGATAAGTTGCGTTTCTTCTGAGCTACCGGCGTGTCGTCAACGTTGACATTCAGATGGTGCTTGATCAGCCGTCATGGAACTCCAGTCATATCCGAAGGTTGCCATGCAAACACGTCCTTATTCTTTCTCAACAGCTCGACTAGGTGTTTCCGGCACTCCCTCGAAAACCCTGTCCCTATCGTGACCAGTTGTTCCGGATGTGCGGGGTTCACTAAGATTTCCTCTGTCTTACCCACTTCCGATTTGACAGTTTCTGCCTCTCGAGGCACCTTCATTATTTGTTTCTTTTCCAGTCGCCTGCATTCTAGCACCATAGCCGATCGCGCGACCAATGTCGCCACTCCTTTCGGTGTGGGGAACTTGACCATCGAATGAATTGTCGATGGGATTGCCCTTAACTCCTTAAGACCGGTTCGGCCTAATATCACATTATAGGGAGATGGGGACTGTACCACACAAAATTTCATAGTTGTTTTTCGTAACATACCGTGGTTGCCGAAGCACACATCCAATTCGATTTTGCCCAGCGGTCTGCTTGTCTCTCCGGAGAATCCTACTAGAGAAGTGCTCGTCTCCTTGAGCCTTGCCCTTATGTCTGAGCAGAGATTGTTGAAACAATGCTCATACATTACGTTCACGGAGGATCCTTCATCGATATATATCCTTCAGACTAAATACCCCTATATGTCACCTTCGATGATGAGCGGTTCCTCCGACAGATCACCGGTCGCGACGGGGGGGGGGGGAAACTATCGGAACATTCATCCATTCCTCATCATGCCCCCCGTACCTTCTCTTTCTATTTTCTGGCTGACTTCTTACCATGTCGATTGATGAACTCAAATAAGTACATTTTATTACTATCATTTATCCTAATTATTTGACTTGTTTTATTATATTATGTATGAGGATTGATACTTAATCGTTTACTTTTGTAATTCTCAGGTAAAAACAAGCATTTGGTGAAACTTGGCGATTTTGGACTAATTATGGAGCAAAACATGCAAGAAGTTAAGAGTCTACTGAAATGTACAAGATCAAGACAAATCTGCTCCAGATGCGCCGCATCTCACTTATTACATACGGCGCATCGCTATCAAGATTTCACCAGATACGATCCAAGATACAAGAGGACATGCGCCGCATCTATTTATGGAGTTACGCCGCATCTTCTGGCGGTGTACGAATATTCCTGAATATTATAATCTTGGACCCCACGCGAAGTTAAGTCAATGCGCCGCATCTACTTACTAGATGCGCCGCATCTTACCCTCAGACAGAAACTATAAATACCCCAAGACCAGACGAATTCGAGAGGCATAATATTATATACGAAGTACAGAAACCTAGGACGAATTCAGACGAATAGGCAGCACAAGACACACCCGAACGAAGATACAAGAGCTGTAAGAAGGTGCTGCATGTGTTTAATTCATTAAGTAGTTTTGTTTTATTGTGTTAGTAAACTTTAATTCATCAAGATTGGTGGCTTGTGTAATGTGACAAAGGAAAGATTGCACTCCCTTAAAACTGCTTTCTCATTAATTAAAGTTTATATGTTGATGTCTTTGGTGACTTTTATTAGTGCATTGATAACCTCTGTGTCTAGCTGAGCGTTGATCGGGTCGCCATGCCTCTGCCCTCGCCTATTTATTAGATCGCCTATGCATTCTATCGTCTGTAGAAAAGTAGGAAGAAAGATAAATAGGATAGTCATAAGTAATCATTAAGGGTTTACTCGCCGATAAGATTAGAACCAACGAGAAAGGACTTAATCTCGGTGCGTTGCATCGAACTATACACTTCATATAAAACTAGCAATAAAACAAGTGACAAACTACTTATCTATCAGGACAGATCTTCTTATTGTCTCGAGTATTTATCTGTGTACGTGTGTGCTATTCGCTGATTCGTGCCTATTTGTTTAGTTTATTATTTAATTGCAACCAAATCGTGCTAGTCTCTCAGGCTGAACCCCCTTGCGTTAGATTAGGTTGTATAGCTAACTTAATATATTAAAATACTGATTAGGATAACTAGATAATACGTTCCACTCTTAGTGATCGACACTCTACTTACCATTATATTCATACTGACCGGGTACACTGCTCGTTAAGTGTGTGTGTTATTGATAAGTCGGCTAAATATAAATTTAAAACTTGAGTAGGCATTAATACTGCTAAACCGCAACGACACATCGCACCGCATCAAGTTTTTGGCGCCGCTGCCGGGGAGTGAATTGTTATTATCTGTTAATTTGATTAGTATTTTAATTAGGTTTTTAATTTTTTTTTATCTAACCGCTAATTCTGTTGTGTATTAGATTAATTTGCATTCATTGTATTATTTTGCATATTTTCTGTTTTTGTGTGTTATTTGTTTTATTTGTGTTTATTTTCGTTTGTGTTTTTATTTGTTTTTATTTTTCGTATTTTCTGCATTCTGCTATCGTTGTACTGAGCTAAATCGAACGATACGGCGCATCTGATCTCTCAGATACGGCGTATTGCGTTTAATTTTTATAAAATACAACGCGTTTAATTAATTCGATACGACGCATCTTTTCCCCAAGATACGGCGTATCTGTTTTTGATAAAAAAAAATTTCTAAACGTTAACGCCATACGACGCATCTGCTTTAGCAGATACGGCGTATCTATTATTTTAATTAAAAACAGTTTTCGAATTATTAAACAGATACGACGCATCGATATCTGTCGATACGGCGTATCTTCTGAATCAAAAATCTTATATTTTGAAACGTAACGAAAATACGGCGCATTAACTTTTGTTAATACGACGCATTTAATTTTAAATAAATATCGATTTTTGATTATTAAAATTGATACGGCGCATTCAAATTTCTAAGCGGCGTATCTATTTTCTGAATAAAAGTCTGATTTATTTTTAACGTATTAAGATACGGCGTATCCCATTTATAGGATACGGCGCATCAACAGCAGATATCAGAAGCTTTTATTTTACTTTGATCGTTTCACCCTTCTTTTGCACGAGTAAGTTTTATTTCAGGAAGATGGACGATCCGGATATTACAATGGAAGAATATATCAGAATTGGAGAGGAAAGAGCCTTGAGCAATAATGGGATCTACGATTGGGAAAGAGCAAGATATGGTGCACAAGTCATTGAGACGAAAGAAATCACTATGGAAGAATACTTGATTTTAGGACAAGAAAAGTCAAAGAAAGAAAGGAACAAATTTCCATTTCAACACACTTGTTGTATGTCAAATAATGATGAAGAAGATTCATATACCGTGAAACCTATTCCGGCAATTGTTCTTGATAGTACTTTTTCTCCGGAGATTGCTCATGATGATGTGTATACGGAACCTTACGATGAAGGATATTCTGCAATCGTGTTACCACCATTAGACAATCCAATGGATGAAGATGAAAAGTATTCTAATTCTGATTTCGAACCATTTGATGCCATAGTTTATGATGACATACCTCAACCAGATCTTGACCCAACGAGGGTTTTTGAAGAAGTCTGGGATGACTTGTTTAATAATGAAATTCGGGACGATGCTGAAGTTGCAAGACCACTAATTGAAGATGGAGACTCACAAGATGAATTGGAGTCACTTACAACACAAAGTGGTACAAGTTTATTTAATATTATTAATCCCGTTACTAATAATCTTGCTAGTTTTCCTAAACAGGTTGCAAAACAAAAGAATGATGAGGTCAAAGTTATTACACTGCCTATCGAAGCACATGAAGCACCTGCGATAAACCCGTTTTTGGTGGAGCTCGAGGAAGAATTTGGTGATGAGCTCCTAAACATTGCTGTGATTGATGAAGATGATGATTTCGACCCTATGAAGGTTATTGAGGAACTCGAACTTTTACTTGCCAAAGACCCTTTCTCATCTTCTGAGGAAGTCAAGGGACGCCTTACTACCAAAGAGACTAACCAAGAAGAAAGGAGACTCATTTTTCCTCAACACACTACTCTTTCAGATGGAATGGTCAAGTCATCCAATTTATCAACCAAACCGGGTAAGAATAGGGAAGATGCACATATATTGCCAAGGTATGATCTTTATGTATTTCTTCCATGTTTAATAGCAAATTTACACTCTTTTCGTGTTTATTGCTACTATCACCCGCACTTGATCCCAAATGGGGGGAACAACACCCTATTACACAGTAAATAAGGGTGGAGTCAGGCTCGTGACTCGAACAAAAACAAGCGCTTCGTGGGAGGCAACCCATGCTTATCTTTTATTTTATTTTCTGATTTTGTATTGAGTCAGTCAGGCCGCAGAGGATACGGCGCATCTCAATCCTGAGATGCGACGCATCTCCTGCACAGGTCATATCATATCTTTATTTTTTCTGCATTTTTTATTTTCGACTTTAAAACTTTTTATCAGTTTATTTTAATGCGGCGCATCCCTGGTTAAGGATGCGACGCATCTTCTATTCTGATCCGTACTTATTCCAGGCTCGATACGGCGTATCTTCTTCAATAAGATACGGCGCATCGACTGACCTGATGATTTTCATTTTTAATTTTTATGTTTTATTTTAACTAACTACTAATGTATTATGCAAGTTTGAACCTTTCTTAACTTAGGTGTGTTTTAAAGCCTTGGTGGTATTATAGATTCCTGCATTTCCTATGGATACATCTATTATGAAGCTTAAACGTTCTAATCCACAAGAAAGATGATTTTTGCTCTTATACAAATGGAGGATCATACCGAGCAAATCTCAGGGGAGTTTTTCTGTTCTAATTCTTTTATTTTCCAGTTTTTAACCTTTGATACAAACAACGAGGACGTTGTTTAACTTAAGTGGGGGGATTGGAGAATTAGAACACTTAACACTTACTTGTCCTAAACTTTTCAAAATATGCTTAAAATGTGCTTAATATATCAAAATTTAAAATTTTTTTAGCATGTTTTTGTTTAAAGTCTAAGTTGCATAGCTGCACACATGACGTTATTTTCAAAAATTGTGATTTTTCAAAATTCACAAATCTATGAGTGTGCCGGTGACTTGTAAACTTTAGAACTTGGCTTGTATACTATTCGAGACCACCATAATAAGTATTATTTATATAATTGGAATGACTTGTCTAAATTGGTAAAATTTCTACGATTACACCCAAATAGCCTTATATGTTATGTGTTATTAGCTAACTACACTGGTTAGTTAACCCCCGTATAAACCCTTTTGTTACTCTCATTTTTAGAGTAAGATACCCCTAGAAAAACACTCAGAGCCATTCCTTTCGTTTCTTACACCTTTGTTAAAATGTTTCGTTACACCCTTACACCTTAGCCTACCCTGTAGATTAAAATCCGTGGTTGGTTAATTGCTTTAGGCAAAGTGTGTTTCCTTACATTACCTGTGTTCGCGTGCGTAATTCATTATCTATGGTTAGGTCGGGAAATTGCACAATGCAATTGGAGTGAAAGTAAATATTGTATATCTTTGAGTTTATTTTTCGTGTGTTTACTACTTTCACTATTACCGTTATTTCTGAAGTCATGAAAAGTATGGAAAAATTATCCAGAATTATCGTTATAGTGATGTGGTGAAATTTTACACATCTTTGTTTATGTCAATAATAAAAAAAAAAAAAAAAAAAAAAAAAAAAAAAAAAAAAAAAAGTAGAAAGTTGGATGTTTGTTTTAACCAACTTATGTGAAGTTTTGTATTAAGTGGTCGATATCACCACTAATTGTTGTATATTATATCTATGGATTGAATGGGAGTTGGCAGTTATGGAACGCCAACTAAGGTTTATTCTTTGATTAAGATCTTGTTGAGTATAATTCGTGTCTACCTAAAGCGTGTGTTTCAAGTGTTAAAGCGTGAGTTATTCTATGATATGAGTCTTATTCATGGGATGGTTGGGATAGTGATTAACCACACTTAGGATTTTAATTTATCTGTTTTGTTTATTTTCTATTTTACACCAATTTGTATCCCAAATATTATCCATACCCTATATTATTCTTGATCCAAACCTTTGATTTATTGAGATTAGGGATTTGAGCAATCTTAAGTATCGTAGTCGTGGATTCGACTATGTATTTATGATTTTGTCGCCCTTTTTGATATAATATTATTGGTAAAGATTACTTGGTCCTATCTTTAGCCTATACGAGTTAAGGATTTGAGCAATTGCAAGTATCGTGTTCGTGGATTCGATCATGTATTTGTGATTTTGTCGCCTTTTCTGGAATTTGAGATCGATAGAGATTAAGGAGAATAATTAACCCTTTAAGCCTAAAAACACTTTTTTACCGCTTTAGATTTGTTATTCCTTGGCTTTAGTGGGGGAGATGTGTATACTTGCCAAGCTTATGATAGAATATTCGTCACGACTGGACAGTTAAACGATTAGATTTGCTTTTATCAAATTATTTTATTTTTACTTCTAATTCCTTAAGTGTTTGGTTTTGTGATTATGACAAAAACGAATACATGCTTAAATATAAAAATAAATCCTAATATCTTTTAGGATACATTTTCATAAGATTAATTCTAAGGTTTACTTGGGGACAAGTAAAGTTCAAGTGGGGGATATTTGATGAACTCAAATAAGTACATTTTATTACTATCATTTATCCTAATTATTTGACTTGTTTTATTATATTATGTATGAGGATTGATACTTAATCGTTTACTTTTGTAATTCTCAGGTAAAAACAAGCATTTGGTGAAACTTGGCGATTTTGGACTAATTATGGAGCAAAACATGCAAAAAGTTAAGAGTCTACTGAAATGTACAAGATCAAGACAAATCTGCTCCAGATGCGCCGCATCTCACTTATTACATACGGCGCATCGCTATCAAGATTTCACCAGATACGATCCAAGATACAAGAGGACATGCGCTGCATCTATTTATGGAGTTACGCCGCATCTTCTGGCGGTGTACGAATATTCCTGAATATTATAATCTTGGACCCCACGCGAAGTTAAGTCAATGCGCCGCATCTACTTACTAGATGCGCCGCATCTTACCCTCAGACAGAAACTATAAATACCCCAAGACCAGACGAATTCGAGAGGCATAATATTATATACGAAGTACGAAGTACGAAGTACGAAGTACGGAAACCTAGGACGAATTCAGACGAATAGGCAGCACAAGACACACCCGAACGAAGATACAAGAGCTGTAAGAAGGTGCTGCATGTGTTTAATTCATTAAGTAGTTTTGTTTTATTGTGTTAGAAAACTTTAATTCATCAAGATTGGTGGCTTGTGTAATGTGACAACGGAAAGATTGCACTCCCTTAAAACTGCTTTCTCATTAATTAAAGTTTATATGTTGATGTCTTTGGTGACTTTTATTAGTGCATTGATAACCTCTGTGTCTAGCTGAGCGTTGATCGGGTCGCCATGCCTCTGCCCTCGCCTATTTATTAGATCGCCTATGCATTCTATCGTCTGTAGAAAAGTAGGAAGAAAGATAAATAGGATAGTCATAAGTAATCATTAAGGGTTTACTCGCCGATAAGATTAGAACCAACGAGAAAGGACTTAATCTCGGTGCGTTGCATCGAACTATACACTTCATATAAAACTAGCAATAAAACAAGTGACAAACTACTTATCTATCAGGACAAATCTTCTTATTGTCTCGAGTATTTATATGTGTACGTGTGTGCTATTCGCTGATTCGTGCCTATTGGTTTAGTTTATTATTTAATTGCAACCAAATCGTGCCAGTCTCTCAGGCTGAACCCCCTTGCGTTAGATTAGGTTGTATAGCTAACTTAATATATTAAAATACTGATTAGGATAACTAGATAATACGTTCCACTCTTAGTGATCGACACTCTACTTACCATTATATTCATACTGACGGGTACACTGCTCGTTAAGTGTGTGTGTGTTATTGATAAGTCGGCTAAATATAAATTTAAAACTTGAGTAGGCATTAATACTGCTAAACCGCAACGACACATCGCACCGCATCACCGATCATTTCGGCTTTTTCGAGGCGTTTCGGTTTTTTCGATTGTTGGTTCTGATTGTTATCGGTTTCGTTCAGGAAGTGGAAGGAAGGACCGGCCATTTCAATGCTCTGGTAGATTGAATAGCGGGTCCCACGGATGGCGCCAATTTGTTGAAGTAAAACCTTGCAGGCAGGTCCCACTTCTATGTTTCGTCCTTCGGACCTTGCTTGCTCCTACACACAAGAAGAACACGCGTTAGGCTCGCCCCGGGTTTTATCCCAGGACCAACCTCCGGCGTGAGAATGAGTATTGGGTGATTATGATATGAATAGTGATATGAGAGTAACAGTAGTAGGTGTTAATTGAATTCTATTACAAATGAGGTGTGGGTATTTATACTACCCACATCTACTGTACCTGTTTACCTTGAGACTTGTGCGTTGACCTATGTCTGACCTAGCAGGTAGATGTCAGACCACGTGGTGGACATAATCCCGCGAAATCTGGAGAAGTGACAGTTTGATGGGACTATTCAACACGTAAGGCGGCGGTTCTGTCGGAGACATGTCCGGACGTCGAGAATGTGACGTCCGGATCCGAGAGTATCGTCCGGACCAAGTATCGTCCGTACCAAGTATGACGTCCGGACACATACACCAACAAATCCATAACATAAAGTTATGTAAAACATAAGCTTCACACATAAACTATTTACAAAACTTGTTAGTGATACGTGTATGAATATTTATCGCTAAAGAAAGTTGCACATACACTTCATAAATTTAAAAACCACAATATGAAAAATGTCTAAATTATTTAATCTTCACCGCAAAAGTTGTTGGTAGAGTACGATATGAAATACATAATTCATCAAAACAACATTCAAAGCTTTGTAACCGAATTCAACTACTATCTCCAATATTTATTATCCCATGCTCTCCACCACTCTTTCCATTATAAGAAATAATTACACATATGAATTTATTAACTTATTACCTATAACACACTATTACAAGGCTCCTATAGTCATTTCACATGTTTTCAAACTATATATAAGCCTATTACAACACTCAAGAGTAACACATCCAATATTACCCCATCAACAACTTAACCATGACATATTTCACCACCACCTTAGCTACAATCCTCCTCCTTGCCACCACCACTTTCGCGGCCCAAACTCCGCCATTTAAGAAAATCTATGCATTCGGAGACTCGTACACTGACACTGGTAACACAGCTTCACTCGGTGGGGCTGCCTTTACTTATGTATCTAACTTACCATATGGTAGTACATTTTTTCACCACCCCACTAACCGTTATTCTGATGGCCGTCTAGTCATTGACTTTGTAACTGAATCCTTGTCCTTACCCTACTTGCCACCCTACCGCAACAACAAAGCTGACACATCAAATGGTGTCAACTTTGCTGTTGCGGGGTCCACTGCCATACCATATGAGTTTTTCGCCAAAAATAACCTTACTCTAGATATCCAACGTCAATCTTTACAAACTCAACTTGGTTGGTTTAACAAAATGCTGAGTGACAAAAAGTGTAAAAGTGCGAAAACAACACCTAATGAATGTAAGGCTGTTTTTGATGATGCATTGATTTGGGTTGGTGAAATTGGTGCTAACGATTATGCATACACTGTTGGATCTAATGTTCAAAGCAAAACAATTCAAGATCTTTCGATTCGTAGTGTTAACGGATTCCTTGAGGTAACTGGTTAATCATAGTAGAAGTTTTCTTTTTATATGAAACTAGCTATTCAATCTGATTATAAGCATATATCTGCATATATATAAGTTATTTATACTCGTAATATTTAAGCGGATTCATGGGCTATACATTTATATGTTTGGTTTGTCACTTGACTCGTCTGATTCACCTACTTCTTATTGTGAAATATACAATCTTCATTAAGAAATAACTATGGGGTCGAAACTCGAAAAAACCTTGTTACAATGACTTCCACATTTTGTATCATAAGTTTTACTTGATATTGCGTCCGGTGGGTTTGATGGGATGGGGTTTAGTGTCAGATCTTCACTATTCGTGTTTGTTCCTAAGAGTAGTGTTGGTGCAGGGTCGGTTTGTTGGTTCATGTCATTGTTTGTAATTTTAGCATCTTGTTAGTTTATCTATTTACAGGAACTTTGTTTATGCATCCAACTAAGTAGTGCATTATTCTGAACTATTTGTTTTGCTAGACATTGCTGAGCAAAGGTGCAAAGTACATGGTAGTCGAAGGCCTTCCAACAACAGGTTGCCTAACACTCGCCTTGTCCCTAGCACCCGAGTCTGACCGTGACGACATGGGGTGTGTGGCAAGTCAAAACAAGCAAAGCTATGACCACAACACCATCCTCCAAACCAAGATCTCAGACCTCAGAAAAAAATACCCTCAAAACGTCATCATTTATGCTGACTACTGGAACGCATACCGTTCTGTTGTAAAAAATGCACCCAAACTCGGGTTCAAGGAGATTTTCAAAGTGTGTTGCGGGTCAGAAGGTGCACCATATAACTTTGATGTCCTTGTTACTTGTGGGTCCCAGTCTTCAACCTCTTGCAAAGACCCTGCCCATTATATCAACTGGGATGGGGTTCACCTAACTGAGGCTATGAATAAGGCGGTTTCTGAGGAGTTCCTTAAGGGTGAGTTAACTCATCCTCCCTTCACGTCACTAATGAGCAGCTTAGAATACTCTGGTTAGATTAGTATGAATGTGTTTCCTAGTTTTATTGTCAGACTTGGTTTTTTAGTACCTTTCGCAGCAAAGAGAACTTGGGGTTAGTTTTCTAATAATGGTTCTAGTTTTTACTGCTCAATGTACGGTTTTTTCGAGTCTAAGATCTTACAAATGTATGAGTCATCTTTTTATGTTTTCAGACGAATAACTCAGTTTGGTTCTTGAGCTTGGTAAAGACTACTATAAGGGACAATAAACGGTAACAAATTATTCAAATAGCACACCACACAAACTCTTCTATATTGTGAAGAAGAAAAACCTAAAGCGTTTAATTGACATATAAGGTCAAAGAAGCTACTTCTGAGCATGAGAACTGATATGATTATACAACTTCAGAAAATAATAAGTTTGTTTCATTTATTGCATAAGTATTAACCCGGTGGAAATTATAGTGTTGAAAATGTGAATTGTTACGGCTAATATGAATTTAGAAAGTGTCAGGTTTGACAATTTAAAGTAAAAAGAAAGGCATTTCGGTGTGTAACAGAATTCGAAAACACGGTTTCTATTGTAAAAGATGATAAAATTCTAACTGGGCATTTTGCAGAAATCAACTAGAAAATCAATAGGATAATATCTTCGAATGTACAAGAAGTTTACATTAACCAACTCAGATTAGATTAAGTAGTCATTGTATACCAAAAAAATAGCATCTGGGATATCTTTAGGAAGCCTGTTTATGTAATTGTAGAAGCGATTCTTGTCTTCCTTTGACACTGTTTTTTGGTCAATCACGTCTCCTGTACACGGGAGAACCCACAAGTCCCCCGAGTTTACTCTCTTCAAGCTACCACGACAGAAAGGGCAGGATACCGACCTCGTATTCCTGTAAAAATCATGAAATTTAGCAAATAAATCAAGAAATACATACCTAAACATAAATGACAATTTATAAACTTACCAGTCATGGTAGCAATTGATGCACATTGCATGACAACAGTTGGGCAAAACCATCTTGGTGCAAGGCTCTAAACAAATACCACACTCATCTTCTCTTTCCATATCAAGATCTGAACTTTTAATCTTTTTTTCTAATTTATTTATGGGATCTATGCCAAATGGATGCAAATCATCTTCATTCATATCTAGCTCAACTGGAATCGTGCATAGACATTTAAGGGATGGTAGTATCACATCTGAAATTTACTTATGGCTATTAAAAATTACATGAAAACTAACAAAAAAATAGTGTTTCTCATAAAACAATAAACTATATATAGTTGGATGTTTTGCATACCGTAGAACTGTCTTATGGATGCCTTCCTACCAAGTGAATTAAGCTTCGGCCTTCCATCTGGCAAAGCCTGAAAGAGCACCAATGTTATGATCACTTATCAACCCGTTTAGCGACATTTTACTTTTACTTCTACCCATTTGAGAAAAACTACAACATTGACCCGTTTATACGTAAATAGATCGAGATTGTAAATTCTAATTTTAGACCACAAACCTTGTGTACAACAACATAGCAGAAATTTAGACAGGTTTGAAGCAGGCATGAACATGGGGAGTTGATCCACTGGAGTAAAAATGACAAAATGTAAGCCAAGTCATTGTAACGCAGCTCCAATCTGATACATGCACCACCTTTATCCCTGGGAATAGAAGTTGCCCTGCAAACAATAGATCAAAAACACAACTAACTCAAAACTTGTGATATTATTACGACAGCTATATTCCACATTAAGCATGTAATGCAATAATTGAACAGCAACAAAATTTCAACCAACTTTGATGTCTTGTCTCAACAAGATATTGACTATTGGTTAAACAGTCAATTAAAAATCAATAATTTAGTTACTAAAAACTTTAAAGTATAAAAGGGTTCTATTTATTTTATTTTTTTTAGAAAAAAACTATAAAAAAGGGTGTTTAGGTTATAAGGACAATCACTAAATTGAATTTCTCTTCTCCCATCCCAACAAGAACACTTAAAAAAGTAAATATGTTGACTTTTTGTCAAACAATGGATTCAACATTGATGGCATAATTGAATTTACTCAGATATTTACAGGAAAAAACAAATATTCTATTAAAATGGTAACTAAAACGTCAACCAAATCAAAAGCATTTTACCCTTCTTAATCTCGCTAAACTGATGTCAGTTTTGTATTTCAATTTCTCAGTATTGACCACCAAAGTAAAACTTTAGAAACAAATGTATTGCAACAATTTTCTCAAGATTGCATCGAGTTTATAAACTGTTCTTACAATGATACCAATACTTCAAAAAGGAATCTATATTGCATGTAAAACTCTAAAACACGCATTACTAAATTGATCATTACGTAGTACAAAAGATAGTCAAACTACCAAGATCAAACAAACTACCACGTATAAGTAATCCATATAAAATGACCATAAACTAAACACTCAAGATTTTACATGTACAATATTTGTATAGTATCAACAATTTCTGTAAACTATCAAAGCTCAAAACTTCGACCTTCAAAGTCAAACACTCTCGGTCTTTACTTATACACAATTAACACACAAAAAGCCAAACTCAATATGCAAATTAACAAACTTTCACCTCAAAATAATACATGAGACAGTAATTAACAATACCCATATTCTCTTTGCATTTCATTCTCATCTCCCAGTCTCCCACCCCACTAAGAAATTACAAAAATGTAAAAAGATGTTGACTTTTGGTCAAACAATTAATTCAAAATTGATGGCATACACAAACTTACTCAAATTTAAAGAGCAAAACAAATGGTTATATTTCAATGTTACCAAAACATTTATCAAATTCAAAAGCTTCAGCCCGTCAAATTCTGGATAAACTGATGCTAACTTTCTATATCAATCTCTCAGGTTTGACCACCAAAGTCAAACTTTGGAAACAATGTATGGTAACTAGTAACTAGTTTCTCAAGATTATCTCCAGTTTATAAACTGTTAGTGCAATGATACCAATATTTTTAGTACAGTTAAATAAACAAACACATATTGCATGTAAAACTACATTACAGAATTGATCATTAAAATGGAAACAAGCTACTTTGCAAGTACAAACTTAACATCAATTTCACTATAAATTTAACACCCACAATGTCAATTTATGGAATTTGCTATATCCTCAACAACTAGTGTGAAACAGTAAATGCATCAAGAAATTTTACAAAATTCATAATATCTTTCAAAGTTCAAACTTTGACCTCAAAAGTCAAACACTCCCATTCTTTACTCATACACAATCAAAACACAAAAAACCCAAAATCACAAGCAAAGTAACAAACTTTAACCTCAAATTCCCTACATAAGACAGTAATTAACAATACCCATGTTCTCATTTCACTTAAAAATCCATCCAAAAAAATAAAAACTGTAAAAACTCATATAAAAACATAAAAAGAACTTACAACATATTAGCAAACTGTATATCAACTTCAAGAATCTTAAGTGAGTCCTTATATGAAGGAGATGATGCAAGCTGATGATAATAATAGTTATCCATCATTACTTTTTAACAAAATGATCAAACTTTTTATTTTATAGAAAAGTTTTGATTTTTAAAAAATGGGTTGTGAAAAAGAAAAGGAAAAAATTATGGGAATTTGAAAAGAAGAAGGTGAGAGTAGTTGAAAAAGATGAAGACAGTTTTTGACTGCGTTTTTGTTCAGCGACTCCATTGGGTAAGTGAGGGGGTGGTGCTACTAATCACCCGTGTGTTTAGCGGATGGTAAATGACAGTTTTGCCCATGTAATTTGGTATTGGTAAATTGGTGAAACAAAAAGGTTGTATTCTCTATTATCAATTAAAAAAAAAAAAAAAAAAAAAAAAAAGTTAAATAAAATGTTTGCTCTCAATATTTAGCTGAACATATTTTCTTAGTATCTTCACGTTTTCTTAGTAAAAAACCTTGAGAAGTATTTGATCTTTGATTTTTTGTAATTCTCAATGAACCATGCTCTTTATTAACATATTTCAATAACTCGTATTTTATCTTTTATATGTACCTCTTACATATATAACAATCAATTTGTGTTCTCGATTATCACTTGAAAAAAGAAAAAAAAGTAAAGAAAATAAAGTGAAACAAAAATATTGTGTTCTCAAGTTCCATTTAAAAAGGAAAAGAAAATGAACATAACTAAAAAAAAATTATGATTTAGCTTATTTTAAAGTAAAATGTTTCCTTTTAAAATTTGTCTGAAAACGTTTATTTTTTATTTCTTTAATTTTCTTTGCTAAAAAAACTTATAAACTTAGCATAAAATTGAAAATGATGGAATGCACAAAATGTTTATCAACTCATATAAGAATTATAATACTAGTAATAAACAAACAAGGATTATAAGCACATTTTTTTAACAAATTACATGTAAAAAAGAATTCGCAACGAGTCTTTTAAGAACTTCTACAAAAAATTGCAATGATAAATTTTTGAGAGGTGATAATTGTTTTGATGCATACATTATCATATAAGCAATCAATATTTCATGAAACTGAGGTCCCTTAGTTCTGACTTGCTTCTTTTGTTGAAAATTATTTTCGACGATTGTTAGTTAAACATGTTTTTTACTATAATTTGTTATAGAAAGGCAATGCATTCGTTACAATCAAGTACTTGGTATTATTTGTGATACAAATTTTAAGGTCTAACTTAAATTTTTTGAAAGTGTCATCTAACTATAATTACTTTCTATTTTCTAGTTTGCTAATGATAATTTCTTGAGAGGTGATAATTGTTTTGATGCATACATTATCATATAAGCAATTAAGTGTTGGGCAATGTGCTATATAATTTGTACAAAATGATGCATGTAAACAGACATGAGGTAAATATCTTTTGTAAGCCCCTCTGTTATTTCGTTCGGCGTCTGGAGACATATCAGTCATTGGCTCAAGATAGATCCATTTTTTGCTTTTGACTTTCGAGATATTTTGGAGCTTTACAAAACAGTTCGGTCCGGGAAAGATGGTAGGAAGATTGCTCACGGCATTGTTTTGGTTACGTGTTGGGCTTTGTGGAAAGAGCGCAACGATAAGATTTTTAGAGGGAAGACTCCTAAAGTTATGGATGTAGTCGGGTGTGTTAAATCTTTGTCGTTTTTATGGTTTAAACATAGGTCGAGGTTTAAACACATTAGGTGGAAGGATTGGTGTATTTTTCCGTTATACATGTTGTAATTGGCGGTTGTTTTGGCGGTCCTCGGTTTGAGGTCTTTGCCGTTTTTTGAATGAATGTCATTGTTAAAAAAAAAACTTTCACAGTCCTGATTTAAGTATGCAAATTATGAAATGTGTAATAAATGTATATTTGAGTTAACAAATTATCAATTTTATGCATGTATTTAGTACATCAATTAAATACAAATTTAGTGATATGGAAAGTATCTGATAGTAAAACAGGTAAAGTGATAAATTATAACTTTTATTTATCGTAATTAGACGGTTTTTTTTGGACAAACTAAAATAGTAAGGTTCACATTTAAATTGGGATTGATTGAGTGTATTTTGTAATGCTTTTGCGTAATGATGGGACTTATGTGTCTGAAAGACACGTGTCCGAACAAAAGCAGGACCGCATGTGTCCGAAAGACAGCTACATCAAATAGCTGCAAGTGACTAAATGACGTGGCAAGAGCCACGTTTTAAAGGTAGACACTCTTTTACGCAAAACCTCTTTTTTCCAACGGTCCTTGCCAAGAACCAAGCGAGAGCCTCCACACCTGGATATTGCGGGATATTGTCCCCCACATATAGACATGCCATGTAGCACAAGGCTATGCATAACTCGGCTCACCATTTTTCTGTGTTGTTAGTTACAGTAAATGAGAGGCATAAATATACCAACCTCATTTGTTTTTATGCAACTCATATAAGAATTATAATAATAAACAAACAAGGATTATAAGCATATTTATATAAGAAAAAGGAATTTTGTTTTATTGAAGAAAGATAAAATTTTGTCACACAAAAATACAATAGCTGGTAGTCGAAAAAAATTGTAAAGTCAAATCAATTTAGAAGTAGTTTACATTTTACACAACCCACAAAACACTTGTATTTTATTAATAAAAAATAAGACATTTGTCAAAATGTTAGTGAAGTCGCACAGTGACAGTCGGTTAATCACAATGCCCTAGTTTAAAATATGGCTTTTTTTTTTCCTTTTGCTAAAAAAGTAGATCATAATTTTAAAATCGGCCCATTTTAAAATTTTATTATAAAAATTTAACAAAGACTGTTGTGAAATTGTGTATGGTGGTTTGAGATTGTAGGGGTAAAAAGGTCAAAGATATGGTTTTGTGGTGGAACTATACTTTAAGCAAGGATGTCGACTATTGTAAATGACGTATTTGTTCTTGTAGTGTTTGTGACTGTAGTTTGGGTTTTACTTTTTAGGGATGAAAATGTCAAGTTGTATTTTACTTTTGGACTACATGATAAATGACTATTTCACCCTTGTAAGGTTGTGAGACTGTGAAGATTGTAAACGTGGTGCAGTCGTGTAAAGGTCAAGTTGTGGTGTGGTTTTGAAACTTACTTTAAAGTAGAGGTAAATGGGACAAGTGGAAACTAGGTGGCATTTGGCCATTTGGGCGAATTTTGTGAGCTAAATATAATTGAATGAAATTATGGACGGTGAATGTATAAGAGTGGAGAGAGTGGTTACCATATCATCAAAATTTGTCAAATTTTTACGTTATCAATATTCAATAAAAACCTTTTAACTCATACTTCACAAATTCATCCCAATTTTCACCAATTTGATTGCGGCGGTTTCACCAATTTGCCACATCACCTTTTTTTCTTTTTTTTTTAATACATAAAACCCAACAAAAACTATATAAAATTAAAACATAACATTTTATTAATAAAAAAAAAAAAAATTACATAATACTTAATGCATTACATTAATAAAAGTCCACATAATAAAAACATAAAACATTAAACCGACAATCTAAAAATAAATTTTCCATCCGTTCTTCCTCCCAATTTCCCGCTTGTCGTTAAGAACGGCTTGCAAGTGCTCTTCGTTGGTAATGTGATCATGGGGCTCGTAAAAAAACTTCATCTCGCGCTGTCGGTTCTTGAACTTTGCCCCGTCGAGTTGCGTCGCCAACAAATCCGCCGCCAACTTGTCCTTCTCGCATTTCTCGTCCAAATATTGTTGCTTGCTTTTTGCGTACGAGCTAATGTCTTTTGGGAAGAAAAATGTATGTATGTATGTGAAATAGTTGTTTTAGGAAGAAGATATGTGAAATGGTTGATTTGGGAAGAAGAAAAGTGTATGTATATATAGTTAAAAAATAATGGATTTTTTATTATTTTTTTTTTCTTCTTTTTTTTACAAAAATGGCCAACGGCCAAAAATTTAAATATTTGACCGTTGAGGGGCCCCACAACCATGAAATGTAGCTCTTTCTCACTCGGCAAAGTTAACCGAATGGACCCTTAACCGAAGTTTACCGAATGGCTTGCAGCGGTGTTACCGACGTTTGCCGAGTCCTAACCGACTCCACTCCATCCACTCTAATCTCTTCTTTAGACAAGTTTAAGAAAAATACAATAATTAATTACTGTATATTTTTTACAATAATAGTTTTATCGTTAATATTTAATCTTGCTTTTCTAAATCTTCATAATAATAATTTAAATTACAGGTAATATATTATTTTGTATTGCATTTTTATATTTAGTTTTAATAGCGCATAATTAATTTGAAACAAGACGAAAATAAAAGATGAACAAATGACTGGCAATTACTTGCAATTGTTTTATATACCAAAAAAAAGTTTGGCTTAAGTTAAAATATTTGATGTTAAAAAGTGTCTAATAAACTTATGGTCAATTTTAATAGATAAATTCATAAAACATTTCTTATTGAAAGTATATGACTAAGGTTGGGCACACTAGTCGGTCAAGTGAGGTAGGTCGACCGATTTCTTGGTCGGTCGGGCCCACTGTGGCATGTTCGGTCGAGTGAGGTCGTCGGTCGTGCATGAGGAGAGAAGGGTCGAAAAAACGACCGATTTTCACAAACACATATGTACAAAAAATGTTAACGTTAAAAAAATAAAAAATAATAAATAAATAAAAAATAAAAAAAAAAATTAAACTTTACCACTTTACAACTTTATAAATACCAACCTCAATGATACTTCTAAACACACAATTTCAAACACGCATTTTTATCAATACCTTCAAACACATTCTCTTAATTATGTCTTACGAGCTATTTTTTGGTTATTCGTCTTCCGACGATGATGAAGAAGTTATGAGTGAGTTTACGGAGTTTGTTTGGAACGCGTACAATGCGTCACAACCAAAAGTTCGACGAAGGTACATACATAGGGATCATGAAGGTGCTCATAATCGTTTAGTGGCGGCATACTTCTCCGATAACCCGCGGTATAACGCAAGAAAATTTCGTCGGCGGTTCCGAATGAGCCGAGAACTATTCACAAAAATTGTTCAAGAGGTAACCGATTATTCTCCTTATTTTCAACAAACTCTTGATGCTAGGGGCAAACCTGGTATTAGCCCATTGGTCAAGTGCACTGCGGCAATTCGTCAATTGGGATACGCGGGCGTTCCTGATTCTCTTGACAAGAATCTGCAAGTGGCTGCAACAACATCCCGTTAATGTCTCCATAAGTTTTGCAAGGTTATCATGGAGTTATATGGTGTTGAGTTTTTGCGAAAGCCCACGTATTCTGACCTTGAAAGATTATATGCTCATCGCGAGCATAAGAATGGGTTTCCTGGGATGATGGGAAACATTGATTGTACAAGTTGGGAGTGGGAAAATTGCCCAAATAGTTTGAGAGGTCAATATGCTAGGGGTGATCACGAGCGTGATCACTGGCCACATCCATTCATTTTATTGGAAGCGATCGCCTCTCAAGATTTATGGATTTGGCATGCATTCTTTGGTGTCTCCGGGATGAATAACGACGTAAACGTTTTACGTCGTTCCCCTGTTTTCAATGATATCATATCTGCGAGAGCACGAGACCTTGAATTCGAGGTTAACGATGTACCTTATAAAAGGGGATATTATCTTACTGACGGGATATATCCACAATGGTCCGTTCTTATTAAGTCCATTTCAAATCCTCCCACGGGTGATGATAAAAGAATATTGTACAAGAGGAAGCACAAAGCAGCAAGGAAATATGTGGAACGAGCTTTTGGTGTGTTGAAGAAGAAGTGAAAAATGCTTAAAGTTCCGGCTCGAGTGCTGTATAAACAGGATCTCCAAGATATTGTCTATACATGTATCATATTACATAATATGATCATTCAACACAAGGAACAGGCGATATGTCCTACATGGTTCGAAGCCGAGGATCACCGTGATCACGATCCCTTAAGATTGCATGAAGAATCGTTAGTAGTTACTCAGGAGCTCCAGGATTCATCAACTTATCTACACTTAAAATCTGATTTGATAGAACACATTTGAAGAAATCGTATAAATCAAGTCAATCAAGAGAATGAAGACGAAGTCGCAAGTGACGATGACGATGACGATGAAGAATTTTTGTAATGTTTTTAATGTTATTTGAATAATTTACGTAATATTTTTAATGTTTATTTGAATAATTTATGTAATGTTTTATTTTTAATGAATTTTAAATTTGTTATTTAAAATATTTGAATTTAAAAAAATTAACTTGGTCACTGACTGTGACAACTTGATCGTCATCAGATCGTTGGAGAAAGAAAGCTGATGTGGCCTAACAAATTCATCAATGGCATTTGACTTTCAAACGAATCTTTTATATAATAAAACAAAACCCTTAGTGGGGACTTTTACATTTCAAAAAAATCAAATCATACCTTATTAAGTAATAATCAAATTATTATTATTATTATTTTCTTAAATATTAAATAAAAAAAGCCTAAATACTTCTAAATTTATCCATATTCTACACAAAAAAAAATGTGATTTTTAATCATTCAATAAAAACTTACAAAAATATATGTGTCAAAATATAAAAAAATAAAACTTGAAAACGGTGGAGCAAGTTTTTCAAAGATTTGGGCTGAAACTTAAAATTCAGTATCATTCTCACTAAATATTTGAAGTCCCAACATTCTCAAATTCCTCCTCCATCAATCAAACTCGATCTCTTATCATTCATTCACGCACAATCATTGACGCAAGAACATCTCCTCCAAATCTAATTAATATTAAAACCCACTACATTCGTAAATAACCATAATTCAATATCTCAATCAAAGTACAATGGTTTTGAAGGTCCTGTTATAATAATTAAAACCCGAAATTAAAAATAATAATTTATTTAAATGATTATAAAAAAACCTTGCGCGTGCGCGGGCATTATATCTAGTTACATGGATGGTTTGATTACGCATGAATTAAAATCTCAACCGTCTCCACTCAAGTTGATGAAAATTTTGAATCGGTTACAAATAGTCAAAATACTTAACTTATTTACATTTAACACCCTTATATTAGATATAGCAATTTAAGACTCGTTTGTTAAACACAAAAACATGGACCTAACTCTGGTAATGAACACATATGTCCAATGAGTTATAACCAGGAGTTGAAATTGAACAAAAAACACATATTTTTCAAACAACGCTACTTAATCATTTAACTAGTTTGGAGTAAGAAAGTGATATATCTATGACAATACCAACAAAGGCGTTTTCCCTACAAAAATATGGAAAGGCTCTAATTGTTAGCTAACAGCGTAATATCTACATTGTTTTAATATATTTCTACTTTTTAGCACAATTTTTATTTACCGTATGTTGCAAATCAACAAATTGTACAAAAGTATGTGAACGCACAAGCACTTACTATTTTACAGACTCCAAAAACATAAATATTATTAACAAGTTGATGTGGTGAACGGAGTGCCGACTGCCGAGTGCCAACATTGTTCAACAAACATGTTGGATGAACTCGTTGGCATGGAGGCCTAACAAACCTACAAGTTCGCCATTGGAATTAAGTATATTCTTTCAAGTGATATTCAAAGAACATTACATTTTAGATTATTTTCCGTTCAATTCAAATACGAATTCACCACAGGAGTTAAGTACACTCTTTCACGTAACATTCCAATGAAGATTACATTTGGTTCAAGCCACATAGACCATTGTCCTTTACACACAAAAGGATACAAAGATATGAAAGTTGATGTAGTTGTCTATATGAATAGAACTTGCTTTGTTTTGTACAACTTTATTCAACTTCCATTTTTATAGCGAAAAATTGATGTTTTGATGAATTGGGATAAAATATTACCAGTAACAGGCCAAAGAATTTTCCTTTTGAACATGTCGAGTGTAATGGTGGTCTAAAACCCCAAAGATAATAAAATTGCCAATCAGGCCTTTCGGTTGAACTAACTGAATGTTCTTCCGAGAGGTTTGTGTGTCAGTCCCTTCGGCTTTTAAGGGTCCTTCGGGTATCTGCACACAACAACACACGTTAGGCTCGCCCCGGGGGTTATCCCAGGACCCACCTCCGGCGTGAGAGTAAGTATTTGGTATTCCGAGGGGCAATGAACAGTAGTATGAAGTAAATGCTAATGAATTAGTTAGTTGAGAGTAGTAAATGAGCTGGGTATTTATAGTGCCCAGCCTTGTTACCTGAAATGGCGGCGCCGGATTTTCAGGAAACATGTCCCAGACATAATCCCGTAAATTCCGGGGCGGCGGCGGCGATGTCTGCAGCTGCCATCTGTCAAGAGATAATGCCACTTGTCTTGTTGTTGACAGCTGCTCTATCCGAACGATCTAGGTGCCCTCCGGCCATTGCCGGATGGTCTTGCTTCTTCCGGCATCCGAACGAGTTAAGCCGTCCGGACACATACGCCAACATGTCCCCCCCCAGTATCATAGTATTGGTTTCGCCAATAGTGTGATACTCTAAAAAATTTAAAGTCTGGCTCTATTAACTCCGAAAGGTTTGGGTTATTCGGAATCCGATGGGCTGATGTCATGCATAAACTGCCAAAAACCATTATTACCTCTTTTTAAGGATAACCGCCATTTTTACTGGGGCTCTGAGATGTCGCCACGTGTTCATGCATACATCGCACGAGTGAGGAGATGCCACCTCACCCGCTGACAAGGCACGTCGTTTCACATTCTTTTTCTCGTCTATAAATAGCGTCATTTCTACGGTTTTTTACCACTGTAATTCTTTGTTCTGACAAACTTTCCGAAGCATCTATCCGAGAGGTCTATTTCTTTCTAATCCGAACGATTTTATTTCACCATTCGGTTAATCATGTCCAATTCACCCCCTTCGATTCATGAGGAAGAAACTCAAGAGGTCGAGGGGTTTCTTCCTAAGTTCGATATTCAAAAGTATACCTCTCAACTGAACGAGGAAGGTTTATATGTAGTGATGGCGGACGCGGGTATACCGGGGGATTTGCATCCGAGGTTACCTCCAGCACATATGACGATGGACCAATTGCCGGGCGATGCCATTGGTCTGTACGTGGAATATTTTTACGAGGGTGGTCTTAGCGTTCCCTTCTCTACTTTCTTGCTGGACATCATCAAATATTACAAGGTACATCTCTCTCAACTAGTGCCGTTGGGCTTACACCATGCCACGCTTTTCGAGGTGTACAGCCGAAGTCTGGACGTTGCTCCCACCACTTCCCTGTTCCGGGCCTTCTATAAGTTGAGTAAGCAAGGTCACTGGTTTTCCTTCGAGAAGCGAAGTGGGAAGGAGAGGAAGGTTTGTTTCCGGGAGATTCTAACCGGACTGAAAGGTTGGAAGGATGATTTTTTCTTGATAGATAGGCGAGCGGTTCCCTTTGCCATGCCCTGGAGGCATCATAATTCTGATATTTCGGATCCGTTTCCGCACGGCGAGTTTAGCATTGCGGATGCGGAGAAGCTGGCCGCAAACATAATTGACCTTATTCCGATTCCCAGGGGCTTTCTTTATGCCGTGGGGCTGACCTCGCAGTGGGAGTATCCCGGTTACCGGGCCACGCTTAAGGATGCTGAGGGCAAAGGTATGACTTCTATATTCGTCTTTGTTTCTCCAATTGACTCTTGCTAAGTATGTTTGTTTCTAACTATTTTGTGTTCTTTTTCCCTTTTGCAGTTGTGTCGATGTCTGAATATCTGATCAACCCCATGGTCCGTGAGGGTGTCTCAATGGTCAGGGGCGATGAGTACCGTGAGGGTGAGTCTCATGAGCTGCATGTGACTTTTCCCGCCCCTTCAAATGCCAATATACCGGAGAAATCGGCCGAGGAGATGAGGGTCGAGAGGGCAGATGCTCGGGTCTTGGAGGCCAAACGCAGAAAACAAAAGCAGAATGCCACCCGGGATGCTCTGCAAGCCCAGAGGGGAGCAGGGGCCAAAAAGGTACGAGCGCGAGTTCAGCCTGGCGAGGGTAGTAGTGGTGTGGCCCGTCCGGCCAAGAGGCGTAGACCGATAGAGACTCCCGTGGTAGATTTGGAACCGGAATCACCGGAGGTCGAGGTCATCCCGAACCCAATTCCAATCCGGTCACTTCGCCCGGAAGACATTGGGAGTCGCCCGGAAGGATCAAGTTTTGCCTCCGGAGCTGCTGATGTTAGTAAGTCGTTTAACTATTTATCTTGCGTTTCTCCTATTGCTCTACACTTTTTTGACAATGATTATCTTTTTCTCCTTTCAGAGGGTCCTTCCGTACAGGCTTCTGGACATGGCAAGGTTAGAGTTGTAGCCGAGGGTGATCCGGCCGCGGTGTTTGTCCCGGATTGGTCAGTCAGGAGAGGGGATCGTTTGAACAGAGGGGCTGTTTGTAAAGACTTGATGATGAACCTGCCTACTCCTCGAGAGGAGTTTTATTTTCAAAGCTTGGGTGATTCGGAGGCTCTTCAAAGAGGCTGGGTGTTATTGGGTCGTGGTGCGGCCGCGCATTCGGACATTCTTGGCCGATACGAGGCCCTTCTTGAAGAATACAAACAATTGCGCCGCACCCACGAGGGATGCGAAGAGACCGCTCGAGAGGTTGAGGAGCTTCGGAAGTTGAAGCATGAGCATGCAAGCTGCATGGTGAGGGAATCGGATCTCAAGGGTCGTCTCTCTCAGCTGGAACAGGCGAGAGATGAAGGGAGGAGGGTTTCTTCGGATCGAATCAGGGCCTTGGAAACCGAGTTGAAAGATGTCGAGGACAAACTTGCTGTTGAGGAGGGGGAAAATTCTGAGCTATATAAGGAAAGGGCCGACCTGGCCGTTAGACTTGGTCAAACGGAGGTCGAACGTCATAAGCTGGTGAAGGAGTTCATCCCGGAAGTGGTTCGTCGGCTCTTGAACAGTCACGAGTACAAACAACATTTGGCTGAGCCTTTTAGTTTGTCCTCCCAGTCTGGGTTTTTGGAGGCCGTCTCCGTGGGTCGTAAGCCGGAGGATGTGGCCACAATTGTGGCCGATATAGATTATTTGGATGTGGAGGCAGACGAAAAGTTCGATCCTTTGTATGATGGCCTCTTTTCCGTGGAATATCCATATATTCAGAAGGTGAGCGATGCCGCGGATAGACCCTTGTCGGAAATAATGGACCTGATTCCTGACCCTGCACCGAACGGTTCTTCCGCCGAAGGTCCCTCCGCTTGAAGACAATATTCAAGAATGACCCTTCCGAAGGAAATACTTAAGAACAATTTTTGGTGTAAGGCCCTTGGGCCGCAAGACTAATTTGTAAATAGTTAATGATTCGGATGAATGTAATAACCAACTGTTATATCCCTAATGCCTTTCATATGTTTAGAAGTTATGTAATGTCATGTTTTGCTACTTCTCTTTTCTTTCTTCTTTTTTTTTATATATATGTCTGTAATACGTTACCTGTGCCTTTCGGCGACGCTTTCCGCCTCGACCGCATGGTTGTTTCCTTCTCGAACACTGACCACAAACTCTCCGGAGGGCACGAACCTCTCGGAGGGGTCATTTTCGACTTATGTTCGAGAGGCAATGAATGATTATGTGGCCGCCCCTTTTTGAGTATTAACCATGTTTGGACATTGACCACACACTCCCCGGAGGGCGTGAACCTCTCGGGGGGGGGGCATTTTCTAATTATGTCCCGCAAACAATGAACATTGATCACAAAGATCTCCGGAGGGCACGAACCTCTCGGAGGGATCACTTTCTACTTATGTTCCAAATATGACTTCAGCCTTTCCGCCAGGACTTCGAACATTGACCACAAAGATCTCCGGAGGGCGTGAACCTCTCGGAGGGGCCATTTTCTAATTATGTTCGGAAAACAATGAACATTGATCACAAAGATCTCCGGAGGGCACGAACCTCTCGGAGGGATCACTTTCTACTTATGTTCCAAATATGATTTCAGCCTTTCCGCCAGGACTTCGAACATTGACCACAAAGATCTCCGGAGGGCGTGAACCTCTCGGAGGGGCCATTTTCTAATTATGTTCGGAAAACAATGAACATTGATCACAAAGATCTCCGGAGGGCACGAACCTCTCGGAGGGATCACTTTCTACTTATGTTCCAAATATGATTTCAGCCTTTCCGCCAGGACTTCGAACATTGACCACAAAGATCTCCGGAGGGCGTGAACCTCTCGGAGGGGTCATTTTCTAATTATGTTCGGAAAACAATGGATCATTTCCCTCCAACTGTGGGATAACTGCACTTTGTCATTAAAAATAATCAAACAAACTCCTTTCGGATGTTTACATTAGGCATATTCAGGTTATTTACAAAAAACATTTTCTAAGGTTAACCGCATGCCAAGTTCGTGGCACTTCCTTTTCTTCCATTGTCTCTAGCTTGTAAGATCCAGTCTGATATGCTTCCACGACCCGGTAGGGTCCCTCCCAATTGGGTCCTAACTTTCCCTGATTCTCGACCCTGCTTGCTTCGTTCCTTCGGTACACAAAATCACCTACCTTATATTGTTAAGGTATTTCATTTCATACGTTAGTCAAGGTAGAGACAAATTAATATTGCATCGAATAAACTAGAGATTTGTAGTAACCTTTGGTTTCAAAGAAGTTATGTGAATTCTTACTTACCTTAAACGATTCGGCACGAACCCTTCGGTTGTAATATTGCTCCACTTTCTTTTTGTACTTTGCCTCTCGTATCGCGGCCATCTCCCTTCGTTCTTGTAGGAGATCGAGGTTTAAACAGATTCCCTCGTCATTCTCTTTTTCCTTGGTCATCATGGTCCGAAAGGTTGGCATCCCTATCTCTGCCGGTATGACTGCTTCGCTACCATATGTAAGGCTGAATGGTGTTTCTCCGTTGCTTGTTTTCAGAGACGTGCGGTGTGCCCACAGGACATTCGGCAATTCATCCACCCATCCGGCTCTTTCCCTACCCAGCCTTGACTTGAACCCCTTCATCAAACTCTTGTTTGCTCTTTCTACCAGTCCGCTGGCCTGAGCATGGGCTACAACAGTGTTTATCTGGGTTATGTTCAGGCGCTCGCACCAACTTTTAAAAGGGTCGTAAATGAAATTGCTTCCATTGTCCGTAATAATCACCCTGGGCAAACCGAACCTGCATACTATATTCTCCCAGACAAACTTCTTTACCTCTTTCCCGGTCGTACGGACCAACGGCTTGGCTTCCATCCATTTAGTAAAGTAGTCGATGGCCACAATGACGAACTTGATTTTTCCTGGAGCTTCTGGTAGGGGGCCCAACACGTCCATGCCCCACTGATAGAAGGGCCATGGAGCCATTATTGAAGTGAGTACAGTTTTTGGGAGTCTCAGAACGGGTGCATGTATCTGACAGGAGTCACACTTCTGAATCACTTCCCTGGTGTCTCGGTGCATGGTCGGCCAGTAGTATCCCTGCCGCATTAACTTTGCCACAATGGATCGCGGCCCGGAGTGCATCCCACACGCTCCTTCATGTACTTCTCGGATGATATAATTAGCTTGGAGTGGTCCGACACATCTCAGCATCGGTCCCAGATAGGATTTCTTGAAAAGTACATCATCTATCATAGTGAACTGGTTTATCTTTATTCGGAGAGACCGAGCCTCATTTTGATCTTCCGGCCAAACGCCTTCTTGCTTGCATCGAATGATCGGGGTCATCCAATTTTCCTCCTCTTCCTCCACAATGGCATTGACTACCTCCTCCTATGTTGATGGCCTTTCCAAAATTTCAACTGTAGTTTCCTTTGTTAGGTGGTCGAAAGCCATGGACGCTAATTTGCTGAGTATATCGGCTTTCTGGTTCTGGGCCCTTGGGATACTTCGGATTTTGAATTGATCAAAGCATGCGATCTGCTCCTTGGCTTTGGCCAGGTATTTTATAATGCTATCTTTGGATGCTACGAATTCCCCGTTAATTTGACTTGGTACCAAATTGGAGTCCACCCTGACTTCCAACATCCGAATCTCCATCTTTTGAGCGACCCTCAACCCAGCCAGCAAGGCTTCGTATTCTGCTTCGTTGTTGGTGCTCCTGAAGTTTAGCCGAATGGCATAGGTGTACTCCGTTTGATCCGGGCTAATCAATACTAGGCCTGCTCCGGCACCTGATTTACTGGAGGCTCCATCGGTATATAACACCCATTGTTCTTGATTGGAGATGTTACATATCTCCTTACCTTCCTCCCTCATATCATGACCGGATGTCCCCAGGGGTATTTCTGTTATGAAATCCGCGAGGACTTGTCCTTTGACCGCGCTTCGGGGAACGTAAGTGATGTTGTAAACTCCTAATTCCACGGAATATTTGACCATTCTCTCGGATGCTTCTGCCTTATTCAGTATTTGCTTGATGGGCTGATCGGTAATGACTTTTATTGGATGGGCTTCGAAGTATCTCCGAAGTCTTCTAGACGTGTGCAGCAGGGCTAGAGCTAACTTCTCGATCGGAGCATAATTCTGTTCGGCCTCGTGCAGCGTTCGGCTAACATAATGTATCGGGGTTTGCTTCCCTTCCCTTTCTACCAGAAGCACTCCACTTATTGCCCCTTTCGATGCCGAGAGGTACGCGTATAGGTCCTCTTTTGGCCTCGGAGTTGCCAGATAAGGAAGTTCGAGGATCATCTTCCTCATTTCTTGAAAAGCTTCTTCGGCCTTGTCCGTCCACCGATACTCGTCCTGATTTTCTTTCGTAATGTTCCTTAACGTCTCAAAGAATGGGAGCGCTTTCTCTGCTGACTTGGATAGGAACCGGTTCAAAGCTGCCAGCTTACCACTTAAACTCTGCATCTCTTTGAGTGATTTCGGAGATTGCATGTCCACAATAGCCCTGGTTTTCTTCGGATTTGCCCTGATCCCTTCGGACGTCACCATGTATCCCAGAAATGTTCCTTCCTCTACCCCAAAAGAGCATTTCTTGGGGTTCAACTTCATATTGATTTTCCGAAGGTTATTGAATGTTTCCACTATGTCAGCCAGTAACTCCTTTTCGGTCTCGCTTTTTATAACCATATCATCTACGTAAGCTTCGAGATTTCTTCCTATCTGCGACCGGAAGGCTGAATCCACTAACCGTTGATATGTGGCTCCAACGTTCTTTAATCCAAACGGCATTTTGGTGTAACAGTACGTCCCGCGCTCGGTGTAGAAGGCCGTTTTTTCCTCGTACTCTTTGGCCATTTGCACTTGGTGGTATCCTTTATAAGCATCCAAAAAACATTTATACCGGAATCCCATAACTGACTCTATCTTCCAATCAATGTCGGGCAGCGGGTAGTAATCTTTTTGACAAGACGAGTTGAGGTTTTTAAAATCGATGCACATCCTCCAACTGCCGTCGGATTTCTTCACCAAAACTGGGTTCGAAATCCATGTGGGGTATCGCACCGGCCGAACTATTCCAGCCTTTATCCACTCTTCTACCTCTTTGGCTATGGCCTGGTTTTTTTCGTCCGAGTAGGTTCTCTTCTTTTGTGCCACCGGCCTATCTTGGACGTTTACATTTAGCGTGTGTTCGGTAATCCGTCGGGGTACCCCCGTCATATCTGCAGGTTCCCATGCAAACACGTCCTGATTGTTCTTGAGCAGCGTGATTAGCTGTCTTCTGCACTCCGAGGAGAAATTTCCTCCGATGGTTACCAGCTGGTCCAGATAAGCCGGATGTACCATTATTGCTTCCGTTTTCCTCGGAGCTTTCTCTGTTACGTCGGCACTCTGAGGTCCCTTCCCTGCTCCTTTCTCTATCATCTGTTTCTCTTCCAACTTGCGGCATTCCGAAACAATTACCAACCGAGTGACTAAGGTCGCTATGCCCTTAGGGGTGGGGAACTTCATCATCGAATGGATAGTTGAGGGAATGGCCCGTAGCTTCTTCAAACCCGAGCGTCCCAGAATAATGTTGTATGGAGAAGGAGATCTTATCACGGCAAATTTCATCATAGTCCGATGCAATAAACCTTGGCTTCCAAAACAAACTTCCAATTCGATCTTCCCTAATGGCTTTATGGACTCCCCCGCGAATCCTATCAATGGAGTGTTGGTTTCTTTTAGTTTGGCCTTGATGGAGGGGCACAAGTGCTCGAAACAGTGTTCATACATTACTTCAACCGAAGCATCTTGGTCTACATAGATCCTTCGTATAGTGTAACCCTCCACTTCGGCTTCAACTATCAAAGGTTCGTCCGACGCGTCTCCCGGGAGGATGGCCGGAAAGCTGATCGGGATGTTCATCCATTCCTCCTCGGCGTCTATCATTTTCCTTTTCAAGTGTGTAGGACCAGCCATCTCGGCCTTTGGGTAGATCGAGTAGTTGGTCCCACGGATGGCGCCAATTTGTTGAAGTAATTTCTTGCAATCACTTCAGACAAATAAAGAGGCCTTTCGGTTGAACTAACTGAATGTTCTTCCGAGAGGTTTGTGTGTCAATCCCTTCGGCTTCTAAGGGTCCTTCGGGTATCTGCACACAACAACACGCGTTAGGCTCGCCCCGGGTGTTATCCCAGGACCCACCTCCGGCGTGAGAGTAAGTATTTGATATTCCGAGGGGCAATGAACAGTAGTATGAAGTAAATGCTAATGAATTAGTTAGTTGAGAGTAGTAAATGAGCTGGGTATTTATAGTGCCCAGCCTTGGTACCTGAAATGGCGGCGCCGGGTTTTCAGGAAACATGTCCCAGACATAATCTCGTAAATCTCGGGGCGGCGGCGGCGGTGTCTGCAACTGCCATCTGTCAAGAGATAATGCCACTTGTCCTGTTGTTGACAGCTGCTCTATCCGAACGATTTAGGTGCCCTCCGGCCATTGCCGGATGGTCTTGCTTCTTCCAGCATCCGAACAAGTTAAGCCGTCCGGACACATACGCCAACAAACATGTCGAGTGTAATGGTGGTCTAAAACCAAATTGCCAATCAGGCCACAATCACACTCGGAATTTTTGCATTATAAATTTATACTTCAACATCCCCAAAGATAATAAAATATTGTATACTATATACTAACTTGGCATGTAAATCTACTTAAGGGTGTTCATCTATTGACGTAAGTGAAAAATTGAAATTAAAAAAAATAAAATAAAATAAAATAAAATAAAATAAAAAAAAGAAGAATTTGCAAACATATGTTTCAAAAAAAAAAAAAAAAAAAAATTAATATACATCGAAAACCGAGCTAATCTGGAACGCTTCAAACCCAGTGGGTTGACCCGGTTTAATTTGACCTGTTTTTTCGGTTTAAATTGACTCGTTTTTCAACCGAAACGGTTCAACCGGTTGAACCACTCGGGTCGAACAGGGTTTCAAAACATTATGTTTAATCCCTAAATCCTCAAACTTTTATTATTTCTCGTTTATAACCCATAAACTTTTTTTATCACTAAAATTATTTGCTACTATAAAATCTCGTTGTTATGCACGGATACTCGTCTAGTTTGTCTAAAAGAAACAACTTAAACAAATCACTACAAAATCCTTCAAAACTTTTAATCGTAACTATCTAAGAGAACACAACAATATTGTTGCTTATATTTGCTCAAAATAAGTATTTACAAGCCGTCTAAAAGCATATTTTATTTTATTTTTCTGAAAATACAGTTCATATTTGCTCATTTTGTAAAAAGGTAAAAACACCTCAAGTCATTTTTATCAATTTGTCAACAAGAAAAAACTGTTTTTTAATCGTTTTCTGTTACGTGTTTTCTATCTTTTAATACTTTTTACTTATTAAATTTATATTCTCGGCTCCATACTTTCTAGTTTTATAATAAAAACCAAATTATAAAAATTGAAAAATAAAATAAAATAAAAAAAGAGGGGTGCCATTATCAACAGTTATTTGATGAAAGTAGAAGTCAATCAAATCTTTTATAAAGTATTTTAATTTAAATATGTTTTGCGAAAAAATAGCTTTAATTTCATCAAGAATCAATATCTTAATATCTCTATCTATCCAATATTTAAAAAGAAAAAAATATTTACTTAAAAACTCTTAAAATAAGAAATGTTTAATTACTCTTACGGTTATACCTTAGGGTATAAGGAGTCATGTAGTGCTACATTTCAACCCTTCTAAATTTCACCAATAACATCTCTCCAACTCATTTTACCCTTCCAACCCTCTCAACCAACCCTCCCAACTTAATTTTTAGGCATTCATCACTTTTTCAACCCTCTCAATTTTTATTTTTTTTCATTTAATTTAATCAAACATTTATAATAAAAAACTTAAACATTTCATTAAAATAAACTAAAAAAAAAAACTACATAAACGACATAAACATTACATAAACCTAAACATAATTAAAAAAACTACATAAACGACATCATTAGAAAATAAAATACTACATAAAAACACCTAAATCAGTGTCTCGATCGGTGGTGGTTGATCCGCTGGGTCATCAAGGTATGCTAAGTCCAAACCCGATATATGCGCTGTCAGATCATACCGGAGGCGATGTTGTGTGATGAGAGCAACATCGTGAGATTTTGGCTTACGTAAAAACTCCGCTTGGTATAAAAAAATGACCGCATCACAAAAATACTCGAGGGTCTCGCGTGATGTTCTTTCCGCCATGCATAAATACTCATCGTACGCGTCTGGAGGTTCACCCGTCGCCAATTGTTTGATCGCCGATGTGCATTTCTGTAAAGCCGTGAAACTTTTTTTCCCCCGAGCGTCGTATCCTTCTTGAAAGTACTCGAACCTAGCTTCAATATCACCAACAATATTCAAAAACAACCTTTGGCTCATGCGAAAACGATGACGGAAAACTGACTCGTCGAATTTCGAGTCTTCAACAAAATAGTCACGCATTAGTGTTTCGTGAGCTTCGACCCGTTCCCGATCAATGTACCTACGGGTGTCGGTAGAGCTTCCGGTGTCTTGATACGCGTCTAAAACCGTTTGGAAAAAGTTAAAAGTGCTCCCCGTTGACGAGTCGAAAAGAGAAGGCGGATCACAATATGAAGAAGATGGGGAAGATGAATCCATTTTGTGATAAAAGTGATGTATTTGAGGTGAAGATTTTAGTTGTTTGTGGTTAAATATGTGAAAGAAATGGGTTTATAAAGAGGGAATTTTTTTTATTTTTTTTTTAGCCGTTGCTAAATATTGAATATAGGGAGCGTTTGGAGTTTTTTTTACCGTTGAACGGTCATTTCTTGGAACAAATAACGCAACCAGCAGCTGGTAGCCAAGCCAGCAGATTTCAACCCGTTTGGCAGCCAGTCTACCACTACGTTGGCGGCGGTGTTCCCCAGTGGGTTGCTCCAACCCGTTTGGCAGCCAGTCTACCACTCCGTGTCCTCTTATATCTTGCCTCAAATGTTGTCTCAGAATATTGTTTTTAAAATTAATATTGTTTCTAAAATTATGTTTACATTTTCTTTCTTTATTTATTGATTCATCATAATCCCACTCTTAATCTCAATTTGTTAAACTAGAACACGTATGGTGTTGATGTCATATCGGATGATCATGAAGAATTGTCGACGTCAATTGCTAAACGTTACATGAAACATTTAACCACAATATCTCAACTATTTTGCCACTATAAAAATCTGTTGTTATGCACGGGTTACATGCCTAATTATATATTAAGAGGAAATAAATTAGGGGTATGCATTGTTTGGGTAATAACTGAATAAACCGAAACTGAACCGAACCGAACCGAATTTGCCAAACCCGAACCGAACTAAAAATTTGGTTTTCAGTTTGGATATGGTATTGGCTATTTCAACCGAAAACCGAGTTTACATAAATATATATACTTTTTATCTATACAAAAAGACCATTAAAATTTATCCTAATGTAAAAAAAAAAAAAAAAAAAAAAAAAAAAAAAAAAAAAAAAAAAAAAAAAAAAACACTTTTTATCCTTGAAATAATTTTATTTGCCAAACATCTATATAATTAAATTAAAAATATATATAATGGTGTAATTTGGGTTATTCGGGTCAATCCGAAAACGAACCGAATTCAAATTTGATTTTCGGTTCAGTTAGGTTTCGGTTTGACAAAAAAAAATAACCGAACTAACCGAACCGAATAAACCGAGCAACCCGATAACCGAACCGATGAACACCCCTAAAATAAATTCGCCTAAAAGCTTACAAAATGAGTAATGTTATTGCACCAAATATGATAATTTATAGATGCCAACGCAATATATTAATTATTTAAATAGTTAATTATAATTTAATACACAAACTTTTACCAATCTCAGCTACTTCACACTTATACATACATAAAAGATAGATAAATTTGTGTTAATAATTGACGCTATTACACCGCTATGCGCTGATAAATTTCCTGTAAATTAAAATAAGTAGTTTGTATCTACTTTTTATTTTGGGGAATTAATTTGCACACATTGAATATTAATTGAGAAACTCCAATTCACCTATTAAATAATTGTACAATATTGAAATAGCCTATATGTAAAATATGCAAAAAATAAAAATAAATAATTTGAAATGTACAAATCATCCCCTTTATTTTATCTTAAAATAACAAAAAATAAGGAAATCCCAAAGAAATATATGTCAAACTCTTGATGACCAAAGACAAAAACAAATAAGAGCAGGAGGTATGGTTAATGTAGGGGTGTGTTAAACCTTCACCTCCCCTGCGTTAACATCGCGTTAACCACACCATCATCATGCGTTAACGTTGCGTTAAATGGCTGCGTTAACCCTTTAACGCAATGTTAAGGGGCTGTTTTGAAAAAAAAAATCATTTCACCCCCTCTATTTAACCGTTGCATTCAAACGGCTAGTTGGTAAAAAAAAAATTCAAAACCATTTTCCCATCACTATAAATACCCAATTAACACAACATTTTTTTTCAAACTTCCACAACTCAATCTAATCTATCATATACTTCAATCTCTTAAAAAAAATATCGGGATTTAACCCAAACGACGAAAGTTTCATGAATCTCCTCGGTGGGTGGAATAACCCGAACACGGGTTCATCTTCAAACCCGAACGCACCATCACCCAACAACTCAATCCCTAACCCATTCGGCTTGTCGAGCCAAGAACTTTACCTAAAACATCAACGAATGCTATATTGGGAACAAAGCCAACAACACACACTAAACACCAATTTCTCTAATCTACAATTCTCACTACAATTACAACATTCACAAACCGAAACACATGATGTTCCTGAGACACCTACGTCTCCTCCAAATCCATTCAAACGGGGTGGTAAACGAAAGGCCAAAAAATCCAAAGACCCTGAACCAATCGAGGAGGATGAAGAAAATACCGAGTTCATCAAACATTGGAACCAAAGCGAGGAAAAATTACTTGCCATATGTTATGTGGCCGCGACCGAGGATTCAAAAGTCGGGCGCTCACAAGATCGCGATACATTTTGGCAACGGGTGAAAAATGAGTTCAATAGACTCAATTTTTAAAAACCAAACAAGGATATGATTCAAGGCAAGTGGAAAACGTTGAACCGTGATTGCACAAAGTTAAACGCGTATTACAAACGTTCCCAACGCCAAGAAAAAAGTGGGGAAAGTGAGATGGATATCCTCAAACGGGCGAAACAAATGTATCGTGACGAGCACAAAACAGCTCCGTTTAACAACGAGGAGGCTTGGGAGGTTTTGCGTGCTCATAAGAAATGGGACGCGACGGATCCGCTTGATTTAACCGGCGATGTCCCAAGAAATGGGACGCCAAACAAACGAGGCGTTGTTTGGTCGTGATGAACAACCACGTCCTATGGGCACAAAGCGTGCTTCGAAAAAAGCTAGATCCCAGAGCACGACAAGTACCGGGGGAGCGAGTGTAACACCCCGTTAATTTTTAAATAGCAGCGGAAGACTTAAACGGGGTATTACCAACTAGATCACAGTCATAAGTATAGATTTTTAATAAAAAGGGAAATTTTATATCATTCAATGAAAACTCAATATTCAGAGATTACATATTTGTTATCAAAAGGGGTAGTAGTTCACAAAAGTGATGATAAGTTTGAAAAGAATGATATAGTTATTTGAAATAAAGGTGGGTCTTTTCTCCATGCCCGTGCCAACTCCGTGCTTGAGATTTCTTTAATTACCTGAGATAAACATGCTTAAAATGTCAACACAAAGGTTGAGTGAATCCATAGTGTTTAATTTGTAATAGTTTGAACACAAGATAAATAATAGTGAAAACAATGATATTGCAGGGGTAATAATCAAATAGATAAATATTGCTCTAAGCCTCATGAAACGCAAACCTTAACGTGTAGGGGTAGTAATAATAAATATCCCAATCATAGTAATGATATGGGTGATAAATGCCCTGGTGTAGGAGTTTTGCCATACTCAAATTCGAATAAAGTGCATTTATCTATCAATCCGGCTAACACTATGGCTATCTATCCGGCTAGTACAAATGGGATGTCAACTTCCAATAGATCTATTCACAGAATTCGCGTTCACTCGCAAGTGATTAATGGTTCATAATAAAGGGACTTTTAAATTGGCGGGGTAATAACTTAGGAAAATATTACTTAGCAATATCAATCAGGAAAGCATACAGAAAAATACTTGTGTTCGGTTTTATAGCATGTATCTCCCCACGGGATTTGAAAACATAGTAAAAAGTGGGACTATGAACTCACCTCAGTAGTGTAGTAAACGGGTAGTGAATCAATTAGTGAAATGAATAGCTCCCAACTTGCGACCTAGAATAATGTGATATATTTAGAATATTATTAACCATTTGGTTTTAATATGGGAAAATGGTGAATGTGAGACTATATGTGAGATCGTGACGTATTCAGGTGACGTGGTCGTTTAGGGTAATCAAAATGGTGACTTCAAGATGTTACGTTAAATACTCGTGGGAAATTGTGAAGTTAGAAATGTGAAATAATATAAGTATATTACTTTTGTACATTTGCACAATTATCCTTATGTTTATAAAATTGACGCATTTAACCCTCGAAGATTAAATAATTATAAGTTTTAATCCAAAATATATATTTACACATTAACCCTTGACTTCCTCGTTAATTTCAAAACTGCCCCTTTTAGTAATACTTTATCTTTCGAATTTTTACACAATTGGTCCCTAAACCACGAAACTTTTACAAAATTAGTCCAAGCGTTAAATGTTGCATTTTAAACCATGACTTTCTGAAAATGACAGATTCAGTCCTTCGACTTATACCAAAAACATCATTTATATATTCAATCCTTCTTTTATAAAAAGCTACGAATTATACCCTTTCAAAACACATTCGTTGCAAAACTAGTCCAATACTTACATTTCAAAAACATTATACTTCGTGATTTGTTCGTTTTTGAGTATTATTTTTTTTTTCAAGGGTAAAACTCAACGTATGCGTTTTCCCCGGGTCGTGTCCCAACGAAGGTCGAATATCGAGTTTTTGTTACGGTGTCGAATACGTGTGATGAATGAGTGCAAAAGAGTGATTGATTTGTTATTTTAAACTACGAATAATAAAATAATAAGAGTAAAAAAACTAATTAAGCTAATGAAATAATTAAACTAAGCATATGAACTTAAAAACGAAAATTTGAATTTAAAAACGTTACGCGACGAATTTTAAAACGTAAATAAAAGTGAAATTCTAAAATTTAAAACCTAAAAATATAAAAATAATTTTCCTATATTAAAACTGATAAAAGAAAATTTTTGGAAAAATAAAAATATTTTTTTTTGACTTTTTATTGATTTTTTATGAATTAAAAACTAATTAAAAACAATTTAAATGATTTAAAAATAGTAAAACAGCTAGGAAAAATCTGAAAATTTTTGAGTAATTTTAAAATTAAAATTTTAATTTATGAAAAATAAATTCAGAAAGTGTTCGAACCTAAATAAGCAGTTGTCCTAATAAGCACTTCTAATAAGTGCTTATTAATAAGCACTTCTAACCTAAAAGTTCTAAAAGCTAGAAAATAAGTGCTAGCAACTACACTAAACTCAGAGAAGCAAAAATAAGCAAATTACAAGCACTAATAAGCAGATTAAGCTCAAATTCAGAAAGCTATAAAAGACAGAAAACAATTGCTAATCAGTCAACTAGCAGGCCTCAATTAGCAGTCTAAATAAGCTGTAAAGTTGAACCTAATGGGGGCAAAAGCTAACCTATACTACTGAGTGTCAGAAAATCACAAAAGCCCTATCACAAACTACTAATTGCTACCTTAATTGAAGCTGAGAACAGGGTGAATTAGATCAAGTCTGCTGATTGCAGCAGACAAACAAGAGAAAATGCCAAATTGCAGGCCCTCAATAAGCTGCAAACTAAAATACCAGATGTTCTACTGAAAGCCTACTAGGTGATCTATTTAAAAATCCAAAAATCAGAATCTAAGCTTAAGTGGAAAGGCCACAGATTAAGCTAGAAAGTGTGTCCTTAGGACTGCTCTGCACATAAGGTCTGTGCAGCAGACCTGCTGGTTTTTTTTTTTTTTTTTTTTTGCGTAAAACTTTGTAAATACTAATGCAACTCTAGAACACCACTTAGAGCACTACTTTAACCATAAGAACACCAACAAAATTCAACTGATCATCCAAGCTTAATTAAAACTTATCATGGCAGCCAATAAAAAAAATCTTAGCACTATTGATCCAAAATTTCATATGAACTACAACTTCATTATCATCTAATCCTTAACAGCATCCTAAATCTCAACAAGGCTCAATCAAATCTCAGAAATTACCAATGAACAGTACTGATGAATTTACTCAAAACAGACCTTATAGAAGCTTATTCTACCAAACTAATGAGCACTATATCAACTAAATACCAACTGAATTCAACTTAACTACCACTATCTATAATTATCAAATCTACTTTAACAACTAATCAAGCACAAACAGTAAGCCACAAATATCAAATCAGAAATTTAACTAGTAGCAGCAGGATTAAACTATGAAAAGTTGAGTAAAATGTAAATGAGCTAAAACTTACAAAGTAACTCTCCCTCAGCAAGAACAGAGGGAGTTCACTGAGCTTGCCTGTCTTTTGACAGGCCAATTGGACTCCTTATTGGCTGCCTTTACTCCTCAAATAAGCTGGCTTATTAAAATAAGCTGAGTTTGACTTTGGTTGACTTTGAGACTAAACTGATTAAGTTCCAAACTAAAATCTCACAAAAGCTATGTGAAGCTTAAATGAAACTTGAGAAACAGAAACTAAGCTTATGGAAGCTTATATAAAATATATATATATATATAATTTTTTTTTCTTTTATATTTGGAATGATGATTTAGAAATTGAAATTAACACAAACTAAATAAGTTGAATTTAAGAACAATAGAATGAAGCAACAATTAGTAAAACAGCAGAATTAAATGGAAATCAAATGAAATTTGCATTAATAAAAATTTAACAATTACAATGGAAATACTTGAACCTGATACAAGCTAAAATTTAAAATGACTGAAAATAAATAAACAAAAACAGAAAATTACAATACGAAAAACTAACTACCCATTTGAGGAGAGACCCTCCTATTTATAGAGCTCTATTGAACCTTCTAGGCCATGCCAAGCTGGCGATCCGCGTGTGCTTGAACTCATTTCCACCCTTAGATCATTTCTTTCTTCCCACGCTTGATCTTGACCGTACGATTGGATTTGATGACACGGTCTCTCCAATCAAAGGCTCCCACGTGTCCCTGCAGCTGTCAGACCCTTCCAGAATTTACCAATCATGATATAATCATGTGTACGAGGTGAATTTTTAGCGTATGGTCAATTTAGGGTTCATAGTAAAATTTTGGGGATAACTTTGGGCGCGTTAGTGTGTGTGGGAGTTGAGTGTGTTTCTTTTTTTCTTTTTTTTTATTTTGACTCGTAGGAAATGGGGTTTGACCGGGTAAAGATTTTGAGGTTGGATCGGGTTTAAGAGTTGATTGGGCTGGGTATAGAAAATGGGCTGGAGGGGATTTAAGGGTGAAATGGATTGGGTAGGTTAAGTTAAGGTCCGGGTTTTAAGGGTTTAAAAGGGTTAAGGGATTTAGTTGTAGGGACTAAATGTGTATTTTCTGGATTTTCAAGGGACCTTTGCTGCCATATTTTAAAAGATGATCTAAGGGTTGGAGTTGACAAACTTTGATAGTGGGAGGACCTCGGATGACTTTTTGACATATTTTTCTTCTCGGTTCCGGTTCTGAGCCTTTTCCGTATCTCGTGCTCGTTTTTTTTCTGATTCTCTTGTATTTTTGCCGGTTTTCACGATATCCATCCCTGCACATACAAAAACACAAAAACACACTATCTATTGGCATTATGGTCGGGTTTTTGGTCTTTTTGGGTCCGGTTTTGGTCAAGAAAAGGGTATGTGTTTAAGCACATACCAAATTCCCCCAGACTAAGCTATTGCAATGTCCTCATGCAATGTTATAAAAACACGTTTTCAAAACCGAAAATTTCCAATCTCTTTTTACTAACTTTGAGAAGTAGCAAAATTTTCAAAAGAGATCAAGAAATCTTAAGTTCTAAAAACTCCCCGATTTTCCTTTTATTCTATTTTTGTATTTTCTTTATTATTCATGTGACGGCTTTGTTGACGATCATTATCTCACGATAACTTTTAGGGTCTTCGAGCAGGAAACACGACTCATAAAGAAGTGACCATACGGATAAAATTCGTCGTCCCTGATTTTTCACGAGTCCCCAAACTAAGCTTAAAAACGAAATCATTGCTATTTACAAGTCAGATTGCTAACACTACTCAGAAAGCTAATTGTGGACTCTTTGTTCCCAAATTCCTATTTTCCTCTATTTATTTTATTTTTGGTGAGAAATGAATTTCTTCAAATTCTCATTTCGATAATTTTTAGTCCGATAAAGATACCTAGTTTAGACGCTAAGTAGTTTCCAAACCTTCCCTCGAAAACCGTTGCATACAAAAATGAGGTCCACATCAAGGTCTCTGATTTAACACGATTTTGAGGATATCCCTTTTATTTGCGACCGAAACAACTCATCTACGAGTCCAGAGACGGAAGCCTTTATTAGGACACCCCCGGAGTCGAAGTTTGGCATTTTTAAACATTATTAAGCTCATTAACGTATTTAATCCTTGGCCCTTTATAACAATCACAACATCGGCTGCGAACCGGCAAGATGTGATAGTCTATTATGACCTTGGAATTTTTCCTCTGCCTTTATTAGAAGTCTACAACATCGGCTGCGAACCGGCAAGATGCAGAAAACTTTTTATGGCTTTGGATTATTATTATTATTCATTATTCATTATATATTTTGCCAAATCCCGAGTCCTACGGCTTTTATAACAATCCCAACATCGGTTGCGAGCCGGCAAGATGGAATAGTCTATTACACCGTAACACTGGCAGTACCTTGATGTGTACCCAACTTTCATAAGCAAGAATTCTCTAACGAAGAAATAAAAACTAATTATCGCCAAAACCAAAACACCTTTAATTATTCCTAGATTTCTATTTTTGAGTGAAACAAGCTGATGGGAACAAAAAGCCACAAATAACTTCGATGAGCTCTAAAGAGATCCAACTACTCCACGTTTAGCAATCTAACTTATAAACTACTCTATCATTTCTCGCTCTTCGCAAATTTAAAATCTTAAATAATAAGATCCGCGAATGCTTAGCCAAATAATCAAGCCATGCATATATAAAGTCAAATACGGGAACTTGCAAACTCTTAAAAAGAATTCGCGTTTTCTAGCTCCTTGTGTAAAAGACTAGCACAAGCTTATGGATTATAAACGGTTAAGGGAACAAGCTAGGGCTCAACACGCCCGGTCAAGTCAGAATTTTATTCCTACTCTCTCGAGTGGAAAATCAACAAAAATGTCAAAATTTATTATATTTTTGCAAAAATTTTTAAAATTTTCTCATTTTTTTGGATTTTTTCAATTTTTGGAGGAAAAACGGGGTTGCATGAGTAAACAGCAAAAAGTGCAAGGCAAAAATCGAATCGAAAGATTACCCCCCAGACTAAAACGAGACATTGTCCTCAATGTCTTAAAGGTAAGGTAATCCTACAAAAATCTAAGGCCGTTTATTAATTATGCCAAAAGATAGATGTAAAACGAAATGATTTAGGATATCGGATGAGCAACGAATGATGAAACTCGAGTAGCGTGAAGGAAACTACGAGCACGAGAGTCTTCATCATCGGGCATTCTTGGAAACATCACAGAAAACCACGAAACACAAGATATGGAAAAGGAAGCCTTCCTCACGTTTTATTAGAAATAAGATAAGAGGATAGATAGATAAGCATGGGGTGCCTCCCACGAAGCGCTTGTTTTTGGTAACCGAGTCATATGAGCTTGACTCGACCCCGAATTAATTTGTCCATGGGGGAGCATGTGGAAAAGATAATCTCAATCGGACTTTCGTTCAAGATGTTTGGATAAACATTGAAGCATACGAAAGTTCCACTCCGATGAGATACCCACGGTATTTTTAGAAAGAAGAACTAGAAGTGGTAATACCGGGGTCAAAGATGGTATCCTCACTCCCGAAGGAGTGAAGGATGGGAGAAACCACAGTATATGTGATGAAGAGCATAAAGATGTTGATGATTATCATGAAATACTCTTCATCATCAGCAGAAATTTTGTCAAAAGTCTCGGGCGGGAGGGTCGGGATGAAATCTTCATGAGAAGGGACACCTCCCCCCAGACTAGAATCTTCCTCCAGATCAAAATAGAATTTATCATATTCTGGAGGAGATAGAAAGAAAGAAAGTTCATCGGAGAACTTGTCGAGATAAAGATCATTCATATCAAAATGAAATGATTCATATTCGGGAGGAGAGATATGAGCATGAGAAGTTGTACTGCCACTACTCGTCTCCTCCGAATGATCAATATCGAAGAAGAAGGTTTCAAAAAATGGGATAGAAAGATTAAGATCAGAAGTGGGATTGCCACTAGCTGTGTCAAACGTAAAACTCTCATAATCGGTACAAGCATCCTCGAGCTCGAGCTCCAAAGGATCAAACGGCTTTTCTTCAAGAATATCTTCTTTAACTTCCTCCGGGGGAAGGGAAAGGAACGGTTCATCAATTATTTTTAATGACTCATCTTCCCCCGGATCACTGTCAGTCTCAACAATTTCCGGAGAAATTGGAGTTTTATCAAAGAACACCTCGACCTCTTCCCTAGAGATAACATTTTCTTCCATCGTAGGAGAAAGATGGGAAGAGTCGGAATTAAGAATCTCGATGTGATAAACTTGTTCTGGAGGTGGGACAAGTGGTGTGCTCTTAGAGCTAGCAATTTCCACCGCTTCCGTTGTAGTCTCCGTTTCGTCTTCATCATCGTCGTCAAGAATACTCTTAGAATTTGCAGCACAACACTCAAACCATTTGCTCGATCCAGGATTGATTTTCATGGCCTTGAGCTCAGCACGTTTTTTTGACATGCTCTTGACCGTAAATCTTGAAAGGTTTGGATCGACTCTTTTAGGAGCAATTACGGGATCGGACTTTTGATCAACCGTAGCGACATTGCATTTGTCGGTTTGAGGTTTTGAGTTCGGATTAATATTGAACGTAACTTTTTCCTTATCGACCCGCAAAGTAATTTCTTCACCATACACATCGATCAAAGCACGCCCGGTCCTCAAGAATGATCTTCCGAGAATGAGAGGAACCCGGGGGTCGGCGTCAAAATCAACTACCACAAAATCTGCTGGGAAATGGAACTTCCCCACCTTTACAAAGACATCCTCGGCTATTCCACGTGGACGAGTTATGGAACGATCCGCAAGCTCGAGGGTCATGCAAGTGGGGGTAAGTTCGGGTAGAGAAAGTTTCTTCCAGATGGATAACGGCATTAGGTTGATGCTCGCACCAAGATCGGCCAAGGCGTGGCATTCAACCATTCCCGGAAACTCACATGGGATGAGAAATTTTCCGGGATCTCCAAGCTTTTCTGGAAGCTTTTTGAGAATTGCCGCGGAGCAGTTTTCGTTCACTGGAGTTTTTGTCATTTCAAATAATTTTTCTTTATTGCTCAACAGACTTTTGAGGGTAGAAACAAACTTAGGCATCAAAAGCAAAGCATCCGCGAAGCTTATGTCGAAATGTAATTCTTGAAAAATTTGGAAAAATTTCTCCATTTGACTCGAAGCTTTCTCACGGAGCTTTTGATCACTCATTCTTGAAGGGTAAGGAAGTGTGGTCTTAACGGGAGCTTTTTCGGGCTCAAGCACAACTTCTGGTTCAACATTTTTCGGTTCAGATGGATGGATGACCGGAGGTTGGACGTCTTTGGTTCCTCCGTTGTTAGTAGGAGGTTCCGTGTCCTTGGTCACCTCGGTCTCACGGATGACTACCTTGGGAGGTAGAGAAGAAGAGGGAGCCGGAGCTGTGGGTCCATCATATGAAACACCGCTCCTAGTAGTGATCACCTTAGCATCGCCCCTCGGGTTGGCGATCGTGTTGCTTGGAAGAGTAGTGGTACCCGAACCCGAGGGTCGATCATTTAAACGTTTGTTCAATTCGGTTATTTGATTAATCATCATTCTATTCATTTCCTCTTGTTTCTTTTGTTGTTGTTGGTTTTGAAGAATGAATTGTTTTAATAACTCATCCGAGGGCGATGGGTTTGGCACAAATCCTTGATTTTGATTGTTTGGAAGATTTGGCCCTCGGTTGTTTTGAACAAAACCTTGGTTGTTGTTTTGAAAATTTCCCTGATTAAAATTTCGTGGGTTTTGAAAATTTCCTTGATTCGAGGCTTGGTTATAATTCCCTTGGTTTGGATAACCTTGATTACCCCGATTTTGATTTTGATTATTTGGAACATTATGGTTTTGCACTTGCTGATTTTGATTTGGTGGGAAACTGGGTGGTCCGAGGAAGTTGTTAGAACGATAGCTGAGCAAATTACGGTCACCTTGGGGTTGGTAACCGTTACCACCCGTGTTGTAGGTTCCCGTAGCAGCATAAACATTCTCTTGAGTGTAGCCACCGGAGGCTGGGCACTCGAAATATTGGTGAGGACCACCACAAGTTTCACAACTATGGTTAACAACATTGACTTGATTGTTGTTGTTTTGAGTTGAAATATGATTTTGATGAATTCTCAAGATAGCCGTTGATAAATCATTCATTTGTTTAGAAAGAGCGGCTATCTCGGAGGTAGAGGAATCAGTGCTAGATCTTGTTGACTCATTCCTCTCGGCAGAGGAATCCCAGAAATTATGGTGGGTGGTCATATTTTCAATGAGATCATAGCACTCTTCGGGTCGACGTTTCATAAACGTACCACCGGCAGCAGCATTAATCGTATCACGGTGTCGTAATGTCAAACCGTTATAGAAGGTATCTATAATAGTGACCAATAACATATTGTGATTCGGACACCGATCAATCGATAACTTGTAGCGTTCCCATGCCTCAAATAATGATTCATCGGGAAGCTGACGGAAATTGCTAATCTCATTCCTTAATTTCGTCACCATCGACGGTGGGAAATATTTCGCCAAGAACTTTGTAACCATTTCGTCGAAACTACGAATGGAGTTCTTAGGAAGACGATCAAACCAAGCGGTGGCATGATGCGTCAATGAATAAGGAAAGAGATATAGACGGAGGGCGTCATCGGAGACCCCATTTTGTTTCATACTTTGGGTGACGGTGATAAATTTATCAAGATGCTTGTTCGCATCATCACCCGGCAAGCCATGAAATTGGCACGAGTTTTGGACTTGTTGAATCATATGATGCTTAAGTCCAAAATCGGCGGCTTGAATATTGACGGGGGCAATCGGGCCACCACGTCCGTGCATTGTGGGTTGGCACAGCTCCTCCATCGTGCGGAGATCGGGAGCTGGCATGTGATTATCACCACCCATCGGCGGGGGTTGATTGTTTGGTTCGTCGGCCATTTCCTCAATGGTTGAGAAATGAACACGGTGATTATGACGAATAATCCTCTCGGGATTTGATAGTGGTGAAAGAAGAGGGTGAGAAGTAGAAGATCGGGTGTGCATACACCAAAAACAAACACAAAATCAAAAAGAAAAACCAAATTTGAAAAGAAAATATTTTTGGATTTTTTATTTTTTATAAGAAAAATTAGATTTATTTTCTTTTTGGTGATCGTTAATCAACCGTACTCGTTTCTTTCAAAACTACGCGCAGCGTGGCGGGAGAGAAGAATGGATCTCTCTTCGGTCTGCAATTTAATGTCAAGACCTCCTTAAACCCCGTGTATAGGTTGTAGCAAAGAAATAATCCAAGAAACGTTTAATTTTCCGATCTCTTTTGTTGTTATTTCGGAATGGTTTACAACGCCCTCTCGAGAGCGAGGATTTATTATTAATGGTGAAAACACTTTAGGAAAAGTGTTTTTTAATTATTATATTTTTGTATTTTTATATTTTTATGAAAACGAAAACTTCCGAGGAAGGGTCTTCAAAACACGATTCTTATGGCGAAACTCCAACTCTTTTCAAGCCTTCCCCGGCAGCGGCGCCATTTTTGATTTAGTTCGTTTTTGAGTATATTTTTTTTTCCAAGGGTAAAACTCAACGTATGCGTTTTCCCCGGGTCGTGTCCCAACGAAGGTCGAATATCGAGTTTTTGTTACGGTGTCGAATACGTGTGATGAATGAGTGTAAAAGAGTGATTGATTTGTTATTTTAAACTATGAACAATAAAATAATAAGAGTAAAAAAACTAATTAAGCTAATGAAATAATTAAACTAAGCATATGAACTTAAAAACGAAAATTTGAATTTAAAAACGTTACGCGACGAATTTTAAAACGTAAATAAAAGTGAAATTCTAAAATTTAAAACCTAAAAATATAAAAATAATTTTCCTATATTAAAACTGATAAAAGAAAATTTTTGGAAAAAGAAAAATTTTTTTTGACTTTTTATTGATTTTTTATGAATTAAAAACTAATTAAAACAATTTAAATGATTTAAAAATAGTAAAACAGCTAGGAAAAATCTGAAAATTTTTGAGTAATTTTAAAATTAAAATTTTAATTTATGAAAAATAAATTCAGAAAGTGTTCGAACCTAAATAAGCAGTTGTCCTAATAAGCACTTCTAATAAGTGCTTATTAATAAGCACTTCTAACCTAAAAGTTCTAAAAGCTAGAAAATAAGTGCTAGCAACTACACTAAACTCAGAGAAGCAAAAATAAGCAAATTACAAGCACTAATAAGCAGATTAAGCTCAAATTCAGAAAGCTATAAAAGACAGAAAACAATTGCTAATCAGTCAACTAGCAGGCCTCAATTAGCAGTCTAAATAAGCTGTAAAGTTGAACCTAATGGGGGCAAAAGCTAACCTATACTACTGAGTGTCAGAAAATCACAAAAGCCCTATCACAAACTACTAATTGCTACCTTAATTGAAGCTGAGAACAGGGTGAATTAGATCAAGTCTGCTGATTGCAGCAGACAAACAAGAGAAAATGCCAAATTGCAGGCCCTCAATAAGCTGCAAACTAAAATACCAGATGTTCTACTGAAAGCCTACTAGGTGATCTATTTAAAAATCCAAAAATCAGAATCTAAGCTTAAGTGGAAAGGCCACAGATTAAGCTAGAAAGTGTGTCCTTAGGACTGCTCTGCACATAAGGTCTGTGCAGCAGACCTGCTGGTTTTTTTTTTTTTTTTTTTGCGTAAAACTTTGTAAATACTAATGCAACTCTAGAACACCACTTAGAGCACTACTTTAACCATAAGAACACCAACAAAATTCAACTGATCATCCAAGCTTAATTAAAACTTATCATGGCAGCCAATAAAAAAAATCTTTGCACTATTGATCCAAAATTTCATATGAACTACAACTTCATTATCATCTAATCCTTAACAGCATCCTAAATCTCAACAAGGCTCAATCAAATCTCAGAAATTACCAATGAACAGTACTGATGAATTTACTCAAAACAGACCTTATAGAAGCTTATTCTACCAAACTAATGAGCACTATATCAACTAAATACCAACTGAATTCAACTTAACTACCACTATCTATGATTATCAAATCTACTTAAACAACTAATCAAGCACAAACAGTAAGCCACAAATATCAAATCAGAAATTTAACTAGTAGCAGCAGGATTAAACTATGAAAAGTTGAGTAAAATGTAAATGAGCTAAAACTTACAAAGTAACTCTCCCTCAGCAAGAACAGAGGGAGTTCACTGAGCTTGCCTGTCTTTTGACAGGCCAATTGGACTCCTTATTGGCTGCCTTTACTCCTCAAATAAGCTGGCTTATTAAAATAAGCTGAGTTTGACTTTGGTTGACTTTGAGACTAAACTGATTAAGTTCCAAACTAAAATCTCACAAAAGCTATGTGAAGCTTAAATGAAACTTGAGAAACAGAAACTAAGCTTATGGAAGCTTATATAAAATATATATATATAATTTTTATTTTTTTTTCTTTTATATTTGGAATGATGATTTAGAAATTGAAATTAACACAAACTAAATAAGTTGAATTTAAGAACAATAGAATGAAGCAACAATTAGTAAAACAGCAGAATTAAATGGAAATCAAATGAAATTTGCATTAATAAAAATTTAACAATTATAATGGAAATACTTGAACCTGATACAAGCTATAATTTAAAATGACTGAAAATAAATAAACAAAAACAGAAAATTACAATACGAAAAACTAACTACCCATTTGAGGAGAGACCCTCCTATTTATAGAGCTCTATTGAACCTTCTAGGCCATGCCAAGCTGGCGATCCGCGTGTGCTTGAACTCATTTTCACCCTTAGATCATTTCTTTCTTCCCACGCTTGATCTTGACCGTACGATTGGATTTGATGACACGGTCTCTCCAATCAAAGGCTCCCACGTGTCCCTGTAGCTGTCAGACCCTTCCAGAATTTACCAATCATGATATAATCATGTGTACGAGGTGAATTTTTAGCGTATGGTCAATTTAGGGTTCATAGTAAAATTTTGGGGATAACTTTGGGCGCGTTAGCGTGTGTGGGAGTTGAGTGTGTTTCTTTTTCTTTTTTATTTTTATTTTGACTCGTAGGAAATGGGGTTTGACCGGGTAAAGATTTTGAGGTTGGATCGGGTTTAAGAGTTGATTGGGCTGGGTATAGAAAATGGGCTGGAGGGGATTTAAGGGTGAAATGGATTGGGTAGGTTAAGTTAAGGTCCGGGTTTTAAGGGTTTAAAAGGGTTAAGGGATTTAGTTGTAGGGACTAAATGTGTATTTTCTGGATTTTCAAGGGACCTTTGCTACCATATTTTAAAAGATGATCTAAGGGTTGGAGTTGACAAACTTTGATAGTGGGAGGACCTCGGATGACTTTTTGACATATTTTTCTTCTCGGTTCCGGTTCTGAGCCTTTTCCGTATCTCGTGCTCGTTTTTTTCTGATTCTCTTGTATTTTTGCCGGTTTTCACGATATCCATCCCTGCACATACAAAAACACAAAAACACACTATCTATTGGCATTATGGTCGGGTTTTTGGTCTTTTTGGGTCCGGTTTTGGTCAAGAAAAGGGTATGTTTTTAAGCACATACCACTTCGCTTATCATTCCTTTACTTCTTTTATCTCATTCGAATATATTTTATACATCTTAGTTCTCGTTTTAACTCCTCGACATTTCTCAGCTTCGAAAACAAGTTAGAAAATCAATAATTTGGTTTGGGCTTATAAGCCCATCGTGGCCCATTGTAGTTTTTAAAGAAAGGATTTTAGCGAGCGACTGTGTGAAGAAATCGTGGTTGTATCGTGTGGTTTTAAGCTTAAATCTCTTGCATGTTTCGCTAATTAGTTTCACCATATAGTGGGGATTCGAATGGTATAAGATTTCATATATGTTACACGTAAAAATAGGACGTTATCGAGGCGTAAGTTGTAGGTGTTTCAAATGTGTTTCCATGCGTGTGTTGTGTTGTTATATGGTTGTGACTTCGTTTTAAATAAATGTTCGAACCGTAAAAAGAAAGGATATGAATAAAAAGAGAGTGGTGAGGACTTACAACACCAAATATTGGTGGGACGTTCGAATGGTAATGTGCAACGAGACTCGAACAACTAAATCCAAATCCTTCCAATGAAAAACCCGCGATCAAACTATACCCACTTCACCTCCTACTGCAACCCACGAATTGGTAATAACTCGATGTGTTTAAAATACTCGATGTAGTTCCCACAGCCTTGTTTTCTCTCCTTGCTTGCTCGAACGAAACCTTAAGTGTGTGAGAGTAGTTATTTTAGTTTGTGTTTTTGTGTGACAAAGTTAGTAATAGGTTGTGTTACTTATAAGCTATTCGACCTCTACATGGGTAGGGGTTGACATTGTATAAATTGTACCCAAGCTAGGTTGTCACATCTCTTGGTGGCTTCAAGATGGTATACGATCAAACCATGGGGTGGGACGCCGGTTTTGTAGCTTGACAAGAGAGGAGGACACACACAAGATATTAGTTGGTTCATGTGCATGGGGAAGATGCAAGAAAGTTTTGTTAAGTTCCATTGTAGTTGACCATCTAATGGGTAGTGTGTTTAACCAATGGTTAGTGAAGTTAGGAAGGGGACACAAGTACATATGATAGGATTAGCATATTAGTTAACTAGTTGTAAGAGTTCTTTGGGGGTCTTGTTCGGTTTGGTTCCAACGAGGGACAAGAAAAGAAAGTGAGATATTGTAAGTTGGGTTTGGGTGTTCGGTTCACAGGAGGCAAAAAGAAAAGAGTAGCAACTTAAAAACAATCCTTGGTTGGGCTCATGATCTTTGGTCCAAAAGAAAAGAAAGAAAAATACATGGTGTGTGGGCTTGTGGTATTGATCCGGCCCAAGGAGAAGAAGAGAGGGGTAGTGGGCTGGGGTGGTAGTCGGCCCAAGTAATAAGAAAGAACAAAAATATATTAAGTGTGATTAGTTAATAGGTGTAATGTGTAATATACTTGGTGAAATTATTAACGACTTTCGTGTATTCGTCCATTAACATAAACGGTGTAATAATTTGTAATATTCGTGTAACTTTCATGGTCGGTACGCAAGTGAGCTATTCAGGGGAATTCGAGTTTGTTGGGGGTAACTTGGTGATCGTTGTCATATACATATATATATATATATATATATATATATATATATATATATATATATATATATACATATATATATATCTTATATATATAAAAAAATAAATATATAAAAAAAATATAACCCGTACAAAAGGTTATTAGATAATAATGGGAAAATTAATTGGTGATTAATATTATTAATGACATGGGATTTTTACGAGGTATTACAGTACCTACCCGTTAGACTGGATTCGTCCCGAATCCTAAAGTGTGGTAGTTGTCGGAGTTGTTTCATCAAACAAGTGGGGGTAGGTAGAACGGATTGTGTCTTCGCGTTCCCATGTGTACTCCGGTCCTCTCTTGGAGTTCCATCTGACTTTGACTATGGGAATACGGCTTTGCTTTAGTTGTTTGACGCCTCTATCTAAGATTTCCATTGGTTCCTCAACGAAACTTAGTTTTTCGTTAAGTTGGATCTCTTTCAATGGTACGACCAAAGTTTCGTCAGACAAACATTTCTTCAGGTTCGATACGTGAAAGGTGCTATGTACTCTACTAAGCTCTTCAGGGAGTTCGAGCTTGTATGCTACAGGACCAATCCTCTCTAGGATCTTAAATGGTCCAACATATCGTGGATTTAACTTCCCACGCTTCCCAAATCTAATCATTCCTTTCCAAGGAGATACTTTCAACATGACTCGATCTCCAACTTGGAATTCCATAGGCTTTCTTCTCACATCGGCATAACTCTTCTGTCGATCTCGGGCGGCTTGTAAACGTTGCTTGATTTGGAAAATCTTTTCGGTGGTTTCGTGAATAAGTTCGGGTCCTGTGATTTGTGCATCTCCGACTTCGGTCCAACAAACAGGTGATCGGCATTTCCTACCATAAAGCGCCTCGAATGGAGCAGCTTTAATGCTAGCGTGATAACTATTGTTGTACGAAAACTCTGCTAACGGTAAGTGTTTATCCCAACCTTTTCCAAAATCAATCACACATGCTCGTAGCATGTCCTCCAAGGTTTGGATAGTTCTTTCACTTTGACCATCGGTCTGTGGGTGGTAGGCGGTACTCATATCTAACCGAGTATTCAAAGCTTTTTGCAATGACTG